>JAJIZL010020940.1:189969-291399 GCA_023969395.1 Amblyomma maculatum | reverse complement strand
CCCGCTACTTCTGAGCAGAAGCACTGGATGTCATGGCTGCGGCTAATATCTGAAGCACCGGCGACAGTCACTGAAGCCGTCGACTGGAGCGGTGCACTGGGGTGTCCAATGGCACAGGGCTGGAGCAACGTCTTTCAGTTGGAGACTCTTGCATAGGTGATCGTTTTACCCAGCAGCTGCACCAGAATGACACGCACACGAAGATTAAGGATATCAAGGATAACAGGGTGGCAGCCCAGACACAACGGCAGCAAGCAGAAAAAACGCAAACGCGCAAGCGACACTTTCTCGTCCTTTCAACTTCGTCTTCCTTCACTCATCAGTCATGCGCCACCTGGAAACGCTAGGTGGCAATATTTAAATAGGGCACTGCCTCTTAACTAGTTTTTACCGACAAAGGCCGGTCTCGCGACCGAAACGTCAATACATTCTTTTCATTGGCAAGTCTAACTTCTATTTGTCACCGTTCTTAACCAAGCCCGAAAAATCCCTCTTTTTTCCTATAGACATTTTGAGTTCGTAACAGGGCTTTTATTCTCAGCTGGGAACAACCGAAAGTCAAAGCTTCACCAGATCCCGCTTCGTGCTCTTTTCTTCCACCGCTTGGCCTCACATATTGGTGACAAGGCCATAGGCACCAAAAGAAGACTCAGGCTTGATGGTACTGAAATTAACTATGTATTGGGCTGACTTGTACCCGCAAAAGAACTAAACAACTCGGCGGCGGTGATAGCAACAAACGTGCTCGTTGATCGTCGAGCTAAGAATGCCCGTCGCACTATGGAACGCTCAATTTAAAGGCTGCTTAGAACAACCTAGATGACGTCGTAAACTGCTAATAGCACAGCCTGGAACATTGCAGATA
This sequence comes from Amblyomma maculatum, assembly GCA_023969395.1. Taxonomy (NCBI): domain Eukaryota; kingdom Metazoa; phylum Arthropoda; class Arachnida; order Ixodida; family Ixodidae; genus Amblyomma; species Amblyomma maculatum. The sequence continues at coordinate 290,534 of JAJIZL010020940.1, read as the reverse complement.
CGTACGCGAGTGATCGGAATCTTCGAGACAGATCTCGACGCACCTTGCGCGACAACGAAACTGATAAAGGTGCGTCTCGTGAAATCGAGCGTTAACAAACCAAGAATACCAAACTGATAGCAATCCAGAATCAGAGTGATAAGGCCGCACGCTGGCGGCTGGCAAAAAAAAAACCAGCAAATACAGCTTTTTAAGTCTTGCTGCATAACTCCTCCCTTAAAAAAAACATCGCCTCGATGTTCCAAAACAAAGCAACTTAAACATAAACATTACAAAGTTTAAATACCACACATTCTTTCACGCGCTTAATATGGCTTCAGTCGTACATGTACTATTCCCGGGCTTGCGGGTTGCCGTTGTGATGCTGTCTTACCGTCGGGAATGACTTCATAGTGCAGTTGTCTGACGCGGCGAGTGATTTTGTACGGCCCAAGGTTCGACGCAGTAGCTTTTCATTTAGTCCACGGCGGTGAATTGGAGTCCAAACCCACACTTGGTCTCCTGCATTGTACTCTGCGTGACGTCGCCGTAAGTTGTATCGTCGGATGTCGGTGCGCTGTTGGTTTAATATGCAGCCGCGCGAGTCGCCGGGCTTCCTCCGCACGCGGCAGAAAGGCGGGACGTCAAAGTTGTCCTCGTTGGTTACGTGCGGCAGCATTGCGTCGAGCTTCGTCGTGGGCTCCCTGCCGTACGCAAGCTTGAACGGGGTCGCTATGGTCGTCTCCTGGACTGCCGGGTTATACGCGAAGATAAGGCACGGCAAGATGGAGTCCCAGGTCTTGTGTTCAGCGTCGACATACTTGGTGATCATGTTCGCGATCGTTTCGTGCAGGCTTTCCGTAGGCAGGTGTTCCTCGATGGCTTGTATGACCTTATTCCAGGATGGCTTGCGTCAACTCTGCCGTAAACGCCGTTTCCCTGTCCACGATGAGCACTTCTGGGGCGCCGTGTCACAAGAGAATCTCTTCGACAAAACATTTGGCGACTTCTGCCGCGGTACCATTGGGTAGCGAGTTTTCTTCGGTAAGGTTGTCAGTGGCCATGATGATCTACTTGTCACCCATAGACGAGAATAGAAAGTGGCCGAGGAGACCCTTCCCAATTTGTTGAAAGGGGAGGGTTGGGGGTGGAATAGGGTTTAGTAGCCCTGCTTGTCTGATCGGTGGCGTCTTGCCTCGTTGGCAGCCACGACACGTCTTCACGTAGTGAGCAACTTCGGCAGGCGTCGCGGCCAGTAGTAATTCTGGATTCGACGCAACGTACGCGCAAACCCGAGATGGCCTGCTATGGGCTCATCGTGCAACGCCTGCAGAATTTCCTGAAGCAGGTTTTTAGGCACAACAAGAACCTGCGCGGTGCTGTTGGGTGCGAAGTTCTACATGAGGAGGCCATTGCTTAACGCGAAGGACGATATATTTCGGCTGAATGCAGCAGGAGGGGAAACGGTCTTTCCATCATATTAATCGGCTAGCGCTTTCAGCTCAGGGTCTGATCGCTGTGTTCTGCTAAACTGCTGGCGCTAACCGGTCCCAAAAAGGCGTCTTTGTCGACTTCTTTCGTCGGCGCATCTACGGGGGCTCGTGACAAGCAGTCTGCATCGGATTGCTTGCGGACTGACTTGCAGACAACTTTGATGTCGAATTCTTGAAGATGTAGGCTCCATCGGGCAAGGCGGCTGGAGGGGTCTTTCAAATTTGCCAGCCAGCAGAGCACGTGGTGATCGCTACCTTGAATGGTCGGCCATATAAGTACGGGCGAAAATTGGAAGTGGCCCAGATGATCGCAAGGTAATCCTCAGTGGTCGAGTAATTGTTTTCGGCTTTGGAGAGGGACCTGCTAGCATAGGCGATTATTTTCTCCTGTCTGGCAGTCTTCTGAATGAGAATGGCGCCTAAGCCCAGACTGCTCGCGTCGGTATGTATCTCAGTCTCGGCATTCTCATCAAAGTAGTCTAGCACAGGAGGGGACTGTAGACGGCGCTTAAGTTCCTAGAAGGCTTCCGCTCCCGCTTCCGAAGGCTTCCGCCATTGAAACGGCATTTCTGCCTTTGTAAGCTGCGTCAAAGGTTCGGTGAGGCGCGAAACGTTCTTGACGAATAGTCGGTAATATGCGCACAGTCCGAGCAATCGGCGGACAGCTTTCTTGTCGCCGGGCTGAGGAAACAGTTGTGGCTGTAGGAAGGAAGAAAAGAAAATGCACGGGCCTGCTACTGGCTCTGAATCTGAGCCACCTCCGCTGCCTCGTGCGGATAGAAGAGAAAATAGACAAGAAAAAAAAGAAGAGGAAGAGGAATACGTGCGCCGTAACAACAGCCGTCGTCCACCACCACCGAAGCGGTGGCGGCTGCAATGACGGCCTGCAACAGATAAAAATCCGTGGCTGGCTAGCCCCCGCCGCAAGCGGCGTTGACCTACCGTCCCAGCCCCGTAGGGCCAGGAACTGCCACCCTCCACTACCTGCTTACACCGGGCTGTGGGAACTGTGCGATCGCAGCTGTTCTCTGTGGGTCGGGGCGAACTCCCTCCTATTTGACATGACCCTGAAAAACGTCGCTTTGTAGGTGAAGTGCACTTCTCTGCTTTCAACAGTAAACCTGAGGACTTGATATGCCTTCTCAGATGGTCTTCGAAGTTTGATGAGAACACAACGACGTCGTTTAAATATACCAAAGAAATCTGTAACATTAAGCCCGCCAGGATAGTGTCCATTACCCGTTGAAACGTTGCTGGTGCGGAGCGCAAGTCAAATGGCATTACCATGAATTCGAAGAGGCCGTCCGGTGTTATGAACGCCGTCTGCTCTCGGTCTATTTCGTCAACCCCAATTTGCCAGTACCCGCTCGTTTGTTCCCACGACGAAAGTACTTAGCTTTACAAAGCCGATCTAGTGTGTCGTCGATGCGGGGAAATGGGTAGACATCCTTCTTAGTTATGCTATTCAAGCGGCGGTAATCGACAAAAAAGCGAAGTGTACCGTCTTTCTTCTTCAACGAAGACTGGTGCCGCCCAGGGGTTGTTCGATGGCTGGATCACGTCATCACGCAGCATTGCCTCAACTTGATCACGTACGGCCTGGCGTTTTCGCGGCGATCACGGTAGGGGCTTTGACGAAGCGGTCGAGCATTTTCGACCGTGATGATGCCATCCATGCTTTGCCAGCTGAGTTTGTGGGACCTTCGACGCTGAAGAAAAGTACACGCTGTAGTTTTCAAGAAGAGTGCGAATCCGTTCTTGTCTGTCTCGGGGGAGCGCTGAGTTAATGTCGAAATCGGGCTGCTTGGCTCGGTTGGGTGCATCGTCTTCAAGGTGGCTGGGGAAGGCGAACACTTCTCGGATGTCCGCTAGCTCGTCATGGAATGCAATTGTTGTGCCCTTGTTCAGGTGCCGGGATTCTTTGAAGTTCGTGACGAGCACTTGAGCTTGTACATGACGGAAACGGACGATGCCTCTTGTCATGTCAAGTCCTCTATCCAGTAGCAACTGAGGGTTTCCTTCGACAAACCTTTCCGTGGTTTCCTTTGTAATCACAGGGACGATGACGCTTAATCGGGTCGGTACGGTCAATTCTCCATCGAGGACGTAGGGAGCGACATGTTGCGTTGAAGAAGTTCTTGTAGCAGGTATGGCTTTGTCGGTCGAGAGCTTGACGAGTTTGGATCGGAGGTCGATGATTGGTCGATGTTCGTTCAGAAAATCTATGCCAAGAATCTCGTCGCCCGAACATTGCTGTAGCACGACAAAGCTGGTAGGGTAGGTACGTCCATTTACTGTAAGCCTTGCGGTGCATCGCCCCGATGGCGTAATAGGGTTACCACCAGCGGTGCGGATTAGCGGGCCGTCCCAAGTGGTCGTCACTTTCTTGAGCTGAGCGGCGAACGCTCCACTGATGACGGAGTGGTCGGCTCCGGTGTCCACTAGGGCGGTAACCGTGCGTCCGTCGACAGCAACTTCAAATTCGCTTGTTCGCGTCCTAGTATTGCACGTCGGCTTCGGTGTTCGATCTCTGCTTCGTCTACGTGCTGAGGTCACGGCCGGGGCACACAGTCGTAAAGTCGTTGGGCGGCGATGTCAACTTGAAATCTGGTCGTGATCTCGTTGATGTTGTCGTGTTGTGGATCGGCGATTTAATGGCTGCGTCATCGTCACTCGTTGTCGGCGATGAAGGATCTTCGTGTTTTCACCGTAAAACAACCTTACCTATAAAAGTTGGTGTATTTAGTTTCCCCTGCGCGGACTTGGGGACCTTCCGCGCACTCTCATCGTAGTTACGGCCTGGCGACGCAAAGCAGTCCCTGTACGGCAATGGGGACCTGAACCGACGGCTTGGTGACGCAATCTCACCGCTACGCAGATAGTTGTCGATTTCTTGCGGTTGTTCACCTGGGCGTGACCGTGGAGAGTCGGCTGCAAATCCGCGGAGTCCGATTCTTCGGTAAGGGCAGTGGCGCAGAATGTGGTCGGCCTCACTGCAGTGGAAGCATGATGGCCGGTTGTTCTCTGTCCTTCAGGCCTCGCACTTCCTGAGGTTTCGGGGTCATTGGTAGGCTAGGCGGGCGGGGGCCATGGGGTGTCTTTCAGGAACACTACGGTAGCGGCGAGGGCTTAGAATGTCACCACGTCGGGGCGCGGGCCCACTCAATGCAGCAGCGTAGTTCATCGCTGTTGCCGCTTGTGCTGGAACTGTCGCAGCCATCGCTTGAGAAACGCCCAGCACCTGCTGGACTTCTTCACGGACGACGTCTGCGAACGTCGCCACCTGGGGTGTTGCAATCGCGATCGGCGAAGCTCCTCTCGCACGATATCCAGGATGAGGTCCCGAAGGTTCTCTCCGCTTGCAGATGCGCTGGGTAGTGGCTTGAGTAGTCCGGTTGAAGTGGTCGCATGTAATGATGCATCCGTGTGCCCAACGACTTCTCGATGGTAGAAGATTCGGTTTCGAATTCCGCCACGGTTTTTGGTGGATTCCTCACAAGCCCTGCAAGAAGAGACTCTTTACCCCTTCGCAATAAAAATTTCACTCTCTCAACTACGGCCATGTTAGGGTCGGCGCGGTGAAAGGGGCGCTTCATTGTCTCTACGTAGACCAGAACGGGCTCGGTTTGGAGTTGAAGTCCTGATTGGAGGAGGGCCTTAGCTCTTTCCTTTCGGGCAGAACTTGCAAAGGCCATCAAGAACTCTGCTTTGAATATCTTCCAATTCTTTAAAGAAGTCTCGTGATTTTCGAACCAAACTCGCGCATGTGCTTGAAGAACAAAATGGACATGCCTGAGTTTTGCAGCGGCGCTGCAGTCGTCGAATTCTGCCACACTGTCGAAAAGGTTCATCCAGTCTTCAGCAAGCTCACTCGGCACTCCTTGGAAGATGGAGGGCTCCCGGGGCTGCACGAAGACGACTGGTGCTCTTGACTGGGCCATTTTCAAAGTTGATGCCTTCCGGAGTCGAACGGGATTAGGCAGCAGAAAGTGTCATGGTTGTAGTCCTTGGAGTCGGCGGCTGGCTCGGTGAACTGTAGGCCGGTCGCCAAGGGCGAGAGGAACAAGGCGGAGGTCTTCGCTCGAAGGATCAAGAGCAGCACCTCCACCAGATGTCACGTAGTGGTGACAAGGCCTTAGACATCAAAAGAAGACGCAGGCTTGATCGTACTGAAATAGCCTCTTTATTGGGCTGACTTGCGCCCGCAAAAGAACTAACCAACTCCGCGGCGGCGATAGCAACAAACGTGCTCGTCAGGCATCGAACTAAGAATGCCCGTCGCACTCGTCAACGCTCAATTTAAAGGCTGCTCAAAACGATCTTGATAACGTCGCAAACTGCTACTAGTACAACCTGTAACTTTGTAGAAACATAGGCGAGTTATCGGAATCTTCGAGACAGATCTCTGCGCATCTTGCGCAACAACGAAACTGATAAAGGTGCGTCTCGCGACATCGAGCATTACCAAACAAAGAATACTGAACTGATACGCGCGCCAGAATTAGACTGATAAAGTCGCATGCCGGCGGCTGCTAACAAACAACAATTACAGTTTTAAAGGTTTTGCGGTAAAGAAAGTAACAAAAATTTCATAAAGAAAGGTGTTAGGCAAGGAGACACAATCTCCCCAGTACTATTCACAGCTTGCTTAGAGGAAGTATTCAGAGACTTGGAATGGGAGCAGTTAGGGACAAGGGTTGATGGAGAATACCTCAGTAATCTGCGATTTGCTGATGACATTGCCTTGCTAAGCAACGCGGAAGATGAACTGCAAATAATGATTGATGACCTAGACAGGAAAAGTAGAAAGGTAGGCTGTAAAATCAATATGCCGAAGACTAAGGTAATGTTCAACAGCCTCGGGAAGGAACAGCAGTTCACATTAGGTAGCGAAGTACTGGAAGTAGTAGGCAAATATGTCTACTTAGGACAGGTAGTAACCGCAGATCCGGACCATGAAAAGGAAAAAAACAAGAATAATAAGATTAGGATGGAGCGTATTTGGCAAGCACTCGCAGATTATGGCTAGCAGCTTACCGGTACCGTTTAAGAGGAAAGTATACAACAGTTGCATCTTACCTGTACTCACCTATGGGGCTGAAACGTGGAGGCTAATCAAGAGGATCCTACTTAAGTTAAGGAAAACCCAGAAGGCTATGGAACGAATAATGGTAGGGGTAACATTAAGAGATAGGAAGCGCGCAGAGTGGGTCAGATAAATAACTCAGGTTACCTACATTCTAGTGGAAATTAAGTAGAAGAAATGGGCATGGGCAGGACATGTAGTGCGAAGGGAGGATAACCGATGGTCGCTTAGAGTAACAAACTGGATTCCAAGGCAAGGAAAGCGCAGCAGGGGGCGGCAGAAAGTCAGGTGGGCGGATGACGTCAAGAAGTTCGCAGCTAATTTATATCTATATATGCATGCATATTGTAAAGGCGAAGATGTGCATGGGAAGATACGAACAAGCTTCCGTGCGCTGTCGCCAGTGACGCCGCTATCAGTGTGTAGTCTGGACCTGTTTGTACGCGGACTGTTCCTGGTTGAGCTGCAGGTTAAGATCTATCCTCTCGCCCTGGAACTCCGCAGCCGCATGTTACCACCTCCTGCGATGCCTAAAGAAGCCAACCACCAGGCCATACAAGTTGGCTCGGCCATCGTCTTTCCCGGCTCCCTCCGCCAGCGAGACCCCGTCAACTTCAGCGGCACAGACGACCATCACGTAGAGGACTAGCTCACATCCTATGAGCGGGTAAGCGCTTACAACAAATGGGACGAGGAAACTAAGCTAGCAATGTGATTTTCTGTCTCACCGGCGTAGCAAATCTGTGGTTTCGGAACCATGAAGCAGACATTCCATCATGGCCCGTGTTCAAAGCCAGCTTCTCTGAAGTTTGGCCGTCCGGCTGTGAGGAAACTCCCCGCTGAACAGCGCTTGCGTGCGCGGTCTCAGCAGGTTGGCAAGAATTTTACGAGTTATATTGAGGAGAGGCCTACAAGATCAAACACAGTCTGCAAGACATCAATGACGACGCCTTTCAGATGCTGACAGCTCGAGATATCCGCACCGTCGCAGAAGTTTTCACACTAAGTCAAAACTTTTGATGAACTTTTGAGCCCGGTCAGACAACGCTACTCACAGTATATTCGCTAAAGCCCTCTGTTGAAGATTTGAGACTGATGGTTGAGAAGGACGAAAATGAAGAGGAAACGTGAGGACGTGGAGCTCGAGGAGCAGAGTGAGGGCCATGTTGGCACCGCAGTAAAGAACGGATATCACCGGCTGGTGGGTCGTCCTTCTATAATTTATGGTGCTAAAACCAGGGAGGCTATCGCGAGGTCTGCCATTGATCCTAACGCATCGAACCTCCATGAAGGCTACCAGGAGTTCTGCCAGAGAACTTCTGATAGAAGAGGAACGCCCTTCTGACACCAGCCGCATTTTTGACTCCAGATGGAGCGCGTCAAAGCCAAGCGTACCCCCCAGCGTACTTTACATACCGGGCTGCGGAATGAGGTTGCTCAATTCGTCGAATCGGGCTCAGGCGCTCTGCCCGCCTTCAGGCAGTTTCAGGAGCGCCTCGAAGTATGCAACGATGCCTGCGATTCCTCAACGAACAGCTAGAGACATCGCTTTTCGACGAGGAGATGGGAGAATAATTTGCTTTAGTTTTACAGTACGAAGATTCAGCCGCAGAAACTTTGACTCAACTCCGTCACCACATCGAGGGTTTGCAAGCGCCACCTTCTGTTGTGCATGCTCCTACCGACACTGCTAGTGAGATCCCGACAGCAGACAGTGAACCAACTGCGATGGGTGATGTTGAACGACCACGCTGAGTTGGGTCTCGCCTGTCAAAGCTCGACTTGTTTCGCTTTGATGGCAACGTGTCCAACTGGCCAGCTTTTTGGGACATATTCCACCATGCCGTCCATACTAACGCAGACATGAGCAATATAGACCGCTTTCATTACTTGAAGAGCTTGCTCAGTGGAATGGCGGCACAAGCAATCGACGTTATTAAAGTGTCCGAAACCTCATACGGCGAAGCCATCAGAATATTGAAGACATGCGTCAGAAATCAACATATTATTATTCAGCGGTACATGGCAAACCTCCGCGCACGTAAGCCCGTCAAGTCTTCTGCCGATGTGGTTGCGTTACACAGTCTTCTGAACTACGTCACCATCAATATCAGAGGGTTGCAGGCGCTCGATGTGCATGAGCTACCTTACTCTGCCATGCTGGTAGAGGTTCTTGTAAAAGTATTACCGAGTGAAGTCGTGATAGACTACTACAAGCGACGAAGCATTCAGCCAAGAGACAATGAACAGCAGTCGGCAGAAGCGGAGCTTCGACGGTTGCTGGATCATCTACGCATCGAGTTGAAACTCGAGAACAAGCTGTATGCATTGGGCGATCTAACTCTCAAGAGGTGGGTAATCGATCACCAGTCGTGACCACACGCACTGGTAGTGACGAAACACGCGGCTGGCACCGCAACTCCTTGCCGGTTTCTGTGCTACACAGGGCCACGTCTGGAAAAAGCGGTGAGTGTTTATTCTGCCTTTCGACATCGCACGGAACGCAATATTGCACTTTCGACACGAGTCTACCAGAGCGGAGAAGCCTCTTAGCCAGATGCGGCCGCTGTTTTAGATGCACGAATCCAGGGCATAGGTCGAAAGGCTGTCGTGATAACATTCGCTGTTTGCAGTGCGAAGGGAGGCATGCGACTTCAATGTGCAAGTATACTGATACTTCGCGGCAAACAGCTACCACTGAAAACGACATCAACTTGCATGGAACGGCTAATGATGCAACAAAATGCTGTCGGAGCATCAGCTGCTTTCAGCCGAAAATGCCCGCGCACCACATATTTTGCCTGGTCACACTGCCACACCGACGAGCTCGCGTCATCGGGATTCTTCCTCGCATCTCGCACACCGCCATGGAGAACATTGCGATATGAATGCAACACCACAAAGCGTGCTGACGGGTCTTCCCCAGGCAGCTACACAAGCGATACTTCAGTGGATGTCACTGGAGCATTCAGAAGCCAAATGCTGATCCTGGGCACAAAGGTGTCATCGATGAAATGGGGAAGATTGCGCATCTTCGAACGTTTTCCCTTCGTGTGTTGGAGGAAGAACGCCATAGCAAACGCCTCTTTCTGAACTTCGTTGCATCAGGAGACAGTCTTGGTCTCTAGCAGTAAATGGGGAAGTAATGCTGCGCTCAAACGAAACGGACTTGTAGTCGTCCCGAAGTGTACACGCGTCATTTTGTGCTCTTGAATAGCCGGCAAATGACTCTCGGACAGTGGTGCGTGCTGAAGTGATAAAAAACGCACAGCATCTTGGTCATGCCGCTGAGAAGCGAAATGCAGAAACCCATCTAGCACATCAATGGTGAGGCCTTTCGAATTAAGTAGGACGATCACTAGCATCATCACCATACCGTTCCTGAAGTAAGTGGCTTTCGTCGAGCGGTCGTTCACTGATGAGAAACCATTCGGGTGCGACGATGTATTCAAGACGACGCGCAGGCGCTTTGATTTAGATGGTTCAGGGATTGCAGTTTTGTGAGGCATGCAATAAATCTCCCAGAGATCCTGCTCGCACGGTACATTTCCTGTATACCCGTCCACTTCATATTGCCTGACTGCTGCGTCGTTCTGCTGAAGCAAGTCGGCATCAACGTGAAGGCGTTGATCCCTTTACTGCACTGTAGAGCGGGCGCCAACGAACGACTGTCAATAAGGCTAACGTCCAAGGTCTTCTCCGGAAGTGTGACTTCATACCAAACATTTCGCAGCTGGACGTTTTCGGGAAAATTCTCTAAAACTAGGCTGTCTTCGCAAGCGCTCGTTGAACCCTCACATATGACAACGCTGTCCGGTTCCCAAAAATGGTGAAGTTCATTCGAAACTTCTAAGTCGGCAAAGCTCGTTCGTAGTACTTAGACGGCCGCTACGTGAGATGTAATGCCTCCACGACAAGACACAGGGCCTTGCAATGTCCAACCAAGCCTCCTAAAGGCTGCGAGGCTATTTGCCTCGTCACGGGAACAGACTTCATTTAAAACGAACTTAGAAAGTTGATCTGCTCCGATAAGCAAATCGATTCCCTTGCTATCATTCAGGCCGCGAAAACCAATCGCGTCAAGCAAGATATTTTTTCGCACCAACCAACGGTTTAACCAATACCTTTATATTAGGAACTTCAGAAAATGCGTCGCAAATAAACGGAATTTCTACGGCCTCGATTTTGTGTTTGATGTTGTCATATTAGCTTCGCATGTAGGCGCACTAAATTGAGTTTGCGTGTCAGTGATTCCGTGGCTGTCCCGAACGTTTTGATGGCCAAATCGATAGTCTTGACGGGCCTTAGTCCTAACTTCCTTGAGACGTCGGTTCGGTTCTAATGAAAGTCCGTTGACTACCGTTATCAAAAATGTCTCTGATGTACACGGAGCGGCTCTCTGTGATCAACTAAACTCTATACGTTTGCAACACCCTCGTCGCCGAAGATATCGACATTCCTCCGTCTTCTGCCCTGCTTGTTGAGTATCACTTGTGACTCTGTGTGCGATGCAACTGTCCTCTTCACGCCAGCACATACATTTCTGCGCCGAAAGTTCCCTTGCCCTCCTTCAACAGTACAGCTCCTCCTTCGGCTCCCATCGAAATTCCGTGGGCCGAAGTTCGACTGTCACTCATCGGATCGACACTGAAGACCGCGCACTACTGCGACAGCGGCCCTACCGTTTCTCAGGAACGGAGCGCCAACTTATTGGAGAGGAAGTAGACCAGATGCTCCAAAACGGTGTCATTCAGCCCTAAAACAGCCCTTGGGCTTCGCCTGTGGCGCTCGTTAAAAAGAAGGATGGCTCCATCCGCTTCTGTGTGGATTACCGCTGACTTGATAAGATAACGAAGAGAGACGTCTATCCTCTTTAGCGTATAGACGACGCTCTGGACTGTTTGCAAGGGGCTAAATGCGTTTCTTCCTTACATGTGCATCCCACATACTAGCAGGTCCCGATGGAAGTGGCCGACCACTTTAAAACCGCTTTTCTTACTGTCGGCCTTTGCAATGCTCTTGTGACATTTTTTTAGAGAATGATGGACACCAGTTTGCGTGTGGACTGAAGTGGAAGACCTGCCTGTGCTATCTAGACGACATTGTCGTCTTTTTTTCCTGACTTCTACACTCATCTCTACCGCCTGAAGCACGTCTTGACCTGCTATTCTGATGCCGGCTTGTAGCTAAACTTAAAGAAGTGTCGTTTTGCCGCCCGTCAACTGACCATTTTAGGGTACCTTGTGTTCAAGGAAGGGATTTCCCCAGACCTGGCCAAACGTAGTGTTGTCGCAGCCTTTCCCAAGCCGCGATCCATCAATGACATGCGAAACTTCCTAGTATTATGCTCCTACATTCGTCGGTTTATAGAAACCTTCGCCTCCATTGCTGCCCCTTTGACATAGCTTCTGTCGGGCAGTTCCGACTTTTCGCTGTGGTCACCGTCATGCGACGACGCATGTTGCGCCACATTCTCATAAAACCGCCCCTTCATGCGTCACTTCGACCTAACGAAACCTACTGAAGTACACAGCGACGCCAGTGGTGTCGGTCTCGGCGCAGTACTCACTCAGCGGAAATCTGGATTTGCGGAATACGTCGTCACCTATGCAAGACGAACAGTCACGAAGGTGGAGTCAAATTACTCGGTAACTGAAAGAGTGTTTGGCAATAGTTTGGGCTCTGACCAAATTTTGCCCTTACCTCTATGGCCGCCCTTTTGAAGTTGTGACGCACAACCATGCGCTGTGCTGGCTTTCCTCCTTGAAATACCGATCCGGCCGTATAGGCAGGTGGGCTCTTCGTCTAGACGATTTTGATGTCAACGTAGTCAACTGCACTGGCCGCAAGCATCAGGACGCTGATGCCCTTTCTCGCTGCTCCCTACTAGCTGACGCCGCAAGCCTTTCCACATCCGACGCATCGCCAACGTCACTTCACATCAGAGACATGCCTTCTAAGCAGCGGAGAGTGCCCTTGGTTACCTCTCTTATCGATCTCCTCTCCGATCCATCGGCGGCTTATCCATCGTGTGCGCTTCGCTGACAAGCATCACACTTCGCCATTCGCGACAACATTATTTATCGCCGGAACTACATCGCTGATGGTCGGAAATGGTTGCTAGTCATTCTCCGTCACATACACTTGCAAGTCTTCGACTGCCTCCACGCTGATCCCAAAGGCGGCCATGCGGGAGCATTCAAGACATATCATCGGCTACGCTTACGATACTACTAGAGGGGCATGCACAACTTCGTTTTCAAATATGTTAGCTCATGCCTCGCCTGTCAATGTCGCAAGTCTACTCCTCATTGTTCTGCTGGCGAGCTGCAGCCGTTACCTCGCCCACCACGCCCATTTGATCGCGTCAGTATTGATTTATACAGCCTGCTCCCGTACACTGCCGCTGGAAATCGTTGGCCCATCGTTGCCTTTGGCCACCTGACGAGATATGCTAAAAACAGCTGCATTTCCATCTTCCACAGCATCAGATTTTGCAGCGATTTGTCCTTCGCCACGGCTCACCACGTGAACTATTCAGTGACAGAGGATGCGTATTTTTATCTGACGTTGTTAAAGCTCTCCTGAATAAGTGCCACATATTTCACCGAACCTCTACCGCCTATCATCTGCAGTCTAACGGATTCACTGAACGCTTTAATCGTACCATTGCTGACATGCTTTCTAAGTAATACTCTTGTTTGGGCGAGTTGGTTCATCTTTGAAAGGTTATGTATACTTGCGCAAAAAACGGGACACAAAAAGGCACATAAACGACATATACGGTGCGCAACTTCCAACTGGTTTTAATTTTGAAAAAGTCGATAGATTTATACCGGCACTGAGCAAACACACGAAAGATAAAAGTAAAAATAAAAATTAAAAAAATACAGACGCACTGCCCACGTAGCATCACTCCGCCAAGTGTTCCGCCAGATAGCAAACATGTAAAACCTGATATCCTTCGATATACAGTAATCAAATACACGACAAGCCACGACACGGATAAAAGGGAAGATGAAGCATGAAGTGAACTATGAACAGATAACATTTCTTAGCAAAAGCAGTGTCAAGGAAATAAAAACAAGTAAAAAGAAAACAAAAATGAAAAACTCGGACAAAGTGTAAAAAATTGCTCATCGTAGCAAAAGCAGTGTCAAAAAGTAAGAAATAAGTAGATGTAGAAAGGCCAGAACAGGGCAAAACACGGTGGGGAAAAAGCTTATCTAACTAAACAGCAAACGAAGGCTAGGTCAACCCACCAAAACTAAGGTGAGGCAAACTAGAAAAAGAATTCACACGTGTCCATCTAAGAATGTAATCTCTTTGTCCAGCAGTACGACAGAAGCAGTGCTAATGCATTTGTCACCAGTTTTAGTAATATGAAAGGCTTCTATTATTTCTCTACTAAGTTTAGTTTTAGCATGTGCCAAGATCGAGGTACTGCTGAACGATGGCTTGCATTTATGAGTCGTGACATGTTCTGGCAGGCAGCGTCTTTCACTGTTTTGCACTGTCCTTTCATGTTCCCGCAGTCTGTCGTTGACACATTTTCCTGTTTGTCCAATGTATACACAACCGCAAGTTAGAGGAATGCTGTACACTACGTTGGTGGCGCAACTGACATATCTTTTGCCATGCTTTTTCTCACATGACTCCCGCTTCCTGGACAAGACAGTGCAAATACTAGATAGACGACTGGGAGCTGAGAAAAGAACCTTTACATCATGCCTCTGGCCTATCTTCTTCAAGTTGTGTGAAATTTTGTGGAGATCTGAACTCTTGTGTGGATCTGAACTCCATCAGGTTCTCCAGGACTATCTTCAAAATTTATTTCCAAATATCCCGGCTCTTATCGCGGGCTGGAATGCAGCTCTCCTGTCAATGACATTGTGCAACCCCTGACGGCCTCACCTGATCTCCGTCGACGAGTCCGCGAAGCTGTCCACGTCCCGCGCCTTAAACAATATCACAACCCTGACATTTTGCCTACGCCGTAAGTCACCAGGGTGGCTCCTCTGCTCTCAGGGGGACCCTTGTAAGCATAAACATGTGCACACACACACACGCACGCACACAAACACACTAAATTATAGCATGAGCTAGAGGAAAGGACATTTGCGAGCAGCAAACTGCATGTATGCGATAAAGGCAACCAAAGAGGAGCCTACATATGGGAGCCAGTAACACGGTCTCGTCATGCCATTGAAGGCAGAGTTTAGGAGCTCACAAAATTGCACATATTTGGTGCAAGTGCACATAATTTGAAGGTGTATGCAATCGTTCTATGAGGTTCCAGATCGAGCTGATTTTTCCAACGTAGAATGCAAATTATTGCCCGTAGAAAAAAAAGCTGGCATAAAATTGTAGCGCCCGAAGAAAAAGCGGGATCTCTTCGGAAAAGACGACGCTGCTGCCGTGACTCACGGGCGGGCTGGTTCCGCTGCTGTTGTGCTGCACTCTGCCGTTGCCCTGTCGACCCGAGGTCTCTGCTGCCGTCGTGTCCCTGTCTGCCAGGACGAGACATTGGTGGAGATGCTGGGTAAGGATTCGCATGCAGTACACCCCAACACAAAATTCGAGCCCAGTATTAAGTCCTGGCCGCCGGATTTTTTTAGAGTCCGCAGGCTGAACCTGAGATCCGCGCTAGCCGACGTCAGCAAGGCAAAGCGCCGGAATTTGGACTCCTCGCCGAGCGGAACATGTCTTGGGCTAACGTAACCATGGCCTTCCAGTCACCACAGCCTGACAATGCGACTGCGACACGGATAGTTTACGTGCCTGTAATGCCAAGGACGGTCTCTCCTTTCCGTGGCGTTGACCAGGATAACATTGAAGACTGGGTAAACCATTATGAACGGGTTGCTCGCCACAACGGCTGGACACCAGATCAATGCCTACAGAACATCCTCTTTCCTAGTCTGCATTTTCCACTTTCGGTTTTCCACTTTCCGCGTTCATTGACACCGGTGCTGATTATTCGGTATTTAGTGGCGAATTTTGTCGCCGACTGCAAAAACTGACTACCCCGTGGGATGGCCCTCCAATACGAACCGCGGGAGGTCACCTGGTATACCCTAAAGGGAAATGCACCGCCCTCATTGAAATTCATGGTGAGACCTGCTCTGCGAAATTTGTGATCTTAGAGCATTGCTCTAAAGCTGTTATTTTGGGAATGGACTTTCTTCGCGAGTATGGCGCAGTGATCGACGTGGGGAAAAACAAATTGACGCTCTGGACACGTTCTGTTTCACCAAGGCCTCATGTAGCGAGCCGAGCTGTGCTTCGAGTAGACTCCGAACGCGTAAATTTGCCGCCACTGTCGACAGTTTTTCTGCCTGTTTGAGCCGAGACATCTGTTTGGGGTGCAGGTTTCATAGAAGAAAATGTTCAATGCTGCTTACGAGGGGAATCGGCGTTGCGAGAGGGATAGGAAACGTTAACGAAGGGTGCGCTAACGTCATCGTGACCAACTTTAGGAATGAGCCGCAACACCTGACGAAAGGGACAGTTATAGCCTACATGGAAGAAATTAGTGACGTTCACGAGGCTGTTTTGTTTTCTGAGCAAGGATTGTCATCCGGTACACAAGAAAAATGGGAATTGCAACTGAACCTAGATAAAAGACTAGAGTTGTCCCAGAGGCGCGTTCTTTTCAAACTTTTGCATCGATACAACGATTGTTTTGCCACGACATCCATAGTTCACCAGACGCCTGTAGCAAAACACAGAATTATTGTCGATAGCGCAACATATCCGATTCGCCAACGGCCATACCGGGTTTCCTTGGAAGAACGAGAGACGATACAGGAGCAAGTGCGTGAAATGCTAAACGATGATGTCATCCAGCCTTCCAACAGTCCGTGGGCTGCACCTGTGGTACTAGTCAAAAAGAAAGACGGGTCGCTGCGATTCTGCGTAGATTACCGACGACTCAATAAAGTGACAAAAAAGAATGTATACCCACTGCCATGAATCGACGATATCCTCAATCGGCTCCGTCACGCCCGCTATTTGTCGTTGATCGATTTGAAGAGCGGATATTGAAGATTGAAGTAGATGAGCGCGATCGGGATAAAACTGCGTTTTTAACACCAGATGGTCTCTGTGAGTATAAGGTGATGCCGTTTGGTTTATGTACTGCCCCTGCAACATTCCAACGAGTCATGGACACTGTTCTCGCCGGTCTGAAGTGGCATACCTGTCTTGTGTATTTAGATGATGCTGTTATTTTTTCGAGCACCTTTGCCAACAATCTTGTGCGCCTCGAAGCGGTTCTCCAGGCTATACGGAAGGCAGGCCACACACTAAAGCCTTCAAATTTCCGGTTCGCGTACAGCGAATTACAGTTTCTTGGGTATATTGTCAGCCACGCGGGCGTGAAACCAGATCCTGAAAAAACAGCAGCCGTAGCGTCGTTTCCACGGCCGTTAGACAAAGAGTCTGAGAAGGTTTTTTTGGTTTGTGCGCCTACTGCAGACGTTTAGACCACAACTTCACTCAGATCGCCGTACCCCTGATCAACCTTACAAAAGATAGTATTGCCTTTGAATGGAATGAGGAGCAAGAGTCAGCATTCAGGCAGCTAAAACAAGCCCTTAAAACACCACCTATACTAGGCCACTTCGATCAAGCTGCCGACACTGAGCTGCACACCGACGCCAGCAACAAAGGACTGGAGGCAGTACTTGTGCAATTGCTGGACGGCGCTGAGCGAGTCATTGCGTATGCTAGCCGCGCCCTTTCAGCGGCAGAGTGTAATTACTCCACAACGGAAAAGGAGTGCCTCGCTGTCATCTGGGCAACAACAAAGTTCCGACCGTATCTGTACGGCCGCCATTTTCGTGTGGTCACCGACCACCACTCACATGTTGGTTGGCCAACCTGAAGGATCCTGCGGGGCTGCTCGCTCGATGGAGCCTTTGACTGCAGGAGTACGACATCAGTATTGTATATAAATCCGGCCGAAAGCATCATGACGCTGACTGCTTGTCTCGAGCCCCCTTGGAGTCGTCGCCAAGAGGCGATGATGACGGTGACAGCTTTATTGCGGTCTTAAACACGGCGATGTGGCGGTTCGACAAAGACATGATCCACAGCTTGGCCAACTAATGGCCCACCTTGAAGGAGACGACGATGTGGTACCTCGTGTTTTCCTTCGTGTCCTGCCCACATTTAGAATTCTGAATGGCGTCCTATACAAAAAGAACTTCGACAGCAGCCAGACATCGTGCTTTCTTGTTGTGCCGGAAGATCTGCGTAGCGAGATCACGGAAGCTTGCCATGATGATCCTACAGCTGGTCACCTTTGTTATAGTCGAACACTTTCACGGATTCGGGAAAAGTATTACTGGCCCAAACTTTCTAAGTATGTGCGTCAGTACACAAGAGCTTGTCGCGAGTGTCAACGGCGGAAGACGCTACCCACACGTCCGGCGGGCCTTCTTCAGCCAATCGAACCGCCAAGTGCCCCGTTCCACACAATCGGAATGGAATTTCTTGGCCTATTCCTCACGTCCCAGTCTGGCAACAAATACATCCTAATAGCGACAGACTACCTGACGCGCTATGCGGAGTCCCGCGCAGTTCCGTCTGCGACGGCTGCGGAGGCAGCCAAATTTTTCATTCAGTGTATTGTCTTGCGGCATGGCGCACCGGCAGTTCTGATCACTGACCGCGGTACCGCATTTCTGGTACAACTTCTACAAGAGATCCTGCGTCTAAGCTGTGCCAGCCACCGTTGAACTACTGCGTATCATCCTCAAACTAATGGGCTAACGGAGAGGCTGAACAAGACGATGGCTGATATGATTGCCATGTACGTGGACGCCGACCATCGAAATGGGGACGAGGTGGTACCTTATGTTACGCTTTCTTACAATACTGCAGCTCAGGAGACAACATGTCACCTTTCCAACTGGTGCATGGCAGAAAGGTCCCTACAGTGCTCGATGCTATGCTGCCGCACGAACCGCCTGATGGCGTCGCCGATGATGCTCGGCTAGTATGCGAGCGCGCGGAGGAGGCTCGACAACTGGCACGACTCAACATATAGCACCAACAACGTACTGATACTCATTGCTACAACCTCCGGAGACGTGACGTTGATTTTCGACCTGGGGATAAGGTCTGGGTTTGGACACCGGTTCGCCGTCGAGGCCTTTCGGAAAAACGTATGAAGCGCTACTCTGGACCCTACACGGTTATTCGTCGCATTGGTGACCTCAACTACGAGGTGCTTCCCAGCGGAAGCCGACCGTCGTCACGCCTTTCCTCACGTGTCTGAAGTTGTTCATGTTGTACGGCTTAAGCATTATTACGTGTGACCATGAAGGAACCCTTCAGTGTTTTCTTCGCTGCACTTTTATCGCGAAACAACACGTGCAGACACTAACCGTTTTCTTGCTGGTGCTTTCTTTTTTTTTTCATTTAGCATGGAGACGATGCTTCTTTTGGAAGGGAGGCAGTGTAGCGCCCGAAGAAGAAGAAGCGCGATCACTTGGGAAAAGACTACGCTGCCGCCGTGATTCACGCGCGGGCTGGTTCCGCTGCTGTTGTGCTGCTCTCTGCCGTTGCCCTGTCGACCCGAGGTCTCGTGTGCCGTCGTGTCGCTGTGTGTCAGGATGGGACAATATTGTGCCCAAGATATTCGTCTGCAGACATAATTTCACGGTTTATAAAGCATGGGGCTGTAGAAGTGTCAAACAGGATTCTCTATGGGTAGTATAAGGTTAGGCTGCGATGCCTGAATTAGAATTGGTTTCTTTGCCACAAGGTTTCAAAACTAGCGCCGAATTTTGGAAGCTTAAATGATAGCCTTTTCACAAATGTCATTGCACAGACATTGAGAATTTTTACTTTTGAAGCCCGCTTTAACTTACAACTGTTCTCAACATTTTTCAGATTTAACGTCATCTTACGCAGTACTAAGAAAAATACCGGAGAGATTGGCTACTTGGGTGCTGAGGGTGAGAAAAACTGGGACCACAGCGCCTACGAACAAGATGGTACTGGCAAGCGTAAACCCTTAGAATCCTTGAAGCTCAGTCTCGCCGACCATGTGTATATCGTTCGCATGACAATGAATAATCAAAAAATACAGGTAAGATACTGAGGTGACTCTCTTTGAAAGTGTGCGATGTTCTGTGCACAATAATTGCAAAAATTCCTGTACAGTCTCGGGTAAAAACGATTACACACGTGACGGATCACTGGATCGCCGTAATCACAACGCGCAGCGCTAGGGTTGAAGAAAAGGCGGATAACCAGTGTGCTCCTGAGGTCCGTTCCCGTTCTTCAGTATTAGGGAGTTACGCATACTGTCAATGCCCAGCAAAAATTTTCTGCCTCACCGTCTCCTTTTCTCTTTAATACGGACATAAAGGTATCAAAAGAGAGAACACGGTTTGTCATGATGACCGAGCCAAAATGAAATGTCTAACCTACACCAACGTGAAGTAAGTACTTGGACTTTTGGCCGCTGGCAATCTTGTTGAAAGTTCTTTCATGTCGAAACTCCCCGTGCTGCGAAAATCATAGTGGCGCGAATCGCATGGATGGATGGATGAAATATAGAAACGTCCCCTTTGAAATGGGATGGTAGCAGTTACTATCATGCTAGTTTTTGCCGTATATCTTAATTAATGGTTTATACCGGGTAACTATACCATCATTCTATTTATCGAGTTTTATTTTCTACAATAATATAATGATGTTACTTTTCCGCTTTTAAGCCATCAGTCTTCCAATTGTATTTTGCTAGCTTCCAACGCAGGTTCATCACCCGGTCACCGATATTTCTAAACCCCACAGCCTCAGGAACAGTGACTGTACCAGCATCGACATCCGATGGATGCCATCACATTCGACTATAAGATGGTTAATTGTTTGTATGGATTTACCACATACTGCACATGTGTCATCTTCATGGTCAAATTTCTTTTTCTAGCTGCGTGTTCTAAGGCTCCTGGTCTGGTTTTAAAAATCAGGGCACTGCCTTCTGAGTTATCAAAGAAAGCTTCCTTCCTGATCTGCATTTTCCAGTTCAGGTATAGTTCTACACTCTGTTTATTTTCCAGAAAATTTACCCACTGTTTATCTTCTGTGATTTTACCTGTTGTTTAACGCTCCTTCCTTTCCGTCCTTCTGAACAGTCTATATACTGGTTAGATTCCTGGTTAGTTTCCTCCATTTTGAGTCAACTCTGTTTAGGTGCTCGTATTTAAACACTTAAGCTACCCACCTGTTGTTGACCAATTTCCTCAGGCGTTCCTCGTAGAATACTTTACTCTGAGCTTCCCATACTTCGAACGTTGCCCAGCCCATTTCCCCCTGTACCGCCTCATTTGTGGTTTGGCCGTGGGCACCCAGTGCCGTCCGACGGCTCTGATTTATTTCTAATGTCGACTGTACCTCTGCTTTTAGGTACAAAAACGCATTTCAAAAGTAAGCCAGAACATCATTATTTCTTTCCAAATGCTTCTCAGCACTTAATACATCTTGTATCCCCACAATGCCCTACGCTTCATTATCCTGGCTTTTCTTCGTTGTTTTGCCTGAAGAGATTGCTTATGTTTTTCAATGTATGCCATTCTTCCGTTTACCCATAACCAGAGATATTTCTATTCTGCCACTCTGGGTATTTCATAGCCTTGCATTTTGAGACACTGATCAGGTGAGCCGTTGAAAATCACCAGGCCCGACTTAACTGCGCTGAAATGGAAGCCCAGAGCGTCACCTTTGGCTCTGAAACACTACACTAGAGTTCGCAAGTCTTCCTGGCTATCTGCTTACCGCACAATATCGTCTGCATACATTAAACCGGGAAGGCACTGCTCTACAACCTTTCCGCCTAATCTATATGACATCTTAGGACCTAGGTTACTTTCTCGTATCCTCCGTTCCATATTTATCATACAAAGCATGAAGAGCAGCAGTAATAAAGTAACCTTGTCATAATCATTTGCATAACCTGACAGCTACCGTACTTCTTATCTCTTCTCATGTAATTTCTACTTTGTTATCCCGGTATATTTTCCTGAAGGAAATCTGTTATCTCATGACAGATACCTTCTTGTTTTAACATGTTTCACAGGAGTTCCCTGCTAATGTTGTCGTACGCCCCGTTTATGTCCAGGAAGGTCGAATACAAAGTTAAATTTTCCACTGTAGATATTTCGATTCAATGGGTAAGCACGAACAGGCTATCATCTAAGCGCCTACAATTTCTAAAGCCATTCTGAAGTTCTACAAGTATCTTCTTACTTTCTACCGATGATTGCATCTTTATTTCTCCGCCTTAATGGCCAACGTGGATAGATAGATGTATTTATTGAACAGAAAGGCATAGCGGTTAGCCGGAATGATTCAAATCTGACCTGCTACTCTGCACTGTGGAAGGGGAGAAGAAAGATCATGATGGGTGAGAATGTGGGAGAAGGCATATGAAATATATATATGCAGGCACAGTAGCTTCCTTTACAAGAGTGAATCAAGTCCGGGGGCGCACAAAAAACGACAAAGAGCACGCACTTCTTGGTCACCCTCTCTCTTGTCCTGCCGAGCACCCAGCAGCAGTTCCTCCGACAGACGCCTCTTGTCCAAACGCTTGAAGGAAGCGGCTAGCACACGTATTTCACACGCATACACTGGGCACACCAGTAATACGTGGCCAATATGTATATACCAGATTTTATGGTAATCAGCCTGTAAGATGTTATGCGCAAGCTATCTCTTTTTCCTTTATAAATCAAATTCAGTTTACTCTGCCACCAGCTGTCCGGTATTTGCTTATTCGTTGTGACTGTTTTCAAAAATTTTAACAATGTCTTCTTAATTGTTGGACCAAGTTCATTAATCAGCTTGATCGGAATTTCTATTCCTCTAGGTGTGTTTTTAGGAATATTTTTTTCTACCTTTTTCCAGTTTAGATTGGTCAGTTCTAAGCTGCTTTGTATTTGGCTTTCATGTGTTGCTTCCTGATTGGCGGATATTATCCTGTCATCTCTGTTAAATGACTCGACTATAACTGATGCATTGTAGTTCACAGCGTTGTCTCCCTTTAATCAATTTCCCTCGTTATCGTGTATCCGGTCCTGCTTTCTTTGATTATTTATGCCTATCCAGCTTATATGGTTCCAGAACTTTCTCGGGCGCCTCTAGTGACATCCTTTATTTCAGCCATCCAACCATCTGTAGACGGCTTGATTTTACTTTGGACGGGGGCCTCTACATCAAGCTTGTTCTGTCAATACGATTGCATTTTTGGTCTACTCCTTCCTGGAATAGCTGTGCTTTCTTTGCCTCTCGGTATTTCCTTGAAGCTGGCCGTCATTTTTCAATGGCTACCCTGATTCTCTTGTTCCTCCAGCTCTGTGGTTTCGTCTTTTAATTCCAGCGGCTTTCTACTTGAGCCAAAATAGAAGCCTGGGCGAGTTGGTATGTATATTTCTAAAACAGCGCGAAAGAACAGGGACGAGAGAACGGAACGTACAACACGAGCGCTGACTTACAACTGATTTATTGAACATAAGTGAGCAATATATAAGAAGAAAACTGGGTTATAAAACCAGAAGTAGTCGACGTCAAACACGGTGTAGGGGGCCGTAAAAGCGATAAGAGCGTGGTAGGTTGATGAGAGTAAAAGACGATATAATGTAAAAAGAGCTGATTGAAGTGAACAGATACATTCGAAAGAAGGGAAGCAGTTAATGTGACAAGGTGTAAAGAGCCATAAAAACGATAAAAGCGAAGCATCGAAACATGATAAAATTGATAAAATATACAAAAGGAGTGGAATGCATAAAATTGACAGGTTACTGCTAAAAACTGCTTAAACTTTAACGGCGAGTTAAACGATGGCGATCAAAGTTCTGCAGATAGAAACCTTATTTCTTTGTCGGACAGAAGCACAGACGGAGCACTGACACAGGTGTATTTATTAGTTTTTATGTTAAAAGCCTCAATAACTTCCCTAGTCAGTTGATCAGCGTGATGTCCTATGACTCTGCATTGTTGAAAATCTGGTAGACATTCGCTGCAGTTTTTGATATGGTCTGCGATATGTCCTTTGCCATCGTTTTGCACATATTTGTTGTGTTCTCGCAAACGATCATTGATGCATCTTCCTGTCTGTCCGATGTATTTGTCACCACATGTTAAGGGGATTGAATAGATGACTTCGTTTTCGTCGAACTGTCTCGTATCTAAAAGAAAATTCTCTTAGTGTGGTGTTAGCGGACAAGGAAGGGGGTTTCGCTGCATCCCCACAAGGCACCTTCGCATCTAATGCACTCGAAGCCATTAATTCGGTTTTTCTCCAGCAAAAGGAGAAGTCAGTGACCGCAGCAAAGAAAAAAATTAAACAGATATGCGTTAGGCAAGACTTAAACTGTCTCCTTAAAAGTATTGATGACAGTGAGAACAATACTTTGAAAATGTCCTTTACCGCAAAAGCACACAAGATTGGATGCCCTCTTCGTGTCATAATTTCTGAGAACGGCACCTGGCAAAAGTCAGTTTCTATGTTCATCAATACACGTTTAAAAGTCCTGCAAATCGATGATCCCTTTATGATCAAAAGTTCCTACGAAGTTATAGAGTTTTTAAAAGGTCACAAAGGGGAGGATACTATTGCCTTCTCCATCGACATCAAAGATCTTTATTATTCAATACCAACAGATAAATTGCTTAAAGCAGTTGAATAGTGCATTGATCACCATGGTGCCATAGCTTTCCAGAACGTTTCGGGTATGTCCGTTGGAGGCTTTCTCGAATTAATGTCTGTATATCTATCCTCAACTTTTTGTACATGGAATAATCGCGTTTACCTTCAAAAATCAGGAATACCCATTGGGTCATGTATAGCCCCCATATTGAGTGACATATTTCTAGCTTCCATAGACAGGATTTTGGCCTCAGTCCTTCCCAGCCAGTCAGTGGTACGTATATTCAGATGCGTTGACGATTACCTAGTGATCATAAATAGTCACAGCCAGCCTTTCCAGTCAACCGTACAGAATCTTATAAATGTTTTCACTTCAGCTATGTTTCCTCTTGTCTTGACACATGAGTTGCCTGAGGAACATACTATCAGATTTCTTGACATTAAGCTGGATTTCCATGACCACCACATATGTTGGACCTATGAGCCACGCAATAAGAAACCAGTTGTCTCTTACCATTCAGCTCATTCAAAATTGGTGAAGCGAGCCATTGCAGGCCTGTGCTTGTCTAATGCGCTCAAAAAATCATGCCCACACAGCATGCTTTCAAGTTATGAAAAACAATGCAGTAGATTATCTCAGGTAGGCTATCCCACGCACCTCATTATATCTGTCTCCCAGAAGCTTCTAAAGCAGATAAATATACAAGGCAGGCAATGTGAAGGAGTTCGTGATAATAAGGATAATCAGAAACAGAAGGTCGCAGTCATTCCGTACTGCCACGCCTTGTCCCATAAGCTCAAAAAGATTATGAATCGGGCTAAAGTAAAAGTAGTTTTTTCCGCACCAGAAAAGTTGGCTAACATTTGCCATCGGGTCAACCATCCCACCAAGACCGTAAGAACCTGCAGGACCAATCATAAAAAGCAATTCATCCCATGTGAAAACGAAGTCATCTATTCAATCCCCTTAACATGTGGTGACAAATACATCGGACAGACAGGAAGATGCATCAATGATCGTTTGCGAGAACACAACAAAGATGCGCAAAAAGGTGACAAAGGACATATCGCAGACCATATCAAAAACTGCAGCGAATGTCTACCAGATTTTCAACAATGCAGAGTCATAGGACATCACGCTGATCAACTGACTAGGGAAGTTATTGAGGCTGTTAACATAAAAACTAATAAATGCACCTGTGTCGGTGCTCCGTCTGTGCTTCTGTCCGACAAAGAAATAAGGTTTCTATCTGCAGAACTTTGATCGCCATCGTTTAACTCGCCGTTAAAGTTTAAGCAGTTTTTAGCAGTAACCTGTCAATTTTATGCATTCCACTCCTTTTGTATATTTTATCAATTTTATCATGTTTCGATGCTTCGCTCTTATCGTTTTTATGGCTCTTTACACCTTGTCACATTAACTGCTTCCCTTCTTTTGAATGTATCTGTTCACTTCAATCATCTCTTTTTAGATTATATCCTCTGTTACCCTCATCAACCTACCACGCTCTTATCGCTTTTACGGCCCCCTACACCGTGTTTGACGTCGACTACTTCTGGTTTTATCACCCAGTTTTCTTCCTATATATTGCTCACTTAAGTTCAATAAATCAGTTGTAAGACAGCGCTCGTGTTGTACGTTCTGTTCTCTCGTCCCTGTTCTTTTGCGCTGTTTTAGAATGTTTCTACTTTAGCCTCCTTAATTTTTTTTCTTGTGAGTTGTTCTACCTGTTTTCATCCCAGTCTTCCATGGGGCTTTTCTATATTGCTTCCTCAATGTCTGCTGCTATCTGCGCTATTTGATCTCCGTTTATTTTTGCGTTTACGTTTTGTCCGTCTCTCGTTTCATCAAAGGCCCCATTTGCAGACTAATACGTTTATGATCACTTCCCAGACTACACTCCCCTGTTCAGTTCGAACGCATCCTTAATTTGATCGCCACCTTTCAGACTTCATTGCAAGCCATCATGGATTCTCTTCCACCTACCCCAAAGAAGCGCAATGGCACGCCACAGCGCAATCAAATTAGTTAGATGTCAACATGGAGAACCTCAATATAATTCAGTGGAACTGTCGCAATCTCAATACTAACCGCACTCCATTACCCCAGTATCTTCTTACTCTCCCCACTCTGCCCCACTTCCGTCTCCTCCAGGAAACTCGCTGCTTCGCTAACGTCCCTGGCTACCGGGCATTTCACTCTACAGCTACTAACCCCCTCTCTTCTATCTACGTTCGCCATGACCTCTCGATAGCAGCCCTTGAAATTTCTTCATCGCTCCAATCCTACCTAGTGGGCGCCCTCTACTATCTTCCTCAGGCTCACCTCAGCCTCGCACTTTTGTCCTTCTACAACCCCCCACTCACGCCACACATTTCACGGCCCTAGGTAAATTTCTTAACACATTGCCGTCTCATACGGCTATACTTCTCTGCGGCTATTTTAATGCCCCGCACATACTATGGGGTTATCCGCAGACCTTTCGTGCTGGCCGCCTACTCCATTCTATGGACCAACAAACTCACCTCACTCTCCTCAACATCCCCGGAATACCCACTAGGGCGGGCACCTTCTTCCAACACCACACAACCCCTGACATCACTTACTGTGCTGGTCCAATATCACCTCAGTGGTCAGCCACTGCCGATACCGTTCTTAGTGATCGCTACATTGTTTTCATCTCCGACCTTCTTCAAATACCCACCCGCAAGCAGCGCATTCGACATACTGACTGGTAGGCCTTTCGCTGTCTCCTCTCCTCTGCCTCCTTCACGTCCTATGAAGAGTGGACTAATGCCCTTTTCCAAGCGGCTTCATCCTCTACTCGCACGGAGACCGCTGCATATCCCACTTTTGACCCCGATCCCAATCTCATCAGGCTATGGAAGCGTCGCAAAAAGCTTCTCCGAATCGCCAGACTGCAACACCGCAACATCCAACTGCGACCACGCTTTCAAAGTTGCGAGACGATATCGTGACATATTGTGCTACGCTTGAGGATTCTCGTTGGAGTACCCTATCCAACAAATTTGACACGGCGCTCCATAAAAACTCAACCTGGACTCTTTTTCGAACCCTCCTTGGTGCCACCCCTGCCTCTGCCCCGACTCTTGCTAAAGCCCTAGCCACAGTCTCCCGATGAGGTTTTCGGAACCCTTGCAGATGTTTATCTCCCGCCCCCTTTGTTCCCCTGTTACCCTGAATACACAGGCTGTGCAAGCAATGACCTCAATGCCCCTTTTACACTGCGCGAGCTTGAAGCTGCACTTCATGCTAACGCCACTCGGTCGGCTCTCGGTGAAGATGGAATCACTTACTCCGCTCTTCGTAATCTTCCCGATAACGCAAAAGAGCACCTTCTCAACCTTTATAACACCGCCTGGGAAGAACGCTCTTTGCCATCGTCCTGGACTTCCTCACTTATTTCTCTCATTCCTAAACCTGGTAAGCCTCCAGCCCGTTCAAATCTCCGGCCCATTTCTCTGACCTCCTGTGTCGGCAAGATGATGGAAAGAATGGTGCTCACTAGGCTTAATAGGCATTTGGAGGTTTCAAACTCGCTCCCTCATACCCTCATTGGTTTTCGTTCCCGCGTATCTGCACAGGACCTTTTCCTTATACTCCAGCATACTTTCTTAGCCTGTGGTAGCTCTCAGCTTCACGCTCTGGTCGCAGTCGATGCCGCAAGGCATTCGATTGCGTCTCCCCTGACCATATTCTTACCTGCCTAAACAGCACCGGCTGCGGCTCCCGGATGTATAACTACATTCGAGCTTTTCTTTCTAATCGCGAGGCCCGTTTACGAGCATTGAACTTCCCTTCTACACCCCACCGTCTAACCCGGGGTACCCCGCAGGGTGCCGTTCTTTCACCCACCCTTTTTAATATTGTCATGGCTCTTCTCGCGGTTCAGTTATCGTCTATTCCCGATCTTCAGCATTTTTTTTACGCCGACGACACCACTCTGTGGTGCTGGCGTGGATCTCCTGGTCACGTTCAAGACACCATTCAGCAGGGATTGGATATCAGTTCTTGCTTTCTTGACCATGCAGGCCTATCTCCCGCGCCCAAGAAGTCAGAACTCCTACTTCTGACTCACTCTGTTTATCAACGAGCTCACAACTAACTAATATTCCTTACCTTGGGCGGCTCCCGAATCCTCAAAGTTTCTCAATGCCGCTGTCGCCAAAAATGTCCGGGCTCTCCATGCGGCTGTTGCTACCTGTCAGTCCATCACCCATTTACTGCGCCGACTTGTGAGACGGTCCTCTGGCCTGAGGGAAGCTCACGCCTGTCGACTGGCTAAGACGCTGGCTCTTAACAAATTCCTTTACTTTATACCATATCTTTCATTCACCTAGGGCCAGCTGGACGCACTTGCAACAGCTCTTCACGGCCTCTATAAAGCCGCTCTTTGTCTTCCCATAACCACTTCCACCGATAAGATTTTTGCCACCGGGCTTTTTCATCCTCTTCGCAGTCTCCTTTCCCTTCACCGTGACGGACAGATAGCTCGCCTTTCCAGCACAGTTCATGGACGCTGGCTTCTAAACCAGGCTAACATTTCCCCCATCCAGTCAGTCCCTCTGCCAACTCCTTCCCCTCAAGAGGCCACAAACCTTCGTATACTTCCTCTTCCAGCCAATATGTCACCGGTCCTGCATGCTGGCCGCCGACATGCTGCTGCCTCTCATCATAGTCCGCCCTTTAATACCCATGGGGTCGCTTACACGGATGCCTCATATGTGGCTCCTCGCGGGTCCGGAAGCCAGGTCCTCTTTCATCCTCGTCTATCTACCCCTGTCACACACACTAGAGGCTCCTTTCTCCACCCTCCGGATATTATCTCGATTGAGGGCCTCTCCATTATTCATGCAATTCAAAGTTTCCATCTCTCCCACCTGTGCCTCAGTATATTATATACACTGACTCCCAGGCTACTATCCTTGCCATTCAATCTAAAAGTCTAACACGTCATCTGTCCACAGAGCTCGAGGTTGCACTCGTTGCGCTGCAGCCCTGCCCCGTCTTCCTCCGATGGATCCCTGGACCCTCGGGGATTGACGGCAATGAGGTGGCGAACCAGCTCGCCTGTAAAACTCGTAACCGGGCACCGTTCATCCCCTGGCCAAGATCCCTGGAGGGCGGGTCGAGAGTGTCTCTTTGCGCCACCATCAGTGAATACTACAATACTGCTCGCTTAGACCGCAGGCTCTACCCCGACCCTCATCCTAATCTTTCCGTTCGGGAGGCTCATATCCTTCAGCAAATATAGTTGAACACACTCATAACCCCTGCCCGGCTATATCTCTACAAATTCCGTCGCGATCCATCATGCCCGAACTGCCCTTCCCCTTATGCCGACCTTTCACACTGCCTATTTTCATGGCCGGTTGCATTGCAATCGGGATTCTTTCCCACCTCCTCCCATACTATCTGGACCTGGGTGGACTGGCTTTTTGCTGAGGGTGAAGAAGAACAGCGCTTGCTCGTCCAGCAGGCTATCGATGTATTACGCGCCTAAGTGTTGCGCCTCAATAAAGTCTTGTACTACTACTACCCCTTCTTCGTCAATTTCCTTTTTTGCGAGCTTGCTATAAATTCCATGCGATAATAGACAGTAGTCAATGATCATCTGCCAGTTCCAAAATTCCCACATGATTTATGCCTCACATTTTGTTTCTCTATTTAGAACATCTGGGTTGTGTCGCTCACAGAAATGTAGCATTAGCTTCCCGTTACAATACATGCATCCATCCAGATCGTCGATGTTGCCGTTTATGTCCCCCAGTAGAATAATATCGGCCCCGTTTCCAAACTTGCTTATATCGTCACTGAGACATTCAACGAGATACATTTTTTTCTGTCTGCATTGGTGTCCTGTTTCTAAATAAACTACCCTAGCAATGTCCTTTTGCCGGCATTTGTTTATGATACCCAGATATGTTCGTTGCAAGATGATTTTACTTTTCGCCGATTTATTTTTTGGTGTATCAACCATACCTGCCCTCCCTCTCTTTTTCGTTCTCGTTCTGTTGGACCCTTCTCAGACGTAGCCTTCTATAGACGGCGGATGTTCTAGATCCCTAAGATGATTGTGGTTGGTTGGTTTGTAGGGTGTAACGTCCCAAAGCAACTCAGGCTATGAGAGACGCCGTAGTGGAGGACTCCGGAAATTTCTTCCACCTGGGGTTCGTTAACGCGCACTGATATCGCACAGCACACGGGCGACTTGCGTTTCGCCTCCATCGAAAAGCTGCCGCCGAGGCCGGGATTCGATCCCGCGTCTTTGGGAACAATAGTCGAGCGTCGTAACCACTGGGCCACCTCAGCACGGTCGAGATCCCTAAGATAGGCCTCGTATAAAACGTACACACCTATTTATTTGGTCGTCTTTGAACTGCTGTTCAATCTCAGCCATTTCGCTCTCTTCTACAGCCTTGCATGTTTATGCAGCTGATTCTATTGTTAAATCGCTTTTCGTAATTTTATTTCTGGACCTCCTTTGTGCCATTTTGTTGGGCTCAGCCTCCGTTATAACGCTTTCTTCTGCTTCACTTCCAACTACCCCTGTGCAAGGAGCCCTCGCGGACTTCTGAAGCAAGCTACAGCCCTGCCTGCCAGGTGGCAGCCAATTTCTGCTCCCACCGTTCTGTTAAAATGTATGCTATCTAGCTGAAAAACCCCTGCCAGAACCTGCTCTTTCCACCTCCCGGTTTACCTCAACGACTTCGAAACGGTTCTCCTGCTTAACTTTCTTATCTGTCGATTAACTGTCACCGCGTCCTTTTCAAGCTTGCCGTTCGTTCTTAGCACCTCTGGTACTGCGCACACAACGATTTGTGCTTGCGGTGTTATCGCCCTGATATCGTCAACTCCCTGAGCTAAGATTTACACCACTCATGCAGCGTCACCATTCAGGACATCGTTCATCCCCGCGGCTGCTGTCATCATACTGCGCTCTGCAGAATTTTTTGGCATCCTATTTTTGGTCTCTTTCAGCACTGCGTTCATTGTCATCCCTGGGAAGTTTCCAACTAATATATCACCCTTTACACGTTCCATGATATCTCGACTGCACCTTCTCATGCCGGAATCCCCAGCGATAAGCACCCGGGCATTCTCTCTCTCCTTCCCAACTGTTGGCTCCTGCTTTGGCTTATCTGTGTCCTTCTCTCTGCGATTTTCATTCTTCTTTACATCTTCTTTTATCTACTTCTGAATAACTCTGTCGGTTCGCTTCCGCCTGACCTAGTTTTGCTTTTGCCGTCCATGCCAGTGCTAGCAGTGCTAGTCCCAACCCCGTAGCCCGCACTGGAATGTCCTCCTCGTTACTTCAATGGGCGGTGTCGGCCATTTTTTCTTCCACTTGAGGAAGCTGTTCCAGCACTTCTGATTTTCTGCCCTTAATAAACCTAATTCATTTTCTAACAAAATTCCCATAAAGAAAGGTGTTAGGTAAGGAGACACAATCTCCCCAGTACTATTCACAGCTTGCTTAGAGGAAGTATTCAGAGACTTGGAATGGGAGCAGTTAGGGATAAGGGTAGATGGAGAATACCTCCGTAATCTGCGATTTGCTGATGACATTGCCTTGCTAAACAACTCGGGGGATGAACTGCAAATATTAGTTGATGACCTAGACAGGAAAAGTAGAAAGGTAGAAGTGAAAATTTATATGCAGAAGACTAAGGTAATGTTCAACAGCCCCGGGAAGGAACAGCAGTTCACATTAGGTAGCTAAGTACTGGAAGTAGTAGGCAACTATGTCTACTTAGCACAGGTAGTAACCGCAGATCCGGACCATGAAAAGGCAAAAACAAGAAGAATAAGATTATGATGGAGCGTATTTGGCAAGAACTCACAGATTATGGCTAGGAGCTTACCGGTATCGCTCAAGAGGAAAGTATACAACAGTTGCATCTTACCTGTACTCACCTATGGGGCTGAAACGTGGAGGCTAATCAAGAGGATTCTACTCAAGTTAAGGACAACCCAGAAGGCTATGGAGCGAATAATGGTAGGGGTAACATTAAGAGATAGGAAGCGTGCAGAGTGGGTCAGATAAATAACTCAAGTTACCGACATTCTAGTGGAAATTAAGTAGAAGAAATGGGCGTGGGCAGGACATGCAGTGCGAAGAGAGGATAACCGATGGTCGCTTAAGGTAACAACCTGGATTCCATGGCAAGGAAAGCGCAGCAGGGGGCGGATGAGGTTAAGGAGTTCACAGGGGTCAAGTGGATGCAGCTAGCATAGTACCGGGTTAAGCGGAGAAATATGAGAGGCCTTCGCCCTGCATTGAGTATAGTCAGGCTGATGATGATGATGATTTTCTAAGGCTTCCGCATGCGACTCTAGACCACCCTTTTCTAGTTCAAACCTGTCTAGGCGCGCACTCAGCCGGCAACACCGGCACAAAAATTAAGTACCTTTCGCTTCCTCTACCAAGTCGAAACGCGTTTGCTTGAGATTAACCTGCGCCTCACACTGAGTACATTTAATCTTCTTTGGTGGCACATCTTAAGCCTATATTTCTACTACCAGTTCTCGGAATATTCAGTCTGCAAAAAAAGACAAAAAACCGACTAGCAAACACGCTTTCAGATAACTTTTCCGAATGCCAATAGACTAGAAAAACGAATAACTGTCTAAGAAGCTAACAAGGTGACAAAATAGTTAAGGAATGAATGCCGAAAAACCTAGTTGCCGGCAAGAAAATCCGGCCGCAAGAAAAAAGCGCTAAAATCAATTCTTTGGGTTGCACCTAACCAAGCTTGCTGAAAACTAAATAAAGATAATAAAACAAAGAATTCATCTACTGGCGCTTTCGGAAGCTCCAGCTGTCACCAGTCCGTCCGTTCCCGGTAGCTACGTGCAATCAGATGAGCGATGAAGCACGCGTCCGCTCAATAAAACGGAGTGTTTATCTATGTTGGTACATTTCTTAGGAATAACAGCGCGGAGATGAAGGACAAGGAAGAATAGAAAACGGGCGCTCACTACTGAGACACGAAAAAATATTGTTACGGGGATGTACTTAATGTAACGGCACTACGATGGGCTGAACTCGACGCTAAGACTTCAGTAGCCGTGCAATATCCGTTCTATCAGCGTCGTGCTCTTTCTCAACTTTTCGTCGTGCCCACGTTCCTTGGTCGTCGTCTTTGTCAGTGAGCACATCACTTTGGTCCCGCGTTTCCCGGTAACACTACCCCCCTCGGCAAAAGGCAACGTCCCAGTGCGTATTAGGCATGCGGTGTGGAGGGGGAGTAATAGGGCTTGAGGCGGGCGACATGTACGATTTCGGAAGTGGGTGTAGCAGTCGGTGACTTTGGGTGAAGCGGTGCAATCTCACAGGTAACGTCGGTGACAGGGCGTAGTACACGGTAAGGACCTGTGTAGTGGGGCAGAAATTTTTCACACAACCCCACACGACGGCACGGAAGCCAGAGCAACACCAGAGATCCGTGAGGACAGTGCACATCGCGGTGGTGAGCGTCGTAGCGGCGTTTTTGAGCTTCTTGAGAGATGGTGAGATTGTGACGAGCAATCTGGCGAGCAGCGTCGGCTCAGGCGATGGTATCGCGGGCATAGGTTGTGACGGGGCCAGCGGCGGGAAGCAAAATGTCAAAGGACAGTAAGGGGTCTCTTCCAAAGAGAAGATAAAATGGAGAGTACCCAGAAGTGCCATGACGCGAAGATGTATATGCAAAGGTGACAAAGGGCAGGCGTATCCCAGTCGCGATGACTGTCGGATACGTACATTGCGAGCATGTAGATGAGTGTGCGGTTAATACGCTCCGTAAGGCCGTTCGTCTGAGGGTGATACGCAGTAGTGAACTTGTGCCGAACGTAGCAAGAACGAAGTATTTCCTCAACAACTCGGGAAAGGAAACAGTGGCCACAGTCGGTAAGCAGTTGACGGGGAGCACCATGGTGAAGTATGACGTCGTACAAAAGGAAGCCTGCAACGTCTGTGGCGCAGCTGATTGGAATGGCGCGAGTGATCACGTATCGCGTGGCATAATCGGTGGCGACAGCGATCCATTTGTTTCCTGACAAGGACTGGGGGAAGGGCCCTAGGAGGTCAAGGCCAACACGAGAAAATGGCTCAGTCGGGATAGCAATCGGCTGCAGGTGTCCAGGTGGTAGCACAGGGAGTTTCTTCCGGCATTGACAGAGGTCGCAAGCGGCTACAAAACGTTGGACATAGCGGTAGAGTCCAGGCCAGAAGAAACGCTGGCGCACGCGGTCGTATGTGCGTGAGAGGCCAAGATGACCAGCTGTAGGGGCGTCGGGCATTTGTTCGAGAACGGCAGAGCGTAGGTGTTGGGGAACGACCATCAAGTGCTCAGTGCCATCAGGTCGCATGTTGCGGTGGTATAGCGCATTCCCATGAAGGAAGAACAGGGCGAGGGAAGAGTCACGGCTGTGTGTGCGGAGGCGGTCGATAAAAGAACTGAGGGTTGGGTCCAAACGCTGTTCGTCGGCTATGTGGGCAAAGTCCGATATAGAGAAGACACAGGTGTCCGACTCATGCTCAGTAGAGGAAGGGGGATCGACGGGATAACGGGACAGACAGTCTACATCCTGGTGGAGCCGACCGGATTTGTATACAACGAAAAACGTATATTCCTGCAAGCGCAGTGCCCAGCGGCCGAGGCGGCCAGCAGGATCCTTGAGGGAAGAGCGCCAACATAAGGCGTGGTGATCGGTAATTACAGTGAAGGCTCGACCAAACAAGTAGGGTCTGAATTTTCCAACGGCCAAAACGAGAGCCAGGCACTCCCGTTCCGTAATAGATAGTTCTGTTCCGCTGATGACAGGAGACGACTGGCGTAGGTAATCACGCAGTGTTGGCCGCGTTGTTGCTTTGCAAAAATGGCACCAATTACATGGCCACTGGCGTCGGTGCGAAGTTCCGTCGGGGCAGACGAGTTGAAATGGGCCAACACAGGAGGATTGATGAGAACAGCGATGAGGGTAGATAATGCGTTAGCCTGCTCTGGTCCCCATGAGAGAGGAACGCCTCTCTTCAGCAGAGTGGTGAGAGGACGAGCGACAGTGGCAAAGTTTGGGACGAACCGGCAAAAATAAGAGCACAGTCCTATAAAGCTGCGGACATCATGGGGTGAACGGGGAGATGGAAAAGCACTGACAGCGCGAACTTTGTCGGGATCGGGTTTTACGCCGGTGGCATTCACCAAATGGCCAAGCACTTTAAGTTCGCGACGACCAAAACTGCACTTCCTTGAGTTCAGTTGAAGTCCGGTACGGCGGAAAAGTGCCAAGATGGAAAATAGGCGATGAAGATGGCTTTCGAACGAGGGCGAGAAGAAAATCACGTCATCCAAGTAACATAGACAAGTCGTCATAGACAAGTCGGCCAGGGCCACGGGGGTGGGCTACGACGACAGTTGGAGTTGCGGAGGTAGATGGAGCCACGTCGGTTGTCATCGTGACGGTTCTGAGGTGACGGCCACTGCGGAGATCCAGCGTCAGATTGTGTCGAACCCGCGACCTCCACTAGGATGTTACGGGGATGTACTTAATGTAACGGCACTGCCATGAGCTGAATTCGACGCTAAGACTTCAGTAACTGTGCAGTATCCGCTGTGTCAGCGTCGTCCTCTTAACGCTTCGTCGTGCCCGCGTTCCTCGGTCGTCGTCTTTGTCAGTGAGCACATCACTTTGGTCCCGCGTTTCCCGGTAACAATATACTCTTTTCGCAACCAGGGGCGCATGTGCCACACCAGCTGCCAAACATGTAACTCAGTCTTTGGAATCAAGATATATTTGTTCACAGTCATGGACAGTTACAGAAAGGGTGGTTTCACACGAATCATTATCTTTATGAATATGAAACGCTTCACTGATTTCTCTTTTTAGTTTATCTTTGTGTTTGTACCGAATTTGTACTCACCTACGGGGCTGAAACGTGGAGGCTAACCAAGAGGGTTCTACCTAAGTTGAGGACAACCCAGAGGGCTATGGAACGAGAAATGGTAGGGGTAACATTAAACAATAGGAAGCATGCAGAGTGGGTCAAAGAAATAACTCAAGTTACCGACATTCTAGCGGAAATTAAGAAGACGAAATGGGCATGGGCAGGACATGTTTGAAGAGAGGATAACCGATGGTCGCTCAGTGTAACAAACTGGATTCGAAGGGAAGGAAAGCGTAACAGGGGGCGGCAGAAAGTTAAGTGGGCGGATGAGGTTATGAAGTTCGCAGGGGTCAAGTGGACGCAGCTAGCACAGAACCGGGTTAATTGGAGAAATATGGGAGAGGCCTTCGCCCTGCAGTAGGTATAGTCAGGCTGATGAGTATGAGAATTTTGGTTTCATTAAAAAGGGGTACACATGACTTTTAATAACAATTGTGCTGGTTGTTAAGCAGACATTTCTTTTAAGGCAGAGTAAAATTTGAGGATGTTGCGCTCTTCAATGAAGTTTTGTGGTGACGTGAGCGAGTATTTAGGGACCTTCCCGTTTGACCTATGTGGGTCTTCCCGCATGTGATAGGCACCTTATACACGACTCCGTCTGTGCAGTACACAAACTTCAAGTCATGCGTTATCTAGGACTTTCGTTTTATTTTTTTGTTTCTTTTCATTTTCCATTGTTTTTGCCTCAACCACGGCGGATACGTTTCCCAGCTTATTGGGTGCAGAAAAATTTGCGTCCGCTCCACACGGCTGTCAACTGTCACGTCTGCGAACGGCAGCACCCCATGGTGAGAAGCGATAGTTCTGGTTGCCAGTCACTCTAATATTTTTTACACACGACTGTACTAAACAGGCTCTTCAATATTGCTGACAATGTGACGACACAGGAGTGTCAGGAAATTATGGCCTTCGCGTCCCTATAAACACAAAGGAAAGCACCACATGGAAGCTGTCTTTTGGTTTCTTTGGCGCCAGCTCTATGCATGGAAAGTGTTAGCAGCGAACAAACGGTTTTTACATGTCCATTACCTTTGCTCGTTCTTCATTGTTACTTTCTTCTGTATTGGTAAAGTAGCTGCCATGGCGCCGATACAAAGTGAGCTCTTTGTGAAGAATAAGGCGTTTAGTGGGGCCTCTCCTTTGCACATGAAATCTCTTCTCTTCACACAGTTAGGTCCAGGTTTCGCTTCAGCATTACCGAAGCGCGCGTGTTTTTCTAATACAGCAGTGTGACAGCTAGCACAGTTTTCAATTCCGTAGACCATCGCACCAATCCCAACCAACAAAAATCTAGGACTAAGTAGAGTAAGAATTCACGAATTCAAGTGAAAACAAGGGATTTGTAATAGACTGTTTCTATTTTTAATATGTAAACACTAACGCTTCACTTAGGCAAAAAGCCTCCCACATGGCTGGGTTCAGTTTGAAAAACAGTTCTGTAAGCCATATGATGCTGATTTATTAGATACACTTAGAATCCTGTAATCAAACGGGTGGACAACAATTTTGTCACCAGTGGAGATTGTTAACTGGGGACACACGCATCAATTCCCAGGTGGAGTAGAGTATAAGGGTGGTTGATAGTATAGTAGGTAATGTGTGTGTGTAAAAAACTTGATTAGGAGGAAGCCTGAGGTAGCCGCGGAACCTCACGCAAACACGTGAGCTCCTCATTACAAGAGCCCATTGGCGACCGCCGCGGCTCGGGCACGGTGGACCAGGGCCTTCTGGCTTGCCAGATCGGAGCATCCGAGCAGGGCTGCCTCTCAGTCCTCCCGGGTGGGGTTGGGTTTGGGGGTGAGGTTCGGGGTTGATTGACATGCCCACACCATGTGGGAGATGTCCGAAGACTTCTCCGCACAGTGCAGGCACTTTCCTGTACAGGTAGAATCAAAGTGTTTTAAAGCTGCCGGCCACAGCAGCGTTTTGGTGTAAAGGCGGAGGAGTGTGCGTTCCTCCACCTTTGTAAGGCCCTTACAAGGCTTAGGATAAATTGCATGGCCAAATTGAAATAATTCAGTAATTTCTCGAAACGTGAGAGCGGGATTGGGTTCGAGATCCGTATCATAAGGGCCTGAAGGCGCTGCCCGGAGAGTGAGTGCGCGGGCGGTGGCGTCTGCCGTTTCATTGCCTTCGAGGCCCATGTGAGCTGGAGCCCATACAATCGTTCGAGACGCGGGGGCCCCGAGGTAGTCACTGTTTTGAAGGATGCGGTGCGCAAAAAGAGGAATGTACCCCTGTTTGATATTTCTGCAGGCCCCTCTCGAGTCGGTGATGATGACTCGTGAGTCCTTGTCTGCGGCAGCTAACGCGATGGCAACTTCTTCCGCATGTGTTATGTCTTGAGCTCGGAACGTTAGGCCATTCACAGTGATTTTTTGATGGACGACTGCGGCTATGTACCACCCCCCATGGTGAGGGCCAGAGGCGTCCACGTAGAATATTACGTGTTTGTTCCCATAGTGACGGGCCAGTGCCTCCGCCCGCGCAAGGCGCCTGCCATTGTGGTCGTCACGTGTCATGTTGGCCAGAAGAGGGCGTACGTGCAGGGCGTATCTCTAGATTTCAGGAATGCGTACGCGCTCTTCCGTAAATGTTGGGCGGTGGATGTGTAATCGGGCTAATAGGCGGCGTCCCGACGGCGTTTTTGAAAGTCTTGTGTATTGATTGGTCAAGTGCGCCTCTCGGAGCTCCGCGAATGTGTTTATCATCCCCAGGCCCATAAGACGCTGGTTGAATGTGTTGATCGGGAGATCGAGGGCATGCTTGTACATCTTTCTGATAATCATTTCGAGGGCGTTCTCGTCAAACCTGCACAGGTGGAGGTAAGGAGTCGAGTAAAGTACTCGACTGGTCACGAATACATGCGCCAGCCGCAAAGCATCTGTGCCCCGTAACCCCCCGCGTTTGTTGGAAATCCGGCGCATCATCCGGCCCACCTGGTCCCCCACCTTGCGCAGTTTTGCTAGTGTTGTATCAGCCCGTCGATGTTTGTGGATAAGGAGACCAAGTACTCTAATCTCATCGTGTTCGGGTATCGGACCGCTGGCCACGGATAGTTCCATTTTTGTTGTGCACTTAGGCGACTGGGAAATGTGCACAAATTCGAATTTAAACGGTAAGCATTGAAGGCTGCAGCGGCGGGCGTAAGCGTCTACGATCTGCGCCGCTTGCTGCAGTTTGGCCTCAATGTCTCCAACCGACCCTTGTTTGGCCCAGGTGGTTATGTCATCGACGTACAGCGCGTGCTCGATGCCTTCGACCGTCGCCAACTGAGCCAGGAGTTTCATCATGGCCAGATTGAAAAGTAATGGCGAGAGAACCGCGCCCTCTGGGGTTCCTCTCGTTCCCAGTTTATATGGGCCGTGTTCTTCGTCTTGTATTCGGATGAAAGATTGCCGATCTGAGAGAAATTGCTTGGTGTACTGAGATGTGTTATGTCCACAGTTCGTCTGGGAGAGATGTTGCAGTATGATTTCTTGTGTGACATTGTCGAAAGCCCCCTTCAAGTCAAGGGCGAGTACTGCCTTATCATTGAAGGGACATTCGAATGGGTTGAGAATTTCTCGGTTGAGTTGAAGCAGAACATCCTCAGCGGACCTTTGCGGGCGGAAAGCGAACATGGTGTCTGCGAATGTATGTTCATTTTCCAGAAACCCAGACAGCCTGTCCCGCACCATGGTCTCCATCAGCTTTCCCGCACAAGACGTGAGGGAGATGGGGTGGAGGTTGTCGGTGCTTATGGCTTTGCCGGCTTTCGAAATGAAAGTTACCAGGGTGGTCTTCCATTCAATTGGTAGAGGTGCCTCACCAAGCCAGATCGAGTTGATGAAAGCGAGGAGCGTTTCGTAGCCGGGGTCGGGAAGATTGGCAAGCAGTTTCACAGTTATCTTGTCCCGGCCCGGTGCCGTTCCTCGTTTCATTTTAGCTAGGGCCGCCTTCAGGTAGTGCAACTGGAACGGTTGATCCAGATCCGCGTTTTCTGAACCTGCATATGAGTGCGCGGGTCCTCCGGGGTCCTGCTTAGTGCAAAAATACTGGTCGCGCAGTTTGCATGCTAATTTTGATGTATTTTCATCGAAACTATTATTAACTTGTTGGAGATGTTTTTGTGTCTCGGCGCGGGTTTGAGTCGGGTCAATTAGGGCACGGAAAAAGCCCCACGTGCTTCTGCTCGACATTTGTCTGGCCGCCGTGTTGCTGCGGTCTACCCAGTTCGAGTCGGCGAGCTGGGCCGCGTACTCTGCCGCTCGCTGAGTGAGCTCGGCGATACGAATTTTGAGCTTTCGGTTATGTTTTTGGCGGCGACATCTGCAGATGAGGCTGTGCCGCGCTTCCCAAAGGTGCAGAAGGTGGTTGTCCACCTCTGGAGTGGCCTCCGAGAGCTGAATTTGTGTTTCGACCGAACGAAGCTGTGTAACCAATTCTTGTGCCCACGCGTGGTATTCTTGTTCGTGGATAGAGGCTGAATTGATGTAGCTTTGCCGGAACTTAATCCAGTCGGGGAGCCCAGCTTGTGCGTGGGGTCTTGCCAATGGTTTAGTTCTTACAGTGGTATCGATAAGGCAGTGGTCACTCCCAAGGGTTTCCTCGGTGTTGATCCATTCTGCGTGTACAATGTTTTTGGTAAAGGTAAGATCTGGGCATGTATCCCGGGTCACTGAATTACCTATCCGCATTGGATATGCAGGGTCAGTGTGAAGAGTCAGGCCCAGCGTGGACGCGAGTTCCGCTAGCTTGCGTCCCCACTTCTCTTCATGCACGTATCCCCAGAGTGTACAGTGGGCGTTGAAATCACCCACAATCAACAGGGAGTCCCTGCCCTCAGCCTTTAGAACGCGGCTAAAGAGTGCTGCGAACGTTACATTTTTGAGTCTGGGGGAACAGTAGATGTTGAGTACTTGGAGTGGTGCATCTTGTTTCTTGAGCGGAAGAAGTGTCACCATCACGTAGGAATATTCAGTGTTAAGTTCTAAGTCAACTAGAGTAACCGTATAATTTTTATGCGCGCAGACGCAGGAAGAGGGGTCCTGCTGAAAGGTGATGTAATTTGTGAGGGTGACGCCACTCCCTTGCTCCTGGAGGGCAACCACCGCGGAAAGAGAGTCGAAAGTTGAAAGGTAAAGTCGGCGATCCACCCTCTTTGCGCGGGAACGGAATCCCCGACAGTTCCATTGGACAATTTGGACGGGGGTGGTCGAATTGGTTCTTGTGGAGCGCCTGATCTTAGGGCTGCCCGCCATGGTCATTTAGGCTGAGGAGGGGTTGTAGTGACGCTGCTCCGAGCCAACACTTGCGGGAAGGGGGCATCCTCCATACCAGAGAGCGAGCAGTTGTCATCGTCTACCTCAGGGGTGCGTCTAGAAGTTTTGTTAGGACGGCCGGGTAAGGGACCGCCGGGCCTGCGCGAGGAGCGCAAGGAATGCGCAATTTGTTTGGCAATCATCGCGGGGATTGTCTCTTGCAATTCGGAGATGGCGTTGACCATCACTGAAATTTGATTTTCTACGGCAATGAATCGTGCCTCTGTGGCCCCGAAGTGGGCCTCGAATGCTGCCTCCAAGCTTATTACAGCCTTCGGCACCACGAGCTTCCTCTCCATTACCTCAGCCGCGGGAGGTGAGGGCGGAGAAGACTGGCTAATTTTCGATTCCAATTCGTTAATTTTCTTAAGCAGCATCTTGTTTTGGGCCCTGAGTGCTGCTATTTGATCTTGCTCGGCGCTACGCGCCCTTGGGAACGGAGTGGAAAGGGGAGAGAAAGGAGCGGCCCCACCCAAACCGCTCACCTGGTGTCCGTTTTTGACTGCGTTGACCCAGGCCCTGGTATCACTGCGCGTTTCCGTCGCTTGTTTCGCCAGTCCGCCGTGTGGTGGCGACACCTTCGATGGTCGTTTTAACGCGGTAGCGTTAAGGAGCTCATGTCGCAGAAAAGCCGGGTATCGTCGGCGTCCAGTGAGCGATAAATCCCGGCATGCACTTCATAAACATGCGCTTCATAAATAAAAAGCAAGTTCCAAGATGGTCTGG
This sequence comes from Amblyomma maculatum, assembly GCA_023969395.1. Lineage (NCBI taxonomy): Eukaryota > Metazoa > Arthropoda > Arachnida > Ixodida > Ixodidae > Amblyomma > Amblyomma maculatum. The sequence goes on along the minus strand of JAJIZL010020940.1, from coordinate 248,331 downwards.
GTGGGAATCCAACCAGGGTCTCCGGAGTGTGAGACGGAGACGCTACCACTCAGCCACGAGTTTTTTTTTATTGCCTGTTTTGAGTTCACATCAATTCAAAAAAGATCCACAATAATGGTAAAACTCGCAGCAACCAGACTTCGGCTGTCACGAAAGGTTTAAAATTTTTTGAGGACAGCCAGTTCATCGAGCACACTGATCCAGTCAGGTGGATCAGAAAGTACCCGATACGTTTCTCTAAGGAGCAGCACTCTCTCGATAAAGTTCTCGCGTACAGAACGCGTGTTGACATCTGCATGTTGCACTTGCATCCTTGTTTTCCACAGGCTGTGGAGGCCCAAGACCATGACTAAATCCAAAGGAATACCCTCCCTCTCGACTGGAAGGAACCGTATGCCATACGGATCTAACGGAAGGTCTTTCTTTAGTGTTCTCTGAGAGAACATCCCAGTGAAAGACTGGGTCCCAGCAATCCAGAAAGACGTGCTCGATTGTCTCTGGTTTTTTGCAAAGGAGGCAGTCTGTTGTCCAGGGAACGAATAAGCCTCTTTCATGTAACCAGGTATTAACAGGTAATGTGTTGGAATGTAGCTTAAAGAAGAACGTTTTAACTGAAGGCCTAACTGGCATCTTTTTCACTCGCTTTAAGACATCCTGTCCGGGGCCTCCACGGTGTGGTGCACGGTAAATCGGCAACGGTATCATCACATCCAGAAGATCTTTGTACAGCTTCTTCTTACACACTTTGCTCAAGTATTCCATTGAAAAACGCGCATGCAACATTCTGAAAGACAAGGAAACTTCGCGCATGTACCCTTTTAAAGCGCCGCTCATATTCTCACCAGAACAGACAACGTATTCTGAAAGCATTTTACACAGTCGTACTTGCATGACTGTCCTCAAGAATTTGTCGTTTTGATCACGAAGGAAAAAAAACGCGAGACAACCTGTCGCAAAAAGAGATGCACAAGGACCAAGCCCCCCGCCTTAACAGGAAGAAAGAGGTTGGTTCTGCTGCACTTTTCCCATGTTGATGCCCACATGAAAACGGCAAAGACACGATGAATTTTTTGAATGCTAACACGCGTCGCCGAAAGCACATTCATTACGTACCATATCTTTGCCACAAGGAAAACATTGCACACATAAGCGTGTGAGAACATTGACAACGGCTTGCCCTGCCATGAATCAGCTTTCTCTCTCGCTCTCTCTGCTTGGCCAACCCAGAAAGGGGTGGGATCTTGGTACGATTCAAGCGGCACGCCTAAATACTGGGTCAGCAATTTTGATCATTGCAAACGAGAAAAGTATTCAGGCGTAACATCCCAGTCTCCATGCCAGAAACCTGCACTTTTTTCCCAATTTACTTCACAGCCTGCCTGTCGGCAGAATTTTTCAACAAGGGCAGTAACTTTTTGAATGCTTTCTCTGCTTGAACAGAATACAGCGATGTCATCTGCATATGCCAGCATTTTGACCTGTGCTGACTGCAGCATAAAACCAGTTATACGTTCATTGTTTATGATAGACCGGCAGAGAGGCTCGAGGTAGGCCGCAAACAGTAGGGGTGACAGGGGGCAGCCTTGCCTCACTGACGACAGCACACGAATACTTCCGGCCGCCGTAGCGAACGGACGTGTTATGTTGGGCTCCGTTGGAGCGGGTACAGCGGTCATGTCTGGCCGCGGAAACAGGCTTTTTGTTTCGGACAGTGATTATCAGGTTGTACTGCCAAGTTTGCCTACAGGGCGATTTGTTGAAAATACTGTCTTTTTGCACGGTGACATCAGGGCCCGCCCATACCGGGTGGAAGACTTTCGTGATGCGCTTGCTCCGCTTTCGCTTATGCCGGATGTTATCGCCCTGGGGCGTACCGCATGAACCACGTCTGGGCCGTGACCTTCCAGGACGCTGACTCGATGAAGAGGATACTTCGCTTTGCAGATCTGCAGGTTAAAGGTTCTTGGTGTCTCGTCATCGATCCTGCTAACCGAGACGTCCGAATGAAGGTACACTGGTTGCTGCACAGTGTACCAGACGAAGACGTGCGGCTCGCCTTTGCTGCTTTCGGGAAGGTGACAGATGTTGCAAAGGAGAAGTGGAGAGCACAAGGCGTGTCGGATAAGGGTTCAACAACAAGACTTGTGACACTCAAGTTGAATCCAGGTGTCAAGCTCGACGACCTTCCGCATCAGGTGAGCGTCAGTGGCGAATTGGCTCTAGTGGTAGTGCCTGGCAGGGCCCCGCTTTGCCTGCGCTGCCAAGGTACAGGTCACATACGGCGTGAGTGCCGCATTCCGCGATGCAGCTCTTGCCGTCGGTTCGGACACGAAGAGAGTCAGTGCACTCGCACATACGCAAGCGTCACCGGTCCCGGCAAAAGCGATGAAGCGTTCGAGCTGTACATGGATGAGGCGGACTCTGAGGACACTTCGAAAGCAGGAAAAGGACCAGCGGTCAAGGAAGTATTGCAGCCTAATCTTCAAGTCCTTGTGCAGCAGAAGCCTAGTGTTCACGCTAGCCCACCGAGCAAACCAGTAGTTACCGACCAAGAGGAATCTGCGTTGGATAACGCGACGAACGACGACGAATCGAACATCGAGGGCGCCGAAGCACCCGCAATGGGCGTTACTCAGGGAGCAGCTGGCGTCGGTGCCGGTATACTTCCCGGAAAGCGGCCGCGTGACCAGAAAGATACCGAGAGTGAGCAACTGGACGGCAGTGGCAGCAGGGAGCTGCCACCAAAAACAACCGGGAGGAGACGGCCGGCCGTCAAATCGCGGCCGAACCCGAACGTCCCGTCCGAGCCAAAGCAGGCGGTGAAACCGCCTCCATAATCCTTTGGCCTGTGTGGCCAGGTGGAATCAGTAAAGACGGTGCTGGCTGTGATCTGTAAGGCGCCTGCGAAAGACTGGATTGGGGAACGCTGCATGGAGGCTTTATGCACTGTGAGTTTAGTGTTTTGCTACCCGCCACGAACTCTTATTACCGAGGCTTTTGTTACTAAACATGGCGGTTAATCTCGATGTAACACTTCGTCTAGCATCTTTAAATGTCCGGGGTTTGGGAACAAGAAGACGACAAAGCCAGCTGCGACGCCTAATTCTTGAAAATGACCTTGACCTAATCGCTATCCAAGAAACTAAGATTGAAAGCGAAGAGCTAACTGATCGTATGGCGTCGTCCTTTTCTCCTTTGTATGACGTATGCGTCTGCCATTCCGTCGGCGCGTCGGGTGGCTGCGTTTTATTTATTCGTAAAAGTTTAGGCATCAACATTGCTTCCGTTGTGGCTTCCCAATGCGGTCGCCTTCTTGTTGTTGACTTTTCGTTTTCGAATTATAGTTATCGTGTTGTCTGTGTTTATGCTCCGAACGCGGTGAGCGAGCGCAGAACATTTTTCGAAAGTCTCGAAATGCATCTTAGGTGCGACAAGGTAGTAATATTGATAGGAGACTTCAACTGTGTTTGCTTCGCTCAGGACCGCGCAAAATATTTGCCAGTGAGGGATAAGAGTGCTTTGCTGCTGCACTCTTTAATTAATGAGTGTAATCTCGAAGACGTTGGCTATTTGTTCTCTTACGACGCACACCCTAAATACACGCATTTTCAAAGGGATAGCCACGCCAGATTAGATCGAATTTATGTCTCTGTTGAACTGGCTTCATTGTGCACAGAGTATGACGTTAAGCCCGTAAGCTTCAGTGACCATTGCTTAGTAATTGGAACATTTGGCAGGAAACAGCGGAGGTCACGATTTAACTGGAACCTGTGGAAATTTAACGTGAAGCTTTTAGAGGACGACAGTTTTGTAAGAGAGACAACGAAAGAACTCGATAAATTACTTTCGTCGCAGGCCGAAAGCTATATAGTTGAGTGGGAGGAGCTAAAGCAGAGAGTAAAGCTTTTAGCTATCAAAACTGCAAGCGCAATTCGATATGAGGAAAAAAGAAGAGAGAAAGAAATGCACGAGGAGCTTGAGTTTTTGCTTAGCATGGATAGCATCCAGCCGGGAAGATATGCACAAGAAATAAAAGCCTTGAAACGACAACTTGAAAACATTGACACTGAAAAGTATAAGGCAGCAGCGATAAGAGCAAGGTCTGAAAAATTTTGGGCGGGGGAGACGCCAACTAAGCGAGCGCTGTCAGATGAGAAATGGCACGAGTATCAAAAGGAAATACGGCAAATTGACAACCGAGGTGCTGTAACTAGTGACCCTGCTAGTATCAAAAATACCTTTATAGAACACTACAATAAATTGCTTGGCCGTAAACGCGAAGTCAAAAATGGCATTCAGGCAGAATTTTTGCGCCAAATGCCAAAGCTCGATGAGGATGTTAAAACGCGTCTAGAACAACCCATAAGTTTGACAGAAATAGAAAGTGCGATAGACGAGCTTCGAATGGGAAAGTCGCCAGGACCTGACGGGCTTGGCGCTGCTTTCTACAAAGCATTTAAAGATTACACAGCCCAGATTTTGCTTAAAGTGCTAGATGAGTCATACGAACGTAAGCAGGTTCCACCTTCGTTTTCTACCTCGCACATTGTTTTGATTCCGAAGTATGATGAGCTAGGAAAACGCCTGCTGGTGGGTTCTTATCGGCCGATAAGCCTCACCAACGTGGATTACAAAATATACATGAAAGTGCTGGCGAAAAGGCTTCAAAGTCTAATACCGAGTCTGGTTGGGCCACACCAGACGTGCGGCATTAAAGGTCGAAGCATCGCAACTAATGTGCACGTGGTACGAACTGTTTTGGAGTGTTGTGACGCGATTGGATCTCGAGTGGCAATGATACAGCTGGATCTCGCCAAAGCATTCGATCGCGTTTCGCACGATGCCTTGTTCGAAGTATTGACACACTCAAACATAGGGCGAGTGATTGAGGAAGGTGTTCGAATGGTGTATGCGAACTGCACGACACGGATAATAGTGAATGAAGAGCTCACTCAGCCATGAGTTCGATGCTTGAAAGCGGTACAAAAGCGCTTCTAGTGTATATCGGTAATTATGAGCATGTTACTTACAGAAGTCGCAGTTACACGAGTAGCGAAGTACGTTTCCGCTACATTTCTTCTGCGCTCTGCGCACATGCAGAGCCATCTTGCGGCAAACACAGAAGAACCCCTCCTCGTAATTTGCGGCGCTGCCCCGACACGTGGCGCGCCACTCGCCCCTGACGTTTCGCCGTGCACCCTCATAGGTTGTAGAATCAAGCGTCTTTCCTTTCTTTAGATCACTATCTTCGCTCACCCACTTCTCCCCTTCGGGCCGCGCGGGTACTAGTGCGAGGATGCCCCAATACCCTTGCGTTTAGTAAGTTTTCTCGACGAGGTGCAATAACGCTATCGCGTTCCACTCTTGAAGGCGAAGCTTAAGCGTCCTCCAAATTTTTTCAACACCTCCTGAAGGGAGGTTCTCGGTGTTGGAGAATTCCTGGCGATTGATTGCCGGGAGGCCCAACATGTCAGCGTTTCTTCTTGGGCGCCATTTTTTATCTTTTTTATCTTGAGTGTGCGGAATTTTGCCGCACAGTCGCGAGAGTTGGGGGCATGGGAGCCACCGCACACAGAGCACCACGGAACACAGTTGTGAGGAGCCTGCACCCCCTCCACTAGCAGAGCTTGGAATCCGCAGAGTCCGCAGGTGTTCGACTGCAGGTTTGGACATGCATCCGCGCGATGCCCGACGGCCCCACACTGGCCGCACGCAGGGATAGTTTAGTAATAGTTTCGCACAGAGAGGACCAACGGAGCTTCTCTTTACCCGCGAAAGTGAAGCGTGCCTTGTTGGATGTGAATGGTGCCGGCGCGCCAGCACACTCAGTCTGGAGAGTTTCTGTAGTGTCCGAGTTACGGACCACGATCACGCCGTGGCATATGGTGCCGCCGTCTTGTCTCAGGTAACCCCGAAGCGGGATCGACCCCTTCTCGGTGTTTACTGTGAAGTCCCCGATGCGCTGGTCGGCCGCCTCGATGTCAGGGGTATGCACAATGATGATGTTTTGTTCTCGTGAGGGTAGAACGGAGACGGCGCGGGCCCGTTTCAGCCCGAGGTACGCCGAAATGGCAGTGCCAGCCGGTTTCCGTGAACGCCTCGTGAAGAGAAACACTTTCTCTGGGCATTATGACTATAACGTAGTCTTCGGGAGTCGGTTTGTGCATTGGACGCGGCTTCCACTTCGAGAATTCCGTGTCCTTGCTTCCCGTGGCGCGCGTTGCGGGAGCGTTCATGTTTCCGATCGACGAAATGGCGGTCGGGGCGGCGCCGAACGCCGCCATCTGGGCTTTGTCTTTGGAGCGGCGTGCAGCCGCTTGAAGTAAAGCTTGACTCCGCATTTTCGGATTAACCGTCAAATTTGTGTCTCCGGTGGTGAGTATCAAGGTCCACAACATTGCCTCAGGGCCGTAGCCGTGTGTTTGATCCGCGGAAGTCGCCATTTTTGTCCTCGGAGGGCCGATTCCGCCATGCCAGGCGTCGGCCACGCCGTTAGGCTTAGCGACGGCGCCAACGTGGTCGGTCGAAAAATGGCCGTAGATCTGAAGACAATCGGCCTGCCTGGATTACTTTTGTATCCAGCTGTTCCACTTGGTTTTCTGAATCAATCGATGCCAGTTTTGCCGGGGTAGGAAGATTAGGGACGCGACCCCAGCCGCAAATTGGCGGAGCCGAAACACACGCGTCTGCTCACGTCGCGCGCTCGCAGCGCCCCCATAGTTGGTAATGAAGCGGTAGTGGGGATGCGTCGGATACGTGCATTGGGGAATCATGACGTCACACATGGTGATCCAGGTGGTGGTCTGCATTCTATGGAAGGTCACGTTGAAGCTAATAAATTGTTTGCAATACTGTACCTAAGGCAACATGACTAAGCTGCCATCTTGAATCTGAGAGTGATAAAGAAATGGACGAGAAACCAGAAAATATAAGTATAGTAAGACCTAAACCGGTTCAAACATGCTCTCAACGCGACATCAATTCTGTGATATATAGAGTCGCGTATTGCGCACATGGTCAAATCAGTGATATATCGGCACCAGCGCATTGAATCCCGACAATTGTGCAGGAGTACCATGGTTCAATATCGAACGCTGGCGGCTGCGTTTCGATAGAGGCGAAACGAAGAGGCATCCGTGTGCTGTGCGATGCCAGTGCGTATTGTTGTTGCTGTGGCTGTAGGAAGAAGGAAAAAGAAAGTGCACGGGTCCGTTACTGGCTATGTAGCTCAGCCACCTCCGCTGCCTCGTGCGGACAGGAGAAAATAGAGAAGGAAAATAAAGAGGGAGAGAAAGACACGCGCCGCAACAACAGCCGTCGCCCACAATCGAAGCGGATGCAATGACGGCCTACAACAGATAAAATTCGGTGGCTGGCTAGCCCCCGCCACGAGCTGCGTTTACCTACCGTGCCAGCCCCGTAGGGCCAGGAACTGCCACCCTTCACCCCCTCCATCCCTGTCAACGCGGGCTAAAAACTCCCAGGTGGTCTAAATCACTAGGTTGCTTTTTTTTTCTCTCTTTCCACTTTCACTGCCACCTTCCCCTTCCCTTACGGCGCGGTCAGTAGTTATTGTTGTTGTGGCCCCGCCGGGGTGGCGCAGTAGTAAGACGCCCGACTACTGTGCCGGAGTACCCGGGTTCGAACCCGACCTCGGCGGCTGCGTTTCGATGGAGGCGAAACGAAGAGGCGTCGTGTGCTGTGCGATGTCAGCGCACGTTAAAGATCCCCAGGTGGTCGAAATTACTCCGAAGCCCTCCACTACGGCTCCTCTATCTTCACTTTCACTCTCATCTTCCTCCCTTTCCTTACGGCGCGATTGCGGTGTCCACAGAACACAAGTGAGACAGTTACCGCGCCTTTCCCTTCCTATAAATAAATCAGCTTTTTTATTGTTGTTGTGGCTGTAGGAAGAAGGAAATGAGAATGCACGGGCCTGCTATTGGCTCTGTAGCTGTCACTTCCACTGCCTCGTGCGGACAGAAGAGAGAGATTACAGACAAAAGAAAAAAGGGAGATAAAGACGCGCGCCACAATGATCATCCACCACCTGAGTGGTGGCGGCTGCAATGACGGTCTGCAACATATATAAAATTCGGTGGCTGGCTAGCGCCCGCCGCAAGCCGCGTCGACCTACCAGTCCCAGCCTCGTAGGGTCCTGAACAGTCACCCTTCGCCACCTCCCCCGTTCGCAGAAACAAGTGTGAAAGATATTGTACCTTTCCATTTTTGTGAGCCAAATATTATTATCGGTACTAGCGGCCCACAGTGTTTTTTACGGGGGGCGAGATCGAAGAAAGTGCGTACAGCTCCACTGAAGGCAAGAGCCCGCAATGTGGGCAGCGTATGTGTACATCGTCACACAACCTCGTTATCAGTCGGGGACCGCAGCTAGTGGCAGGGGCTAGCCTGCCACAGAATTTTCATCTGTTGTAGGCCGTCATTGCACCCGCCATCGTTTCGGTGGTTGGTTGGCTGGTTGGTTGGGGTCTTTGGGTTATTCTTGGGGGGGGGGGATACCGGACACGGGTTATGCCGGCCTTAATTCGCGGCGGCACTCTTGGTGTCCGGGGGAAGGGGAGATCGGATGTTGGGAGGGGGAGGGGGGGTCATCATCGTCGTCGTGGAGTCGCTCTCGTCGTCCTTGTCATCGGCTCCGTCGCCAGCGCTGTGGCCAGCAGGTCAGCAGGCCCGGTGGTGGGCTACAGTCTTGCAGCCAGGCTGGACTCCTCCAGGAAGGCCAGCAGGAGCCGGTGGGCTGCCAGGGGCTCCTGATCGGGAAGAGCAGGTGCTGCTCGGTGGCAGCAGGAAGTCCGAGGGCCCGGTAGCCTGCCTCCATCTTGCGACGGTGGTGGGCGTGTGCCGGGAACACACAGAGGAGGTGCCCCAGCGTTCCTGCATCACCGCAGGAGGGGCATGCTGGGGTGGGGGCCCGGCCACGGACATACATCTCCGTGGGCGTCCAGGAACCTCCGGTGCGGAGGCGTAGGAGGAGAGCTCGTTCCCTGCGGGCTAGCTTGTCGGACAGGCGGTGGAAAGTCCTCCCCTCGGCGATCCGCCGATCTGGGTGCAGGGCCCTCACGGCCTTCTTGAGGGGGAGCCTGGAAAAGTCAAAGGTAGATACATGATTAGTCATACTTACCTGGTCGGAGTGGGCCGCTTTGGCAAGTGCGTCGGCCTCATCGTTGCCCTGGATGCCCGCACGGCCCGGGATCCAGTGCAGTAAGATGATGAAGCCGGCATCCTCCAGGGCCTGGAGTCGCGCTCGTAGGTGGCAAGCCGTCAGCTGGAAGCAGGACGGCTTGCGCAGGAGCTGCAGTGCCGGCCTCGAGTCGCACAGGATGGTGTAGAAGCCTGGGGGCTGACCAGTCTCCAGGAAGTCCGCTGCCAGATGGAGGCCCGCCAGCTCGGCTGCAGTAGAGCTACCTGGAAAGGAGAGCCTGCAAGAGCTGGACACCCCCACCTGTGGAGCTGTCATAGCCGCTGCAGCCTGGCCCGTGGAAGGCAGGACCCAGCCATCAGTGAAGAGGAGGGTGCTCCCTTTGCACTCTTTTCGGTGGTGGACGACGGCTGTTGTTGCGGCGCGCTTCTTTCCCTCTTTCTTTTCTTTCTTCTCTAGTTTCTCTTCTGTCTGCACGATGCAGTGAAGGTGGCTCAGCTGCAGAGCCAGTAAGCAGGCCCGTGCATTTTCTTTTTCTTCTTCCTACAGCCACAATAACAACCTCATTTAAAAAAAACTGATTTATTTATAGGAAGGGAAAGGCGCCGTAACTGTCTCACTTGTTTTCTGTGGACACCGCAACCGCGCCGTAAGAGAAGGGAGGAAGAAGGGAGTGAAAGTGGAAAGAGAGAAAGAGGAGCCGTGGTGGAGGGAGCTGTGCCATCTCCGCTCGCTGCCTCGTGCGGGCAGAGAGAAAGAAAGAAGGAAAAGAAGAGGGAGAGAAAGACGCGCGCCGACACAGCCGTCGTTCACTACTACCGAAGTGGTGGCGGGTGCAACGACGGCCTACAACAGTTAAAAATCGGTGTCTGGCTAGCCCCCCCGTAAGCGGCGTTGACCTACCGTCCTAGCAGCGTATGGACAGAAACTACCACGCTTCACCACCTCCGCTCTAGGGCTGACATCGGCTCCACCATGTCCTTATCGCGCTTTCGTATTGTGAGAGTGGTTTGACTGGTGTGTTTGCAACATTACTACCTTTTTCTCTCTTGCAAGATTGGCTTTCAGCGACCGAATTCGTTTGTAATATTTGATTATGCTCTATTACGGCGCCGTTATAGGCGGCTCGTTTGAATATAAAAACAGATAAACGGACTATGTGAGGATATTCCGTTCTTATATTCGACATATTAGAGTGGTTTCTCTACATTTCGCAATTCCCAAGTTTTGTTATAACTTGGGCCGTAGTCTTAACCTTTGTAGAGGGCTCGCAAAATGCCTGCCTCTTCGCACTGCAATACCCAAGATATCATCATCATCATCATCATCATCATCAGCCTTACTATACTGCAGGGTGAAGGCCTCTCCCATATTTCTCCAATTAACCCGGTTCAAAGATATAGGACAGGCTAGCGTGTTCAGGTGTCGCCGCTCCCCATGCATTCACCAGATGTGTCGCGCGTTGAAGAAACCGGTGCTATGTGTTGCCACTGCTGCTGCATTGGCTGGTGGAGTTGTGTTTCTTCCTCTCCTTTATGATTCGTAAAAAGGAATAATTTTATGCACTGCTCCGCCAGGGAGACAAGGAGTCTCTTAGATCCCACTGCAGTGGTGCAGTGGTTAATATTCCCAACGACTGTGCCGAAGTATTTGGGTCCGAGCCATCCGTCGATGGATGCGTCTCGATGTGGAGGAAACGATGAGGCGACCGTGTGCTGTGCGATATCAGTGCACGTTAAAGAATCCGAGGTGTTGTTGTTGTGGCTGTAGGAAGAAGGAAAAGAAAATGCACGGGCCTGCTACTGGCTCTGTAGCTGAGCCACTGAAAAAAAAACTGATTTATTTACAGGAAGGGAAAGGCGCTGTAACTGTCTCACTTGTTTTCTGTGGACACCTCAGCCGCGCCGCAAGGGAAGGGAGGAAGGTGGGAGTGAAAGTGGAAATATAGAAAGAGGAGCCGTAGTGGAGGGCTATGGAGTAATTTCGACCACCTGGGGATTTTTAACGTGCGCTGACATCGCACAAAGTCGACAGAAGAGAAAACAGAGAAGAAAAGGAAGAGGGAGAAAAAGACGCGCGCCTCAACAACAGCCGTCGTCCACTACCGACACGGTGGCGGGTGCAATGACGGCCTCCAACAGTTAAAATTCTGTTGCAGGCTAGCCCCCGCCGCAAGCGGCGGTGACCCACCTCTTCCAGCTCCATCACGGGAGTATACCGATTTTACTATCCCAGGTGGTCGTAGGGCTCCACTGCGGCTGCTATTTCTCTCTAGCCACTTTCACTGCAACCTTTCTTCTCTTACGCCGCGGTATAGGTGTCCACAGAAACAAGTGTAATAGATACTGCGCCTTTTCCTTCTTATGATTGATTGATTGTTCTTTATTTAATGAGAAGGCTCATGGCCATGGATGGGGGTAAAGGGGAGTAGACAGAATCTTCATTGTTAAGTCGTCACTCAGGTCATATTCCTCTATCCAGGCCACTAAGGAAGCCATACTTGGCAAATATCATCTGTGTGTTAGCATCAGTTTTCAGAAGGGAACTGTAGTTCAGGCGATAGGGTTTGATCTCGGTGGTGGTGGTGGAAAACATTTATATAGAATACGAATACAGGAGGTTACGCATGCGCTGACCCTGAAGGGGCCAACCCTCACAAACACTAGGTGGAGGTCCCTAGTTTGGCACCCCAGTGGCGTCTGCCGCCGCTCGGGCTCGCCCGACTAAGGCCCGTTGGGCCTGCAAGTCGGAGCAGCCGAGCAGGGTCGCCTCCCAGTCCTCCCGGGTAGGGTTGGGGTGAGAGGGGATAGCCGGATTTGAGGGGCAGGCCCACACCATGTGGTAGATGTCCGAAGACACCACCCCATAGTGCGGGCAGCTGCCAGAGAAAGCAAGGTCGAAGTGTTTTAGAGCTGCCGGGCACAGCAGTGTGTTGGTATAGAGGCGGAGTAAGAGCCTCTTATCCGCCTTTGAAAGGCCTTTACATGGGCGGGGGTAGAGGCTGTGGCTAGATTGGTAGTAATTTACGATATCTTTGAATGTATAAGCTGGATTAGGATCACCATCCTGGTCGGAGGGGGAGGAGGAGGAAACTTCCCGGAGAGAGAGCGCGCGGGCGGCGGCGTCGGCAGCCTCGTTTCCAGCCAGCCCCTGATGAGCAGGAGCCCAAATGATATATCGGGTAGCGGGGTCCCCAATGTAGGAGCTATGTTGAAGTATTCGGTAGGCTAGATAAGGGGTCCAGCTCTGTTCGACGTTCCGACAGGCGCCTCGTGAATCGGAAATTATATATTTCGAGTCACAGTGGGAAGCAGCCAATGCTATGGCAACCCCCTCCGCATGAGTTATGTTGCGGGCCCTGAAGCTAAGACCGTTGACTGTTTTCGCCTCGTGGATGACTGCGGCCGTGTACCACCACCCATGGTGCGGGCCGGAGGCGTCCACATAAAAAACGCTGGGTTTAGAACCATAATGGCGTGTCAGGGCTTCCGCCCGCGCCAGGCGTCTGCCATCATGGTCTTCGCGTGCCATTTTGGCGGGAAGAGGGCGTACGCGGAGGGCGCATCTCCACGGCGCTGGAATGCGTGCCCGTTCTTTCATAAGTGTCGTATGTTTGATGTGGAGCCGGGCAAGAAGGCGGCGGCCCGACTGCGTCTGCGACAAACGCGTATATTGATCTTTGAGGTGCGCTTCCCTCAATTTCCTGAAGGTGTTCACCAATCCCAGCGCCATGAGGTGCTGGTTTGAGGTATTCACCGGAATATCGAGGGCCCGCTTAATGATTTTGCGGAGAATAACCTTGAGGGCATCCTCATGTTGCTTCCGCAGGTGGAGATATGGAGTCGAACACAGGATTCGACTGGTTGCAAAGGCGTTTGCCAGCCGCAAGTCATCCTTGCTTCGTAATCCCCCGCGTTTATTGGAAACCCGGCGGACCATGCGGCCCACCTGGTCCCCCACCTTGCGGAGTTTAGCCAATGTGGTGTCTGGGTTGCGGTGTTGGTGAATGAAGAGTCCCAGTACTCGGACTTCTTGTGTTTCTGGAATTGGACCTGATTGAAGAGTAAGTTGAATTTTAGTAGTGCATTTGGGAGAGGGGCGGATGTGCACAAATTCCGATTTCTGTGGGGAGCATTAAAGGCCGCAGCGGGTAGCATAGCGGTCTACTATAGTCGCCGCCTGCTGCAGGCTGGCCTCAATGTCTCCTAGCGAGCCCTGTGTGGCCCACAGGGTGATCACCACAGGTGATGTCGTCGGCATACAGAGCATGATGCACGCCCTCGACAGCACCCAGCTGGGCCGGCAGGCGCATCATGGCCAATTGAATAGCAGGGGAGAAAGCACTGCGTCTTGCGGCGTTCCCCTGGTACCTAGGGGGAAGGGGCCATGTTCGTTATCCTGAATGCGGATGTAAGAGTGGCGGTCTGTGAGGAATTGGCGTATATATTGGAAGGCGCGATGGCCACAGTTGGTTTGACTTAAATGAGTGAGAATAATATCATGCGTTCCATTGTCGAAAGCCCCCTTAAGATCCAGGGCGAGTACGACCCTGTCGTTATGAGGGCACTCGAGGGGTCAAGGACTTCCCGATGTAGTTGAAGCAAGACATCCTGTGCGGATCTGTGTGGGCGAAATCCGTACATGGTGTCCTCGAAGACATGTTGTGTCTCAAGGTACTCAGACAACCGGTTCCGCACCATCGTCTCTATAAGTTTGCCCACACAAGAGGTAATAGAGATGGGGCGGAGGTTGTCCGTGTTTATTGATTTGCTGGCCTTTGGTATGAATGTGACCACAGCAGTTTTCCAATCAACGGCGAGTGGCGTATCTCCTCGCCATATTGCATTGATGTAGTCCAATAAAGTTGTATAAGCTGAGTCGGGAAGGTTAGCTAGTATTTTAACAGTGATTTTGTCCCGGCCAGGTGCAGTACCACGTTTCATTTTGCCCAGGGCTGCCCGTGTGTCGTGGAGCTTGAACGGCTGATCAAGCTCAGCATTCTCAGAGCCTGAATAAGAGTGCGCCTGCCCACGGGTGTCCTGTATGTTGTACAAATATCGGTCCCTTAGTTTGTGCACGAGTTGTGTAGTATTAGCGAGAAGGTGTGGATTACACGCTGAAGATGTGAGTTAGATCAATGAGAGCGCGAAAGAGGCGCCATGTGTTTCGGCTGGACATTTGACGCGCTGCCGTGTTGCACCTATCCACCCAGTTAGAGTCGGCGAGCTGGGCCGCGTACTCAGCCGCTCGCTGGATGAGCTCAGTAATTCGAGCTTTAAGGTTTCTGTTATGTTTCTGCCGGCGCCATCGGCGGACGAGGCAGTGCCGAGCTTCCCAGAGGTGGAGTAGGTGGTTGTCCACATCCGATACCACCTCTGAAAGCTGAATCTGAGTTTCGGTGGAGCGAAGGTGTGAAACCAAATGCTGGGACCATGAGGTGTACCCTTGCTCTGTAATGGATGTTGTGTTGTCGAAATTTTGCCTGAATTTCGTCCAATCTGGGATACGGGGTTGTGTTGTGGGTTTAGAGAGTGGACGAGTTCTGATTGGGGTATTGATAATGCAGTAATCACTGCCGAGGATTTCCTCGGTGTTGACCCAGGCTGCATGTTGGATGTAATAAGTAAAGGTGAGGTCCGGACAGGTGTCCCTTATCATGGAGTTACCAAGTCGGGTTGGGTGGACGGGGTCAGTGTGAAGAGTGAGGCCCTGCGTGGACGGAAGCTCCGCCAACCTGCGCCGTCGCTTTTCTTCACGGTGGTAGACCCAAAGCCGACTGGGGGCGTTAAAGTCGCCTACAATGAGGAGGGGGTCTCGACGCGCGACTCTCAGCGCTCGACTGAAGAGGTCTGCAAAAGAAATGTGTTGCAGTTTAAGAGGACAGTTACATTGAGAATGTGAAGTGGTGGGCCCTGCTTGTGGAGAGGGAGGAGTGTCACATTTATGTAGGAATATACAATTTGGAGGTCAAGGTGGACAAGCTAGCTGTATAATTTTTGTGGACACAAAGACAAGTCGAGGGGTCTTGTGAGTGCGGCGCCCATCCCTGGCTCTTGGAGGGCTACCACGGCTGGTAAGCATTCAAAAGTTGCGAGGTAAAGACGGAAGTTGGCCCGCTTACAGCGTGCACGGAAACCTCTGTGTTCCCGTGTTCCACTGTGTTATTGTAAATGGAGAAGCCGAGTTTGAAGGTGGAAAGCGCCTATTTTTAGGGGGCCCTGCCATTTTTAGGATTACATATAAATTTGGGGGGAGCGACTACCTCAGATCCAGCACCCAAAGGCTGGGCATGGATCTCGGTCCCCGGGTGAGGAGCAGCTTCCTCGGTGTCCGAGTCTATGACTCGACGACGGCTTGTTTTGGGAAGTCGAGAGGACACAACCCGAATTGGTCCCGATCGTAGGAGCAGGCGGGCATTTTCACCGACATGTTTTGAAATCCTAGCCGGAACAGTCTCCATGACCTTGATCAGGACCTGCTCCATTGCTGCACTGATCATTAAGGTCAGTTTCGTAGTCAGGCGGGCCTCCATCTCAGCGAGGACCGCCGCGAAGGCTGGTGATGATGCCACCGGCTCACCCTCCATGTTCTCCGAGCTAGGAGGGCTGGAAGGATTAGAAGCCAATCTGCTTTCTAAAGCTTGAATTTTGGTAAGCAGCACCTCATTTTGGGCCCGTATGGCTGCCATCTGTTTTTGGAACTCGATATCAACGTGACAATGGCAGGGAGGGGGAGGAGAGGGGGCAACCCCACCCATGCCACTCACCTGTTTGTCATTTTTCACGGCACGGGTCCAAGCGTCATCTGTGCCATCCGTCGTGTTAGTATGGGCTTTGTGGCCTTTTCCCCCATTCGGTGGTGGCGGAGGCGTCTGCCCCTTGGCGCCGCCTCCGGCAGGCGACTCTTGCTGCTTTTTCGCTGTGACGTTGGTCTGACGTTTTGCGATGTCTTTGGTCGTGGCGCCGGAGTGTTTTGGCTTCCCGTCATAATGCCGTGTTGCTGGAAGCCCTGAGCGCTTGGCCGTAGAGGGCGAGCGGAATTTCCACGGGCACTCAGGAGAGTGTTTTGGGTGCCCGAACCCACATGCTGCACATTTCGGCTGACAGTCGTGAGGAGCCCGCACCCCCTCCACTGCCGGCACTTTTTGGCCACACAGGCCTCAGTTTCCACCATTCGGGTTGGGACATGTGTCCGCCCGGTGTCCAACTGTGCCGCACTTAACACATGCCGGAATTGTTCTTTTGTATGCCCGGACCAGGGCAATTTAGGAGTTGTAATGCATATACCGAGGCACAGTCTTCCCAGCGAAGGTGAGCTGGGCCGCGTTGGAGGTGCCATATTTTCGGATGTCGACGATCTCTCCGGCTCGCCATTGAATATTTTGTTGCAGGTACGCAGCGGTCTCGCAGCTCGCTACGGTGATGACAGCTTTAGAAACATTGTCGGTTTGCTTAAGATAGCCCCGCATGGCAATGGAGCCTTTCGGAGAGGCAAGTTGAAATTCGCCAATGAGGCGATCTGCCACGTCGGCAACCGGGGTGCCCGTGACAACGAGATTTTGCTCCCATGAAGGAAGCAGAGTGAGAGTAGCTGCTGCCGACGATCTCGGACCGTCCAGTAGAAAAAGCAGGGCAATCCCAGAGTAGATGAGATATGCCTCCATGCGTTAGAGTCTTATGAATATTTAATGTTATTACATGCTGGTACAACCATGCTCAAACAGCCTTACGAAAACACGGGTTTGTTAAATCGTTGCACCATGCGTGCATATGCCGCCGCAGCCATGACGCATAGTATCGCCTTGACACCAAATCGAATGGGCAATATGCGTACACGGCAAACCAACCACTGTACATGTACAATACAAAGTTCTCGTCGTGCTCTGCTACATGAGTGTAAGAACTCGTGAGGACCAAAATAATTCCTAGGACAGTGTTAGCGTAACAAGTGTCACCTGCCCACTTCTTGTCTCTTGTGCAGTCTTAAGTCGTGGTTTCTTTTGTCCGCAAGTACTGTAATGAATTTTCGGTTGCCGCTGACTCTAAACACGAATAAACCTACGAAGGAGTAAGAAAGAGAGAAGCTTGTCCTCTAGCGCACTCCCTTTGCATGCTGCCTGAACGGCATGATACCTGAACCCTGTGGCAAACTTTCATCACTTTAAATACGAAAGCTAATTCTCACTATAATATTGTAAGGTAACGCGAAGGTCGGGCTTGGCGGTTCAGGTTTTATTGGAGACCTGAGGCCCTGGTCACACACTGTAGCGAACCACACTACGCGATGAGGATGGGTATCTGTAAGAGAGAGCAGGATGAAGATGAAGCGGCACGTTCACCGGTGGTAAAGATGAAGCGCCACACAGAGCTCACAATATTTCGCCCGCGCAGTCACCGCAATTAATCCGCTGCATTGCGCCAAATAAAAGTCTTCATGCGTGAAACGTGGATAACTTCTGTGCCACGGTAACGACTGTCCGGAGGAGGGTAAGCAGGGGAGACGCGATAGTTGACCGGGCAGGTTTTTGCAAGAACTGCGTGCGGACCAATGTAACGACGCTGGAACTTGTCAAAAAGGCCAGGAGTATGTAATGGTGTCCAAAGTAACACCTCGTTGCCGAGACGGAATGAAACTTGCCGGTGGGTTGCATCATAACGGCACTTGCGGTCTTCCTGGCTATCTTCGGTGTTGGTGCGAGCAAGCCGGCGAGATCTGGCCGCTCGGGAAATGAACTGGCGAGGAAGAGAGGAAGAGGAACTGGCTTGTGCAGAAAGGAAATAGGCATCAAAAAGAATAGCGGGAGAACGGCTGTAAACGAGGAAAAACGGTGTGTAACCTTTGGTCTGCTGTAAGCCGTACTGTAGCTGAACGTAACAAAAGGAAGTATTACGTCCCAGTTGCGGTAGTCCTGGTCGACATATGTAGACATCATGTCAGAATGCATGCGGTGGAACCGCTCAGTCAAACCATTGGTCTGCGGGTGATAGCTGGACGTCAATTTGCGATGTATGGTTGAGGCTTCAAGAACTTCGGCTACAATCGTCGACATAAATGTCCGACCACGGTCACTGAGAACCACTTGAGTGGCCCCATGGCACACTACGAGGGATTCCAAAAAGAAGGTCGCGGCCTCAGGTGCTGAGCCATTAGGCAGGGCAGCGGTCTCAGCGCTGTGTGTTAGGTAGTCGACGGCGGTGACAATCTAGCTATTACCTCGTGCGGACAATGGAAGTGGTCCGTATAAGTTTATGCAAACAGCGGCGAAAAGAGTAGCAGGGCGAAATAGCGGCTATAGCAGGCCAGCAGGAGGAGAAGTCGGACGTTTGCGGCGCTGGAATGGCAGAGAAGAGGCAACGTATTTTGCCACGCTTGAGGCGATTTTTGGCCAGGAGAAAGGGGTTTTCACGCGGTGGTATGTTTTACGAAAGCCTAAGTGACCGGCTGTAGCATCATCGTGGAGAGCCGACAGGATATGGGTGCGAAGCGCTCTCGGAATAACGGGGACCCAACCGGTGCCTTCAGAGCAGTAAATATAACGGGAGAGCACGCCGTTGTCAAGTTTGAAATTTTGGAGTTGCCTGCGCATCCTAGCGGTAGGAGGGTGAGAATCACCGGTAAGAAGGTGGATTAGGGAACGGAAGTAGGAGTCTGCTCGCTGGTGTGAAATAATGGCGTAGCGATCTGGAGCAGCGGCAGGAGGAGCACTGGTGATGTTTGGAGCTCTGCACGACATTGGGACATCGAGGGCGCACGCAGGAGGGTGGGAAGCGGCAACGGGAAAAAGCATCGGCATCTCGATGTTCGCGACCCGATTTGTATGTGACATCGAAGGTGTATTCTTGCAAACGCAGAATCAATCAGTCCAGGTGTCCAGCCAAATTTTGAGGGTTGATAACCAACACAGAGCGCGGCGATCGGTAACGATCGTGAAATGGCGGCCGTAGAGGTAGGGGCGGAATTTCTGAACTGCCCAAACGATGGCAAGGCATTCTTGCTCAGTCATGGTGTAGTTGCTTTCCGCTGGTGTTACAGTTCGATTCGCAAACGCAATTACCTTTTCCCGAGAAGCGGTATCACGTGGCAGAAGTACGGCGCCGATACCGAGGCTGCTGGCAACGGTGTGGAGAATGGAGGCAGCAGTGTCGTCGAAGTGAGCGAGAACAGTATCGGAAGTGAGGGCATTTTTCACGGTTTTAAAAGCTTTTTCGCATTCTTCGGACCAATTGAAAGTAGTACGGTCGGTAAGGAGGTGGTGTAGTGGTGTAGCAATGGTTCGAAATTGCGAATGAAGCGGCGAAAGTATGAATATAGGCCAAAGAAACTGCGTAGGACCTTAGTCCGCTGAGGGCGTGCAAAGTTCAAAACTGCAGCAAGCTTGTCAGGGTCGGGCCGAATGCCATCGCGGCTGACGACGTGGCCCAGGATGCTGATTTCTTTATTGGCGAAATTACAATTTTTTGTGTTCAGCTGGAGACCGGCGGATGACAGGCATGTTAATACTTGATCAAGGCGGCACAAATAATCAGAAAATGTCGCAGAGAAGATAGCTATGTCGTCCAGGTAGCACAAGCATATTTTCCACTTAATTCCTCTAATAACAGTGTCAATTATGCGCTCAAACTTAGCGGGGGCAATACAAAGTCCAAAAGGCATGACATTGAATTTGTAAAGCCCTTCGAGAGTAGCGAATGCAGTTTTTTCTTTGTCGGCTTCGTGCATCGGAATCTGCCAGTAACCGGAACGCAAATCCAAAGTAGAGAAATATTCGGCACCCTCAAGACAATTGAGGGAGTCGTAAATGAGTTGCATAGGGTAAACATCTTTACGAGTGACTTTGTTAAGTGTGAAGTAATAAACACAAAAGCGCACGAACCCATTCGTTTTTTTTTTGCCAAGACGACCAGAGATGACCAGGGGCTAGCTGAGGGCCGAATAATGTCTCATCGGAGCATATCAATCCCATTATCTTCTATGATTTTACGTTCTGATAAAGAAACACGATAAGGGCGGCGGCTAACAATAGAAGTTCCTTCTGTAATGATACGGTGCTGTGCAGCAGAAGTTCGGCCCAAGGTCGGAGAAGTGACGTGAAATGAGTCTTGGTGTATTCGAAGTAATTCCTGCAAAGCTTGGCGGTGAGCCACAGGAAGGTCAGGATTGATGGTGCCAAAGAGAACCCCGAGAGAGGCATCGGAAGAAGCTGCTGGTGAGGAAGAGGGGGCAGTAAGGGCGGTGAGGGACACCGGGTGAATGCCCAGGGCACAAGGAAAACACGTCCGTTTAATCAGCACAATGGGCTCTAGGGAAGTTGAAAGCAGCGAAACGCGCTGCGCCGTGCTCAAACCGAACAAGACTTGGTGGTAACGCGATTCCACGGGTTAGATGGCGATCAAAAGGCACGATTAACACATATACGCCAACAATGTCAGTAGAAGTAAGCTCGACAAGTTGTTCGCATCCAGGGGGCAACACTGAGTCAGTAGCGGCAAGCAGGCGATGACGGGGCTCGGGAGGTTCAGAAGACGGATTGCTCTCGTTCATGTAAATGATCCTGTCACGGCACGAAATTCTGGCTGATGCGGCAGACAGAAAATACCAGCCTAAAATAATTAGCTGAGCACACGGTGACATCACGGCACATTGTACATGGTGGAGGACACTTTCAACAAAAACTCTCCCAGTAAACTTAGCAGAAGGCTGAATCATTGCAGAATTAGCTCCCCGGAGTTCAGGTCCATCGTAATAGGTTTTCGCAAGCGGGAGCAGAAGTCAGTGTGTTTCACAGAAACAGCGGCGTCAGTGTCAACCAAAGCCTCAACTGGTAAACCTTCAACCCAAACTAAAATTATATATGAGGAAAGTGCAGTGGTCAATTTTCCGATAGGAGGGTGGTCGCCAGAGAAGCTTGGCGGAGCGGCGAGGTTGAGCGGCGAATAGTCGAAGGCGAACGGCGGCTTGAAGGCCTGTAACCACCAGGCAGAGCGGTACTTTCTAGTTGGGGTATGAACGTCGGGGATAATCAAGAAAAGAACGGTGGTTATAGCCGGAGAAGTGAGGAGAGTAGTATGCCTCAAATGAGTCGTAGCCGCGGCGTTCATTTTGGAGCCTGCCACGACATAAACGGGAAATATGGCCTCGGTACCCGCAGCAATAACAAACAGGACGGGCTGTGCACCAGGTGGGGTAGTATGTTGCCGCCGCGGCAGGTGGTGCCAATGCGGCAACATGAGCAGTGGTAGGCAGCGGTGGTGTAGGCGCTCCAACTGCAGGCGGCAAGGACGTTATTTGGGCGTACGTTGGCACATCACAGGTGGTAGGAACGACCGGCGTTAATAGGGAAGACGTCATTGAGGCCACCTCTTCTTTGACAATGCTGCGCAGGTCGGCACTGAAGGATGTGGCTCAGATGCAGGGCGGCACAAATTACCTTAAGCCGAGAGCTCTTCACGAATTAATGGGCGAATAAGCGCACGGAGGTCAGAGTCGGCAGTGGAACCAAAGGAAGTGGGATGAGGCTGCAGGCCTATTGACCGTAGTTCGTCAAGCCGTTGACAAGTCGTAATGATGGCGTCGATGGTGGTAGAGTTCTGCACGGCTAGTGCGTTAAAGGCGTGTGGCCCAATACCTTTAAGGACGTGCCGAACCCGCTCGGCCTCTGGCATGGTGTCATTATGAGCCGGCAAAGTGCAAAAACCTCTTCTATAAGACGAATAGGTTTCATCAGAGCGCTGAAGTCGGGCTTTTAGCTTTTTCTTGGCGGATTCCGTGAGAACAGTAGGAGCGCGGAAAATCTGGCGTAACTTTAGTTTAAAGGTAGCCCAGTCTGGAGTCGTTGATTCATGATTCAGGAATCACGTTTTAGCCACATCCGTCAAATATAAAGACACAATAATTAGTTTAAGAGAATCGTCCCACTGGTTGAAAGCACTGACCCGGTTGTAGCTGTCGAGCCAGCCATCAGCATCGTCGCCGCGGAGACCGGCGAACATCTGCGGGTCGCGCTGACGACTGCTGACAGTTCAAGTGGGAAGGGGAGCTGGGGTGGAGTTGGAAAAACCCAGAACAGCGAAGTGGGTTAGTGTTCATGACGATGGTGGTCGTGGTCAAACGGCGGCCAGAACGGAGCTCCAGGTAGATGCAGGTGACGAAGCAGCGGGGAAATAAAAGCGCACCTCTGCCACGTGTAAGGTAACGCGAAGGACGGGTTTGGCGGATGAATTTTTATTGGAGACCTAAAGCCCTGGTCGCACGCTGTAGCGAAGCACACTCCGCGTTGAAGATGAACAGCACTTTCACTCATGTGAAAGATTAAGCGCCACACAGTGCTTACAATATATACGAAGTTGTAGCAATTAGAAAAATTTTAAATGTGTTTTCTACGTCCTCTAATCAACAATATCAGGACTCCTGGTGCAGCGGTTAAAAGCCTCATTCATGGCTAAGTACACGAAATAAATATTATTAGAGAAATCATCTATAGTCACCAAAGTATGATACCTTACAGTTAGCGGTGAGGCTCTACCCCGGGGCTTGGAGAGAATGTTGTGCTTTTACGAGGGTGGGTGAGAGGACATGCTACTCATTTTTATACATTATAGGCTTGATTATATTTAAAATGTACCAAACAGCATACGAGCATCTACATAAACACCTTCTAATTGATTATTGAGTGATTTATATACAACTTTAGGTTGCATATTGGTATTTGGCCCTACTGATTTGATGACTTATTTTGTTCCCAAATCGTGAAAACTTAACCGCGGGAAGGATCTACTGGGTCGCAGACTCTGTTTTAAATACAGAACTGTCCATTTTTGTACCACGTAGATTTCGCATGTCACACGTCGCAGCACCATAACGATGAGATAAGATGTAAATACAAGTTAGAGTGACCCCTAAACCAGACCTGTGCCACGTTCTTTAGGAAAAGATGTGGGTTACTTGAAAGGGGACATGCAATGCTAATTGGAGTGTGTTTTTAATATTAAAATTGAAGCCCTGTGATAAAGAGTAAGTTTAAGCGCACCTAAATAGATTCGTGGTGTTTAGATCACATTCGCTTTGACGTCTTGCTGGCTAAAGCATATATTTGGGTCCTTTCTCTATAACCACGTGCACTAAATTTGCACTGAAGATGTGAGCAAATTTTTGGAAGAATGTTAGCGTTCAGGACAGGTCTGCACCCCAGAACAGTTTAATTCAATAAATATAAAACGGTGGTATAAACACACAACTTCTGACAGTCATATATAAAAAGTTAACTTTTTTCCCAAGCAACAAAAAGTTGTCGTCTTAAAATTAACAGTGACTAGACGTTCATCCCCCACGTCAAACTGCGTCATAAAGTGGCACTGGCATGCCGCTACTGACCAGATGAGACAGCCGAGGAACGGGCAGTCTCTTCTTCCACATGCTCACTTGTGTCCGATAAAAAAACATATTTCATTATTTTAGAAGACCTCACTGGCAATCACATTCTACTTTTAATTGTGACGGCCGAACGAGTGCCTACCGGCACAAGAGAACACGCCTCAAAAAGAGGCGGAAACACTTATTAATTGGCATAGTAGGTAAAACGAGCTTTTCTCCGGATTTAAAAAAAAAACGATTTACCGACAACGCATATTCCGCTAAGCGCGAGTGCCTACATGGTAACAGAGCTCATCAAGGCTTAAAGATGGGTTAGTTAGTTCTGGTTCAGCACAATCCAAACTCGCACAAGACCGCAAAGACATAAAAAGTTAGTTCCATCATGTGTCCTGTTTCGTGCTGTCCTCTGCGCAAATTTCAGATATAGTTTAGCAGTGAACTCAAATGCAACATATAAGCGGAAACTAAATTTCAAAATGGTTCTCAGGACGGCAAATTAAGTAAGTATGCCTAACGTCTGTCTCCACTGGCAAACGCAAACATCAGTGCTTGTTGTCGCTTTTGCGACTTAGCAAGAAGGGAAAGAAAATGCACGGGCCTGCTACTGGCTCTGTAGCTGAGCCACCTAGCCTTGGCCACCGAGTGGGCCACTAATGTGGTGGTGGTGGTGGTGACGAACATTTATTTACTTTTTGTAGAAGGTGTTTGGACCGAGGCCCTATTGGCCCAGGCCCTCACAAATCTAGGCGGAGCTCCTATTCCGGAGCCCAAATGGCGTCTAACGCCGCTTGCGCCCTGGCGACCAAGGTCCGTTGGGAATCTAGGTCATGGCAGCTGAGCAGCGCCGCCTCCCAGGCCTCCCTAGAAGGGTGGGTAATGAAGGATTGAGAACGGTGGGGATTGGATAGACAGGCCCAGGCCATATGGAAAACGTCCGAGAAGGTCGCTCCACACAGGCTGCAGCACCTATCAAAGACTGTATGGAAGTGCTTCAAGACTGCCGTGCCCAGCATTGTGTTTGTAAAAATTTTGCTAAGGAGCCTTTCGTCCGTTCTCCGGAGACCTTTAAAAGGTTGCGGAAAGCGACGGTGGCTATTCTTATAATATGTGGTAATTTCTTTGAATGTAATAAGACATTGCGTGGGCTCGGAGTAGGCTTCCCGAGCAAGTTTGAGTGCCCGAGGAGAGAGCTCGCGGGCCGCCTGATTGGCTAACTCATTGCCCAGGAGTCCCTGATGGCCGGGAGCCTAGATGAAATTACAATTTTGAGTGTCGCTGATCCGACAGCAATTCTGTAGGAAGCGCTTGGCTGGAGGAGGTATTCAACCCAGCTCATAATTTCCACAGGCCCCTTGGAGTCGGTAATGATATGTTTTATTTGTGGGAGGGTGAGGGCGAGCGCGATCGCAATTTCCTCAGCGTATGTTGTATTGTGGGCCTAGAACGTTAGTCCTGCCACTGTGCTGGTGTTGTGGACCACTGCCGCAGTGAACTACCTCTCACGGTAGGGACCGGCAATGTCCGCGCAGTATATATGTTGTTGTCTACCATAATGCCGCTCCAGTGCTTCCTCACGCACTTGGCGACGGCCATTGTGATCAGAGTGTGACATGTTGCGGGGAATGGTTCTTACCCTGAGCGAGCGTCTCTGGGGTTCTGGCGCTCGTACCCGTTCTTCAAAAGTGGTGGTGCATTAGATGTGTAGACGGTCAAGAATGCGGCGCCCGGATAGCGTTTGTGATAGGCGCGTGTATTGGCTGAAAAGATGGGCCTCTTGGAGTTCTCGATAGGTGTTGACCATCCCAAGGTCCAACAAACGCTGGTTGGATGTGGCAATAGGGAGGTTAATAGCCCGTTTAGTACTTGGCGATGTATGACCTCTAGTTGGTCCTCGTCATATTTGCGCATATGAAGGTAGGGGGTTGAGTAGAGAATGCTACTCGTAACGAATGCATGTGGCAGCCGCAAGGCATCTTTATTTCGTACCCCCACGCTTATTGGAGACCCGGTGGACCGTACGACCCAACTGGTCGCCATACATGCGAAGTTTCGTCAGTGTTGTGTCTGGTATGCGTTGTTGGTGAACAAAAAAACCAAGGATGCGGATCTCCTTGGTGTCTCTAATCGAATCCGAAGAGAGTATATAAGGTGAATTGATGTGCCGTCCCGAGGGGAGGGACGGATGTGGAAAACTTCTGATTTGGTGGGGCACATTGCAGGCCCCAGTACGCAGCGTAAGCGTCCACCGCCTCCGCTGCCTGTTGTAGGTATGTTTTCATGTGTCCAAGATTACCTTCCGCTGCCCAGATTGAGATATCATCGTCATATATGGCATATCGCATGCCAGGCATAGAGCTTAATTTTTCGGGAAGGTTTTTCATTGCAATGTTGCAGAGGAGAGAAGACAACACTGCGCCTTGTGGTGTACCCCAGGATCCGATGGTACAGGGTCCATGTTCCGTGTCTTGAATTCGAATGTAGGCGTGTCGACCGGTGAGAAATTGGCATATATATCAATGCGTGTTCTGACCAGAGTTGGTATCTCGGGGATGATTTAGTATCACTTCATGTTTGACGTTATCAAAGGCTCCTTTTAAAGCTAAGGTCGCCGTCAGCCATGGACTGGAGGCCATCTAGAGCGGACCGTCGGCATCTGCATTTTGACGAAGTAAATGTTTTTTAATACAGAATCCGCTGCCTCGTGCGGACAGAAAGGAAAATGGAGAAGAAGGAAAAAGAAGATTGAGAGAAAGGCACGTTTCAACTGCCATCGTCCACCACCGAAGCGGTGGCGAGTGCAATGATGGCCTACAACAGATACAAATCCGGGGACAGGCTAGTCCCCGCCGCAATTAAGCGACTGTGGCCTAACCGGCCCAGACCCGTAGGACCAGAAGCAACCCAGTCTCAGCAAAACGCTGGAGCTACGCTGTATAATACAGCGAAGCGATTCGAAATTTTTATGCAATTACTGGGATCCTGTGACAATACTGAAGCTCGAACGCCGGCTGATAAATTTACAGAGAATGCAAGCAGCGTGTCCTTACCATACTAGCTACGCTAATAGTTTCCTTTCTTCACTACAGCATGGCTCCCGTGCTCTAGACTAACCTGCTTGCGTTTGTATTCCGCTGTATACAGCATTGTGTGCAATTTACGCTTGCCGTTGAATTTTAGCCATAGTCCCAGCGATATCAGTGGTGGTGCGTTTTGTTCGTAGCAACAGTGCCATAACGGTTAGGCAAAGGAAGGCACGTGATTGGAGTTGTTTATAGAAGTTTCAGAGAGCTCAACGACGTTGACGATAATAACCAGGAATACCTAATGTGGTCAACATTGCACTAGTTCGAAATACTACTTGTGTTTCGTAATAAATATTTTGAGTTTCTATGGCAATGCGATGCCGCTACCAGAGTGTCACTGCTGAGACGGCGATTTTTTGCGTTGGCTGTCCCCACATAATATGCAAATATCTGACTGCTCTTAGAATCAGGCAAGTACACTTAAGACAAAGTTGGTGTCAAAAGTACTCACGAGGTCATTTATGAGCGAAATTTCAGCTCTGAGGATTTTGTCAAACGCAAACAAAGAGATTTTGTCTCTTCGCAGCCTCGGCCCCCAGGTGGACGGCTGGTTGCTGCCGAGCGAGTCTTCGCTTCGCAGCAGGGCTTCCCAGCTCTCTCTGCTATTAATATTTTCCTCGACTCCAAGGGAGTCGACGCATTCCCATATATTGGGGTCAAGAGTACCCCTCTCCCCAGATGCTTTACAAAGATCATTTTCCTATATCCCTGGTAGTATGTGAAAAGCTAATACTGCGTTAGCGAAATTTAGAGCTTGCAGTCGCCGCCATGCGGTCGCCTCTTTATTACTTAGTGTCTTATCCGGTGGTGGCAATTGTTTTCTGTTTAATCAACAATTCTCAACGATTTCACAATATGTTTACACGCGTTCATCTAGGTTCTGGCAATTCGGTGGTTCTACGGTTACCCGAAGGGATAGCTCGGGCTAACTCGTGTGCCGCATCATAGACAGCAACCGATCGGATGCGTGCGCTGGGGTCCAATTAGGTTGATATTGCGGGTTAATTCTTTGCTGGCCAGGATCCTCGCTATGATGTCTGTATGACGTCACAAAAGCGGAATATGGTCTTACGACACAAAGGAGCCGAATAAAATAAGAAGTTGACTTGTTTCGACATAAATGAGCGATGTAAACGAGTGGAAGTGATCGGAAAGTGTGTAAAGTGTCGTACATGTAAGGGAAAAAAACAGTTCCGAGAGCACTGCAGAATCTGTAGTGGAGAAATTCGAAATCCTAAGAGTTGCTGCTGCACACGGTACATCGCATGCCCCTGCTAGTGGCATATACTGCAAGCCCCATATCCTGCGCCTTTCCTTTCATGTAAACAGATTATTGAACGGAACATTGAGCACATCAAAGTTAATCGGCATTCAATAACTGGTTTACAGTAAAGGACAGGCGCAGCATATTTTACTCGCAGAATCTCGCCAACAAATTGCGAGGGCAAATCTCGCCGGAGCGAGATTTCCACCATAAGCTTAAAAATGCTTTCCTAAAAAAATGAAACGACATTCGCAGCTTGCTACACAATGTTGTTAACTACAGAGCGGCTTTTAATAATTTGCGCAGTGTCAAATCTCTACAAAAGGCTTGCGATATACCGCCTGCAGCCGCAACGCTCAGGATTCCGCACTTCTTCACTACAGATTGTGCATGGCTTTCGGGATTTATGCTGTGCAAACCTGAGACTGATCGCTAAGATCAAAGTGTACTCTGCCGTACCTGCGAAACATTGAGGCTGCTGCGCACCGAATTGTTCCTGCACTTCCCCCGGAGGATACGCCTGTCCGGCGCCGCGTTCCTGTCGCGGTTGCCTGGGCCCTAGATCGAGTCATGGAACGACCAACTCCGGCACTGCGCCCGTCCAAGGCGCAGTATTTCACAATCACGGTGCCGGAACCTGTTCCGGCGGACAGCCTCATCGACACTATCAAGAAGGTTGTCGGAGTAGGGGGGCTGCAGTACCTGCAGCACCTTGGAGGTCTTCGTTTCCTGGCCGTTGTGTCCTGCGTGGCGCAAGCGACCAAAATGGAGGCGAGAGGTGTCCTGCGTCTTGCCGGAAAAGAAGTGCCGCTGGAGCAGATGGGAGCTCTGGTGGTTTATGTGACGGTTTACCGTCTTCCCCCGTCTTCTCTGCGGCGCTTTCCCCGTAGGGAAAGGTCCGATCCGTCTCAGAAGTAGCAGCCCAGTCTAGGTGCCACGTCTGGAACGGGACGTGGCTGGTCAAGTTGGAAATGACGTGGTCACCTCCAAACTTCCTGATGGTAACTGGGACCTGATGGGTAACTCTGGAAAGCAGACATGTGCGCTGCCTAAGCTCGAGACAAGAAAGTCAGAGAAGTGCAGATACCATCTCAAGACTGCATGAAATTGATACTAAGTAAACTGATGCAAAAATAGCAGTCCACATGGAACACTGAAAAAAATAACAAACTACAGCACATAAAGCCTGTGATAGAAGATTGGAAGTTGAGTACCCACCTTGAAATTTCCAAAGGAGTGGCTGTATGCCGTCTTCGCATAGGACACACACACACATTAAACACAAAGCTTCATTTTAACAAAACAGGATAAGCCCTTGTGCGATCCATGCGGGCACGAGCTAACAGTCATCCTCATTTTACTCTCATGCAGACAACTTGAACAACTAAGGAAAAAACAATTTTACGCGGTTTTACAAAGAACACATTCCTCTTCACCCAACGTTGCGTATAGGGGAAAATGCTCTCGTTGATTTATCCAGATTCGTTTTAGGTCTTTAATACAAGCAAATGTTCTAAACAGAATGTAAGTGTTATTTACTTAAATGCAACAATCTAACCTTGAGTTTGGCGCATGATAGCCTAAGTTACTTATGCGCCACTGAACCAACACAACACAACACACAATTAAAAACCATTTTTCAGCACCTGAAGCTCCTTTAGCGGTTACTAAGTCCTGCGCTTTGTATTATGAGAGCTCACGGCCTGTGGACCGGACTTTACAAAACCATCTTCAAATAACTTACCACCGTAACCCCTTCAGGAAATGCGCATCCTCCAGTTGTCTGGGCTGGCTGGTGCTGGCTTCCTATATTCATCATTACGAGCAGTATTACAGAAGCGCCAACTTCGTAAGAAGTTTGTAACAATCATTTTTGTTTTGCTCTTTCGGCCTTCAGTGTCGCCAGTATCGATTAGTTTAGGATGTACATGACGTAATCTCGATTCGTAAAGGCTGCTTTTAAAACGTTGCTATCTTCGCACGCAGTTCTACGTGGACGATAAGCCGCTATTCAAAAAGTCACCTCGGGCATCTGGCACCCCCCGGCAGATCGTCATTGAAGCCATGGCAAAAGTGTACGAGGCTCACTTCATTGACGACAAATCAGTGCGCCTGGCCGTCTTCTCAGGGGTAAGTTGGCGTCTTCCGTTCTTTGCACTTGAACTCCTGGCCACTCAAGAACCCAAGCGAAGCTGCCGGCGTGTTCGCCCTTTCTACATCCATGCTACAGGGGTATCAGTGGCTCCTCGCCGACAAGGTGGTCGGAAACAACACTACTCATTTCTTGATGTCAATACAAGGAACCGGAGGCCGAACAGGAGTGGCCATTCCATCTACAGGAACCTTACCTAGCTTCCGCCTGTTTTATTGCACTGTTTGTATTGTGCCCTTCTCGGTGCTCTCAGAGATTGGTAGG
Source organism: Amblyomma maculatum (assembly GCA_023969395.1). Taxonomy (NCBI): domain Eukaryota; kingdom Metazoa; phylum Arthropoda; class Arachnida; order Ixodida; family Ixodidae; genus Amblyomma; species Amblyomma maculatum. Next base: position 218,038 of record JAJIZL010020940.1, on the reverse strand, counting down.
TATCTAAATCGTCAAACGTTAAAACCGAAACCAATTGAAATTTTAAAATCCATTCATCAAACTTATCGAAATTATCAAAATGAACGGTATTAAAGCTTCGTAAAGAGTGCTATGAAATTCTCACAATTATTCTAATATAACTGGGGACACCAGGCAGGATGCATTAGCCTTGGCGCCTTTTCTTTTCTAATCCCACCGATTCTTTGGATTCACCTTAAATTTAATGATTTCAATATATGCCGTAAATGTTTAATAATTCTTCACCGAACCATTCCCTTTTACTTTTTTTGGTGTCCCTTCAAATAAGCCATTCCAAGAAAGAATTTGTTGTTCACCTTCTGATGAACAGTTTCTCACCTTGGCTCATCTAACAAAACTTGCACTTCGTGGTGATGGTGCGTAGCATTTCGATGTAATGTGGGCGCAATAAATGACACACACACGGAAGGCCAAGAAAGACAGCGAACACGCACTAACCAAATTCATAAGGTTTATTTTAGGCACACAAGTGTACAAAAGTACAGGTTGGTCTAAGAGGGTGACAAAAAGTCACGGATTCCTGACGAGTGTCAGCCTCTCAATGCACACAGAACTTCAGCATATGGCGAAAAAAGCAAATCATGAAACAGTTATAGGTAGTGAAAAGAAGATTAAAAAATCCGATAATACTGTCAACGATGGAAAACGCGTATGAAGAATTAAAGAAAACACAACGAAAATATAGATTTATCAGATGAAAAATACCTTTGACATAAGCCAAATTTTGCGTTTATTTTATTGCTCGTTAGCGCATGTCCTGGGCATTCATCGGCATCTGCTGTGGTTGGTTTTAATGCGCTAATATTCCTCCCGAAAACTTCTCTCTGTTTCGTTCGTGCTTATCACTTCTTGCAGCAATCTCGGATTTCGCCAATATCTGTGTGTCGCAAAGCCCCGCCTTTACTTTCAACAAAGGCACGGGATCCCCTTTACGGTTATTCGTCGTCCCTCTATGAGGTTTGAGAACACAGTTAAAAATTAGGCCGCTCAACCTGTGAAGTACGTGTGTCAGTTAGTGATTGAGAAATAAGTCCAAGAAAGTAACTTTTTTTAAACATTTGGATATTTATAGCTAGTAGTCCAAATTACACCGCGTAATAATCGAACAACAAAAAAAAAAAAAAACCCGCCAGGACATGATAGTGATAAAAGACAAATCGATAAATGAGAAGAGGGAAAAACCCATAACGAATAAGCACTACGATGAAGGAAGACTATAAGAGAACAAAGCAAGCATTTCAGATATATTATATAGAGGCAAGAGTTACTCAGAAAGCACAGCGTAAAATATTAGGCCAGATCCAGAACAAAGGCGAAAACAATTTTCAGTCAACCGACAGTCTGTGGCAAAAGGAATCGTCACGGCCTTCTTGTTCGATGAGGCATCGTAGTTGCAGAGGTGAGCGCTAGTGGCGGCCATACAAGATGAGGAGAAACGATGAGTTGATTCGCGAACTTGGTGAAAAACAAAATACACTTTCTCAGAGCGAGCGGCAGCAAGAGGGCCCGGAAGACTGCATCTCTGCGGGGCGCATTTCCGCGGGCGTGCTGTGTTGTGGTCTGCCTTTTCTATCTTCTTGGCTGGTAGCGCTGCGGCTTATCCTCAAAGACGCGCGCAATCCGGTCGCTGCCCCAGAGAATCCTGTCGAAGCATGCTCGGAGGGGCGATCCCGTAGCTTCCGCTGGGTATGTGAGGCAGCTTGTGATACTGCCCGAAGGCGCGCTCTTTTTCTCTCGACGCATTTGAAGGAAGAGAATGAAGGTAGCGACGCGCGCGTCGCGTGGCTAACCACAGCAGGCGGAGCGGCCGCGTAGCTGCAACCAATGAGAGATTAGCGCTTATTACATTTGCTTCAGACATCCTGTTTAGTTCAAGCAGCCGAAACAGTTACCCAACAATTGTGTGGTTTTGAGTTTACGCTCCATAGAAGAACGAATATTGTGCGCTTATAAGGTGATAACTATGACGTCATTTATTAACTTACTGCGCATGTAGGATGCTGCATGTCACTATTTGTACCTTTAGAATTAGCTATTGATTCCGCTGAACAAAAATTTGAAATTATTCAGGACATTGTTTTTTGAAACGTATTAGCGGCTCCGTACGACTTATCTCGCCTAATGAAGCAAACAAGGTAACACGTTACAAGTAGCTTAATAAGATGGGCCACCAAGACGGGATTAAATGTATATCACCAGGCGATTTTGAAATCGAAACGGGGCCTCATACGAGTTAATCATCATTAAATAACTAAAGCAAGCGTGAGTAATAAAGTGCTCTAGTTGTGCTAGAACGTTTTAAATAGATGTAGAGAATGGGCTTTTAAAAACGGTCATAATGCTACCCCAAAAGATTATGCCGCAGATCATGATTAACATTACGCAGTGCGCGAGATATCACTTCAATTCTGAGTTTTAATTATCTAATTTTTGTTCCTTTTTTTTTCACTTCAGAACGGATTCGAAGTTCCCGAAACACCCGCTCTGGCTCCGTCTTCCTACGTGGAATTCAGCGGCACTCCCTTCGAAGGAAAGCGGTAGGTCATCAATTGCGCGCCAGAGTTCAAATATTGTGCTTACATCCAAATTTCCAAATTCCCATTTTGTACAGTAAACAGGATAATCACCATTTTCTAGAGCCCTCCAATGGTGCAGCCCGACGTTAATAAAGGTACAGAGAAGGTACTGGTCTTCACTGACAAAGCCTGTTCTGACACACAACTGCACACTTGAAATCGACTTAACTCAAACTAGTTGCTTTCGATCACATTAAGGTCCATCTCTTGATAAATGCATTCTCTAATCCCTTTAAACAAGTGTCATCAATGCTAATTTATTCCACAGCTATTGTACTGCATCACCTTCGTAAGCCCTAATTTATTACTGCCGCGAGCAATAGAATGCGATAAACTGATTCCCCGTCTTGTTTCTAAATATGAAAGAGCACTGAACAATGGTTGAGGGGTTGCCTCAGTTGGCAAGCCGAGCCAGAGTTCCGACAAGAGGACTTGTCTTCGCCTTGGCTGATTTTGCCGATCATCCTTGCGAAGGGTCTATGGTAATGTTCTCTGTATCGCTCTAACTTTAGTATATGTACAGTATTTGTCAAAAATATACAGCCCAAGGGTTTTGCTTCTAAGCCCCGTGACGAGGCTCAGTACGCATCTGCACCATTCGAAATGTAGTAGACGAAACATCTAGTCTCCATTCTTCTCTATGCTTACCTATATATTCCAGTATTGCTTCCAGGGGCTTAGTTAGAGTGCTTAAAAACGAACCCCTTGGGCCGTATACTTTTGACAAAAACTGTACTTTAGAATTGCAGGTGCGGACATAAGTAAACGGTGCACGCTTCTTCGTTCAAACTGCAATCACGCCTTGTGTACTGGAGATTAGAAACTATCATTTGTCCACGTGAAAGCGCACTGGAGTCTACTACCGGTTTGTATAAAACACCACTTCCAGTATCAGCTATGGAATGCGTGAAAAAGTTTAGAACAAAATAGCGTGCTCCGTTTACTTTTGTCCGCAGCGGTACGTACCATTCCGCTTACTAAACATGACTGATGACTTGAAATGATCGCATGTTCTTTGGTGAAAATTCTTCATTAGAGCCAAATATCCCTGATACTCTTGCTAGCTTCAAGCACGGCGGAAAGCGTATTTATGTCACTCGCTTAGTCGGCACTTTTAACAAATTTTTTATTCGACAAGCTTTACAGAGTCAGATAAGCTGAAGCCATGATTGCATTGTACTCTTGAGAGGAAGCAGCAGTTCTTCATCATTTTTCTTTACTCTGACAAAAAGCGCAGGTGTTTTCTCATGTATAAACACATTAAAAAAAGCAAGTCAGCGAACGCAATTGGCCTACAAATAGCGCCAAATTAACGTTTTCCCCTCATATGCCCTTTTTATACGTATCTAGAATCTGAATTTATCTACCGATGTGCTTACGAAGGCGCAACAATCTGCTAGAGTGATACTTGTTTTGTAGAGGGATGGCAAATATTTGAACCCAGATTACTCCCCATTATTTATTTTACCGGTATTATCTAAATTTATACATAAATTACTGCATGCATGGTCAAGTAGGGTTCTTTTTAAAAAGCATAGTCTGGCTTTGAAAACGGTTTTCGAAATGACTGCTATACACAAACCGCACTACTTACTCGAAATGTAATAATATTATGTAAATTACAAAATCTTATTTATAACGTATAAGTTACCATCAGTAAAACGTCACAGGTTCTTCTTGTCTCTTCAAATCTTCCGCACCTCTCCAAGGTGCTCGTCGATTCGGCGGGCGACGTGTAGTTCACGCACAAACACACTGAGATGAAGGCCAACGAACTTGTAGTAACAAAACGAACATTAAATAACAAGAACACGAAGCACAGGGTACACAAAACTTAGTTACACGAGACAGAGAGGCGACACACTTTACAAAAGAGACTGAGCTAAAAACTAACATCAAACTGAGCGCATTGCTCTTTTTACGACTTCTCAGTCGGGGCCTGCCTGCTACGCTGTCTTCTCCGAGCGAGAATCAACCCAAACTCAGAACCAGAACTGTCGACGGCTGCGCGGCGCGCTCTTAAATAGCCAGCGCCGAACCTTCTAGGCGCGGAGGAGGAACGGAAAACAGCTTAGCGCTGCCAAAGCTATGCCTTCCCCCCTAGGCCTTCTGGAGAGGCCTCGAATTTTCTCGAACATGGTCAGCACGCGCGGCCCTCCCGCGCGAAGCGAGGAGGAGGGCCGGGACCGTGCGGGGGAATGCACGCTTGACTCCGCGCATGGCGACGAGGGCGAGGAAGCGCAGCGCGGTGGCCGAGATGACGTAATCGGTCGCGTCGCTTTCTCGTAGCTTGGAGAGCATTCCATCGCCGTTTTCTGCGGCGCGCGCGCAGAAACATTAAAGAAAGGGCCACCGCGGCCTTACACGCCCCACCATAAGAGGATTGCTGGGCTTTTTTGCCCAGCCAAGCCGAATAAATACAAAAGGCCGCGACTTTCCTTCCGCTATAACACAGTCTACATGCACAGTTCCCTTTCACCGTCGCTTCGTGGCATGCATGACATTCACAGCTGGTCACAGTCCCTGGCGCACAAAGTTCACGTGCACAAAGTTCAAAAGCACATTCCTCTCGCACAGTCACTGCACAGCATGCAAAACGTTCACAGCAAGCCCCAGATTCTGTAGTTCCGCTCACATCACATGTGGACAAGTCCGGCAAGTGTTCTTTGCACGCTTCGCTTGCCACTCCATGCTCGCGAGCGCACGCACTTTCATGCACAGGTGAGCAGGACCGCTCACGCCCGCCGGCGCAACGCTGCCCAGGCTCAAGTGGAGAATTTGTGTCATCTCGACACTTGTTAGAGTTAGGGAGGGGCGCGGCATCATGCGGCTCGTGTAGGTCTGCAACAATGCAGCGTGCTAAACACTCGCCTTCGAATGGGAGACTCGTCGCTTTACTGAGCGTCTCGGGTTCACGAGTGCTAGTGGCGGCACATTCCGCGACTGTTGCAGTGCTGACTTTGATGTTCGCGACAGCTGCTGGAACTTGTGCCCTACAAACAGCATCTGCGGCGGTCAACGTAAGATCGCGGATCTCGCCGATCCCAGCGCTCGCGCCTGCTGTCACTGAATCAACTGTGGCGCCCTGTTCTTGGTAAGCGCTCGCGCCTGTTGTCGCTGTTTCACCCGTATTTGCGGCATTTAACGCGTCAGGATCAGTTTGTAAACACGCGGCAGCTTTACGCTCTTCAATTACCTCGTCTACAGCGGGTTTGAGTTCGGTCTCCTGCTGCTGCGCGCCTTCCGGTGCACCTGGCTCAATGCTGACGCCTTCGGTAATATGATCGCACGATGGCACTTCTATCGCTACGGCTTCCGCAGTTGTTTTGGCGTTGTTTACTTCCTTAGCCGGCTACGCGCCGTTCATACCGACTGAATTTCTCTCCCCGGCGAAGGTCGTCTCCGCCGGCTCGCTCGCTGTAGTGTCTGACACTGAACCTGCAACGTTACCTGACACATTCCCTTCGAGTACTATTCGGGGCCGCTCTTTCGAAACGCTCGTTTTAGTTTCTTCTACTTTACTTGCTTCAATTTGGCGTCCGAGGGGCATTTGTCTTATTTGTAATAACTGGATTGCTTTTTGAGTTTCCCGTTCGTACTTTCTCAATTCCGTCTCCATCCTTGCGATTTCCAACTTAGCTTTTATCTCCATCTTTCTAATTTCTAATTCAGTATCTATTTTCGCCTCTGTCTCTCGACGTTTCACAAGGTCCTTACTGTTCGTCTTTGGTACGCAATTCTTCCGTCTCAGTGAGGCTACGGGGACTCTTATGGACACACTGGTCCATCCGGAAAACACTGACTTCCTGGTGTTAATGTTTACTAATCTAACTAACTACACGTCGACACCACGCACCTCCCGCTCCTAATGCCTGAGCCACGTACACCAACCGAAGCAAGAAATCCCGCTCACCTGAGCAACGGTTGCGCCTTCCTCGCCGCGTCGCTCCTCGCTGTGGGGCACTTCCGATCGTCGCTGCCTCTGACCGTCACCGCTGGGGGTCCCTGGGTCCTTACACGCGTCGATGAAGTTCCTACCCCGAACGACCAGAAGATCTCAGCACCTCAGCAACGGTTGCTCCCTCCTTGCCGCGCCGCTCCTCTCTGGTGGGCACTCCTATTCGCCGCTGCCTCTGACCGTCTCCTCTTGGGGTCCCTAGGTCCTTGCACGCGGCGAAGCTCTTCCACCTTGAACGGCCGGCAGACTTCGGTGAGCGCCGATAACGTTGCGACGGCTCGAGTAACGGGCTGGTCTTGCGGAGTGCTGCAGTTGCCGAATCGTACTGTCGACTGCGCCAGTAAAACGTCATAGGTTCTTCTTGTCTCTTCAAATCTTCCGCACCTATCCAAGGTGCTCCTCGATTCGGCGGGCGACGTGTAGTTCACGCACATACACACTGAGACGAAGGCCAACGAACTTGTAGTAGCAAAACGAACATTAACTTTAATAACAAGAACAGGAAGCACAGGGTACACAAAACTTAGTTACACGAGACAGAGAGGCGACACACTTTACAAAAGAGACTGAGCTAAAAACTAACATCAAACTGAGCGCATTGCTCTTTTTACGACTTCTCAGTCGGGGCCTGCCTGCTACGCTGTCTTCTCCGAGCGAGAATCAACCCAAACTCAGAACCAGAACTGTCGATGGCTGCGTGGCGCGCTCTTAAATAGCCAGCGCCGAACCTTCTAGGCGCGGAGGAGGAACGGAAAACAGCTTAGCGCTGCCAAAGCTATGCCTTCCCCCCTTGGCCTTCTGGAGAAGCCTCGAATTTTCTCGAACATGGTCAGCACGCGCGGCCCTCCCGCGCGAAGCGAGGAGGAGGGCCGGGACCGTGCGGGGGAATGCACGCTTGACTCCGCGCATGGCGACGAGGGCGAGGAAGCGCAGCGCGGTGGCCGAGATGACGTAATCGGTCGCGTCGCTTTCTCGTAGCTTGGAGAGCATTCCATCGCCGTTTTCTGCGGCGCGTGCGCAGAAACATTAAAGAAAGGGCCACCGCGGCCTTACACCATCTAATACATAATCGGGACACATATAAAACCGGGCAGCCAGGTTCATATTGCCACACCAATGTTCATCTTCTGGCGCCGATAAGTTGCTGAACAATGCCTTGGCACGTGACGGAGAGTCATCCTCTTTTCTCTCGAGCTTCGCCTCATTACAAAAGGCCAGCTAGGTTGCTCCGCTGCTAGCCACGCTTGTCGGTGACATCTAGTGAAGGTGTGGGGTAAATCCCATGTACGTTGCCCCCGAAGACATCAATGACGCTGCTCATCGACGCGCGGACGCCACTCGCATCCTTAAAGCGAGCCGCCGTCTCCAAGGCATTCAACTCGAGTTTGAGCCATTGGCCACACCGGTGCGAGCCACGACATCCAGTACGGGCAACCATACAAGTCAGTATTCAAGTAACGCAACACCGTTCGTAATTCTCGCACCTGGAACAACGCCATCATTTCACGGTGACCGGTTTGAGAATGTGGAACACTGGTTGGCTTGTTGTGTGGCCGCGTTCAACCAATGGAACGACGAACGGAAGCTGATGAATGTGCACTTCGCGTTGCAAGACTCGGCCAAGACGGGGTTTGAGAACAATGAGGCGTCCTTTGCCAACTGGGTAGCGTTTTGTCATGAATTGCCTGCAACATTCAGCTCGAGCGCGCGATAAGAAAGCGCAGAGATTGCCATTCGTATCAGGTCTCAGCAGTCCAATGAGAGCGTGACCATGTTTGCCGAGGATATGATGTGACATTTCAATCGAGCCAACTCTACCCTGCCTGAGGCAACGAAGGTACAGCACCTAATGTGTGGGGTGAAGAAACAGCTGTTCGCTGGCCTCATTCGCGACCCTCCAAGGACTGTCACAGATTTCGGTAAAGAATCTGCAAGCATGGAACGTTCAGTGCAGGAGCGGAGTGCCCAATAAGGCCGTCTGGCAAGCTTAACAATCACACACTACTGCGCGTCCATGCCGGATGCCAGGGACAAGACATTGCGAGAGCTTGTGAGGACCATTGTCTGCAAAGAGCTGCAGAACCACCACTTGGATGCCCTCCCCCCCTTCAATGGATTCTTTTACTGGGGATGACATCCATGATGAAATCCGGCGAGCGATGCAGCCACCACCAGCACTACTACCGTAGCCATGCATTATGATTTATAGCGATGTCCTACGTTGACTTGCCCCGAGCCGCTTCCATTCCACCCCGCTGCGGGACTATCTCCTTGCTAGCTGCGCCTGGTCGAGCAGCAACAAGACGTGCGCCCCTTTGAGCCTCAGCAAGACCTGTGTCCCGCGATGAGCAAAGCTCACTTGTGGCGCACGCCTAACAGACAACCGCTCTGTTATCACTGCAGGAAGCATAGCTAATTTCTTCCCAATTGGACATACCGGAGAATAGGTATGAGAAGAGTTCCAACGAACGCTCCTCGATCCCGCTATCGCGAAAGACCACACAAGGTTGAGGATTACCTACCCGCTCATGAGATGCACACGACGTCACCGCAACGGCGCTAGCGATCGTTATAACCAGTCATACTCCTCCTCCAGGGAAACTAAAGAAGACGGCCACCGGGTGTGAGGCCGCCGTTACAGCTTAGATTAAACAGCCTCCACCCGGCGATTTGACGCGACGACCCGAGCAGCGACGCCTCGAAACGACAAACTTACCAACGCGCTGCGATAGCTTTTTTTCTGATGAAATTTTTGTAACCGCTGACATTTGTGATGTCACCGCACTCCTGGGCACCGGCACCGGTTTTTAAATCATGAGAAGGCAGCTAGCCACGGCGTTCCGTAAGGTTTTGACGCCTTGGTCTGGCCCAATAATGCGCACCGCCGGCGGCCATGCGATGACGCGGATTGGCGTATGTACTTGCCGCATAGAGGTCCGTGGTTCTACTTTCAGTGGCACCTTTGCTTTGTCACAATAGTAGTCAAAAGATCTGATTCTCGGCATGAATTTTCTTCAAGAGTATGGTGTGGTTATAGACCTTCGGGAGAAGCTCATGGTATTGTTTTCAACTAAGTGAGCCACTGATAGCAACACGCACTTCCGGAAAAGAATGTTGCGCGTCTCTGACGACCACAACGATCCCTCCGAGCGAGCAAGTTCATCACAGTCGAATGTGATCACAGCACCGGCACGCGTGGTATTGCGGAAGCGAATATGTCACTGCTTCTCACTTGACAAGTTTGTGTAGCCTGTAGTCTTGCCGAACTTCTCCATGGGCGAGCCGAAGTGCTAGTGGCAGACTTCACGTGCGATCCCCTACATTTGGAGGCGAACACGACGATCGCTTTGAAAAACTTGGAGAGTGCACAGACCAGTGCGCTGTCTCCAACATGTCAGACCTCAACACTGCGAGGTGTACAGCCATTAGGGCTACTGTGAACCTGCACCCCATGGCCAGTCAGACACGCTGCGTACAGAATCTTGTCAATTCCTTCCGCGACTGTTTTGCACCAACTTTTAAGGTCCGACACAGAGACCACTAACAAAGTGCCGAAATATAGATGTTGACGACCAACGTCCAATATGTCAGCATCCTTACCAAGTTACAAATGTTCCAAAATACGTTATCCAACCATCGGCAAGCCCTTGGTCTTAGCCCCTTGTTCTAGTTACGGAGAAGCATGGAACCCTAAGGGTCTGCGTGGATTAAGGACGCTTCAACAACTTCACGAAAAAAGAAGTGTACCCCATGCCGCGCATTGACGAATTCCTCGACCGCCTTCACCGTGCCGCTTACTTTTCGTCACTTGACCTCCGCAGTGGATATTGGCAAATTGAGTTTGACAAGTGAGACCGCAATATGACCACTTTTATTGCGCTAGACGATTTGTATGAGTTTAAGGTGCTCCCGTTTTGCCTGTGTTCGGCCCCTGCCATATTCCGAGTGATGGACACCGTGTTCTCTGGGCAGAAGTGGCAGTCATGTCTCGTATATCTCGACGACAGTGTAATTTTCTCGGACACGTCCGACGAGGACCTGAAATGTTTGTGCGCTGTATTCGAGGTGATCCGATCTGCTGGTCTCTCTCGCCTACCTGAAAAATGCCCATTTGCTTTTAATTAGCTGCAGTTTTTCGGCCACTTTGTCAGCGCTTGGGGCTTTAGCCGAGACCCAGCAAAGAGGGCAGCTGTAGCTTTATTCCCCAAGCCCCCATTCATTCCTCATTCATACGGAGTTCGTGTCGAGTTCAAGGGCTCTGCGCCTATTATCGTAGGTTTTTTCGCAATTGTTTCCAACAGAGCTGAGCCTCTGACCCACCTGACAAAAGACGCCGAATCGTTCTTTTGAGTCCAGGACCAAGAAAAAGCCTTTATGAAACTCAGGGGAATACTGAGCTACTTGATAGACAGAGACAGCTGAAAGACGACACACGAATGAAGCGCTTCATTCGTATGTCGTCTTTCAGCTGTCTCTGTCTATCAAGTAGCGCAGTATTCCCCAGTATATTCAACCAACTGGCCTCCGTGTTTGCATTGTTGGATGAAACTCAGGTTCCGTCTCCAATGTACACCTATACTTGGCCACTTCGATAAAGAGGCCGAAAGAGAACTGTACACGGATACCAGTAACGTTGGCCTTGATGCAGTCCTTGTTCAGTTCACGCATCATTGCTTACGCCAGTCGCACTTTGTCCTGCTCCTAAGCTAATTATTCAACTACGGAAAAGGAGAGCCTCTTTGTTGTGTGGGCTGTCATGAAACTTCGTCCGTTTTGTACGGTCGCCCGTTTCGCGTTGTGAGCGACCATCACTAACAGTGTTAGCTGGCAAACCTGAAAGGCCCATCGGGGTGGCTTGTTCGATGGAGCCTTCAGCTGGAAAAATTTGACCTTACTATCATGCACAACTACGACTGAAACGCAGTGGTGTTGTCAGACTAAACCAGCTAGGCTCCTAAAGCCTATTGATACCCCTTATTTCTCCTTTTAGTAGGTCGGCATGGACTTACTCGGCCTGTTTCCGAAGTCCTCCATGTTTATAAGGTAAACGGCGGTTGCCACTGGCTGACTCAGCTGCTACTCTGATACCAAGGTCCCGTGGTACCGCTGCCGAAGTTATCCATTTCTTCATTAACCACATAATGCTTGTTTACGGTGCCCAAACAGTCGTCTTAACTGACAGGGGAACCTCGCTTACGTCGGCAATCACGAGCGAGGTCCTTCGACTCAGTAGCACCACCCATCGAAAGACAACAGCATATACCGTCCTCAAACTAATGTACTCACTGAGCGGCTTAACAAGGCTGTTGCCTATATGATATCTATGTATGTACACGACAATCTTGTTAACTTGGACCGAAACCTGCCGCATACCACAATACACTCCACGACACTACACGCTTCACTTCGTTTTATTTGGTTCATGGACGCGAACCCTTGACTATATGCTGGATGCCATACTTTTTCAAGATTCTGCTCCTCCCACTGTCATGGGTGCTGACCAATTCGTGACGCAGAATCCGCGCGCCAGCTTGCCCGACTGCGAATTCGGTACTAAGAGTAACACGGCACCCAGCGCTACAACCTGCGACACAGACTTACACGCCCGTCGATGAAGTCTGGGTGGGGAGACCGATCCGGCTGCGAGGGTGCACTGAAAAGCTTCTTTGGCGTTACTTTGGCTTTTACGAGGTGCTCTGCCGCCTCAGCGCAGCAAGCTACGGGATGCTACCACAAGGCACTATCTAGTCCTTTCGACAGCCGAAGTCTGAAAGTTCAGGTCGCCAGAATGAAGCCGTATTATAACCGTTAAACCGTTTCTAGGGCCCAACCCGAACCAGAACATAGACCGTAGAACTTACTCCGCTTTACAATCGTTCCCCAACTTTTTCGGCATCAGGTCAATTTCTCTCGGAAGCGAAGGGAGAATGCCACACCGCTCTTCATCTTCCGGTGCCACCAAGGGGCCGAACCATGCCTCGCTACGTGGTTGAGCATCGTCCTCTTTTCTCTCGAGCTTCGCATCAATAAAAAAGGCCAGCTGAGTTGGTCTGCTGGTTGCCATGCTCTCGGTGACAATATCAAGGCAATATTCAAGAGACGATAGCGTCTCTGACATGAAAAATGCTACAGCACTGAAACTGTTGGAGGAAAGGCGGAAAAAAGTAGGCTGAAGCTGATGCATTTCATATATCATACTGTGAAAAAATTGAGTGACAAAACAAAAATATATTCAACCCCACCACTACTCGTCAGCCAAAAGAGACCACAAATATGAGATTCCAGAAATTAGGCACAAGAGGAACATAAAATTCTCCTTTCTTAAAAAAAAACAATCACGCAATGGAACGCGTTTTCTGCGCATGTGGCGGGCCACAGCAGCAGCAGCAGCAGCAGTTTTGTTTCCTTACTTAAAGAGACCTAATTCCACTATACTTGCTTATCTCTGTTCCGGTTCACAAGATCTGTTTGCACTTTTCGTTTTGCCTAATCTGATGTTATCTGTAAAGGCTCTAAAGCCCTGCTCTAAAGCTCTAAAGCCTTGCACTGCAAGGCATATTATAAATGAATAAATAATATGTAGCTAGTTGGACGCATAAACATAGAGTTTACAGAAGCATTTGATTTAGTAAGTCACAAAATTTTCTTATCCAAAATGGAAGCCTACGGTCTCCGTGAAAATCATTAGACTTACAAAATCTAACTCTCCCCTAGAACAGAGTGCATCGACTAAACGTTCCTTTCCTTCAATGCAAAATATTTGCGCAGGAGTCCCCCAGGGAAGCATAATGGGCTCGCTTTTATTTTTAATTTATCTAAATGATATCGTGCATTGTGAAGCTGATCGTACACTTTCATCCTACGCTACTTCAGTGTTCATATCCGGGAAATCCGAAAAAGATATTGAAAAAGGAGCAAGTCAATGAACTGAAGCATTAGATACATGGGCGAAAGCAAATTTTCTGAAGATTAATCTAAAAAACTAAAGTAGTATTGAACGTTCCAAATGGAATGGAATGTTTAAATGTCTAGCACCCTCAGTACGCTTAAGCCATGATTCTGTTGAGATTGTGGATTCTGTCGAAATTCTTGGTTAAAGCATATGACTTGGAATGATCATATTATTTATATATAATCAAAAATATCTTCAACTGTCACTGTTATTGCGCCTGCGCGCTATTCTTCCTGTTAAAATTAGGATAATGGTGTACTATTTAGTTCCTTGCCTCTTATGTGTACTACATATTGGGGTACCACTGGTAACACACAATTTACCAAGTTGCATATTCTTGAAAGAAGTGTTTTTTGATCTTTCATTATTTTTGCTTCCCAACGCGTGACGCCTTTTTAAGATAGGATATTCTGCCAGTCTTTAATTTATACTATGACCGATGTTTAATTAGCTTTAGCTAGTTCAAAAATAATGTAGTGCCTGACTTTCAGCAAGCCTGCAGAAATACCTTGCTGATAAACCTCAGGGAAGGGCGAGAGCAATATTAAATACACTCTTCAATTCATGCAGCATAACATGTACATCTTACATCTAGACACAAGGTGGCAAATGACCTAGCCCGAGATTTCACAAACCGGGCGGGTCCCCATCCCTACCCAATACCCTACACTGGCTGCACGGTGAAAGGCTAGATACTAACAGGATAGATACTAACACACAACATAAATGAAATTTAAACAAGATTACTCCGACAATGAAATCAAGTTGGTTTTCTTAGCTCAACGCTTACGCATGCATTTTTCGAAAAAATTCCAGGAAAACCGGGATAAAAGTTTAACCGGCACACCCAACACATCAACAGTAGGTGTTCACAAGTTAGCGGTCAGTAGCGTAGCCTGGACTAGGAGCACGGATCATCTAGACGCTGCAAATTTTTCTTTCAGAAATTTTTCTGTCTCTGTCTCCTGGGTCAATTGGTTCCTCATGTCGATAACAAGTGAAGCAGAAAAAGACAACTACGACAGAAAGACAAAAGAAACCACAGACTTTCCGATGACTCTTACATCGCAAGCCTTGCTAGGCTCATGGGTTGCGAGTCCGCGGGAAAATTTCGCACGAACTGCCCGCGAGAATCGAACCACTCTCCCTCCAGTCCCCAGCCTTGCGAGCTGATCGCTGGGCCACGCTGAATATTTTTCGTTATTGCATGAATGTATTTAAAGCCTGATTTAACCAAGTGGCAATCCGCAGCGTGGTATACAGTGTGACATTAGAATCGAGCTTTAACTTTGGCCACATAACAAACTTCCGGGAGACATATACATGCATCGAGTAAAAGTAAGCAGGCAGGAGGTCGATCCTGCGCAGCCTATGCCCCACACACCATAGCACATTGTTCTCTGAACAGAGACTTCGATGAACGTGGTAGCCCTGCGCGGCGATCTGTCATGCGGCTATTTCACAGGCTAAACGTTCCCATGAGCACAAAAAGATGTCATGGAAACTCAGAAACTTCCATTGTAAGCTTACAGTATAGGGCGTAATATTAATGTCCTTTTTTGAGAGTCTGTTAAAGAATGACCCACAAAAACATAGCATCACGGCAATACACATTAGCA
Organism: Amblyomma maculatum; assembly: GCA_023969395.1. NCBI lineage: Eukaryota > Metazoa > Arthropoda > Arachnida > Ixodida > Ixodidae > Amblyomma > Amblyomma maculatum. The sequence continues at coordinate 202,894 of JAJIZL010020940.1, read as the reverse complement.
ATGATCTAAATTTTCTGGCTGCTAACACAGGCGATAGTCCACTCACCATGGCACAAAAGTCTCTTTTGCACGTAGCCACAGTTTTGCAGGTAAAGTTGACGTGTAAAGTTTAAAAACGAAAGTCTGCTACTGATTGCATATACATCCGTTGCCCCTGCTTTAATACACTATTGTCTAGAAAGGGGAGGTAACCCTTCCGATACATCGGTACAGGAAATTACGTCTCAATCATAACTTTTGTCATCTGTAATTTGGATAGAATCGACCACGGCTGGCTAGTGACAACCTGGCCGTAATTCTCCTTGTCTAGCGTGGCGATAATAGTATCCATGAAAATGAGGGTGCAGTCAGTGACAATAGTAATGATGATGCTGGCCATAGTGAGGATGATTCTAGGGATAAAGTTGATGATAATGATGATGACTAAAAACCGTCCCTTAAAGTGGCTGTGGCCTTTTCTGCGCTTAAGCAGAGTTAAACGCAGTCCTGTAATATTATTTATAAGGCGTATAATAAATCAGTTTAAGGAAAAAAAAAAAACTTTCTGCATGCGTGAACCTTCTACATTAAAGAGATTGCAGTTAACTAAAGCAGTCGGCTTCTTTCAGTGCCAGCCGGCGATCGTTTACATTTTAAAGACTGTATATTTTACTTGATGGCCCTGTAACTGGTTCGTTGAAACAGACTTCACCATGTATCGGAATTGAAAAACACGCGTGGTAAGAAAAATAACTTCTCGACTTTGTCTCAGATCGTGTATCACCTCTTTTTGTGTACGTGTAGCCCTTAGAGTGGTGACATACGATAACGCTTAACGTTAGCATACATATGTTAGTCAATTTAAATGCTATTATGTGATAGCGATTCGAAACAAGGACACATGTACCTACAATTGTATGCCGTTAGTTTGAATGTAGGCGTCCAGCATGAAATGACTCTTACACAGCGCCTTTCCGTTCCTTACAAAACCAATCAACCGAAGGCATTTTACGCTGGTTCAAATTATGGGTTAATGTCTTGGTACCAGACATTCAACAATGAATATGGTGGATATAAAGGTGTTACTCCTAGTCCTAAGGCAAAGCTTGAGCATTGGGAGATATTTTGTTAAGCCTGTAAATAACATCAACAAAGGATGAAAGACAACATTCATAAAATAAAGAACACTGTTTATGGTTTAGTCGTTTCGACTTCATTCGGCCATGCTAAGCGCTGTAATCTACAAGGTTATGCCGCTGTATTGTAAAAAGATGGCATTATCAATAAATAAAATCTCACTTTTCGAAGAACCGACACCTCGCAATCTGAAGGTGCTGTTTTCCAACCCTTACTATGATGCGGGTGCGTAGGACGTACATGACTCTAAAATAGAGAGCTTACGGAACATGGAGCGAGGCTAGGTGACGTCCGTAGGTTTCGCGATCGCTCGGGTCTCCTGGGCTCTGAGTTGATTTGTGTCACATATGCTGAAGCAGCGCTGTCTGGTTTGATGCGCGCTTCTGCAGGTCCTGGGTTCAGCTCCGCAACATGCTTGATCAGAATGACCCCAACGAAGAACTACACTTTCGCAAGGAGAAGACGGACACAATGGATTTCATGAACGTGGTGTTCAAGTTCTACGAACAGCATATCTCCATCTGGACCGACGAGGGCTTCCAGAACGTCGTCTCCACAGTGTTTCGGACGCCGCGCTCCTTCTCTATATACGACTTCACCATATACAGCCTCATCATGGTACGTCGAACCGCGGTACCCATTGCTAAGCTCTCTTGTAGCCAAGCATAGCAGCTGGCACCCAGTTCCTACGCTGACAATAGCATCTCTACGGGGACCTCATAACGAGTCACTGTGGCTAATTTTGCATACACGGGAGAACGCGCCAAGCTGCTCGCAATACGGTTCACGTCAGTGAACTCCAATAGGAAAAGCAATCGTGCATCCATCCTAGAAGCTTCCCATCCTTTACCCTTAGGACTCTTACCGGAAGCCACATACGCCTTCAATTTATATTTAAAAATATTTTCCGCAGTGATGGGGCGAAACTCTGTCGGGTAAAGACCCCTAGACTCGCAACGACTTTGGAAGGATTGATAACAGTTTGCTGTAAAATAGCAGCGCACAGAGGAAGAGGACGAAAGCTAAGACTACACGGATGCCTTATCTCTACTTTGCCGCTAGTTTGAATGCTCGGTTCAAAAAGAAAGCGCGTTAATAAAGCTGAAAATCACGTAGCTATTACATAAGGATAATTGGTGCAAATGAGCCAGCGCCGTTCAAGGACTCTAGCATCGATGGCATAGTTGCTGCATTTCCCTTGTGTTATATTGCCTCAGAAAGGGCCCTTTTTAATTATATTTAAAAACCAAGCTCGGAATATTCATTTAAAATATGCCTTCCGCCCACTTATCAATGTAAGGAACACTCCCGCCGCGTCGCCCCCGTAGCTCGTGCACTCAATGGTGCAAGCATTTGCCAGCTCAACGGACAGCGCTATAGAAATAACTGGCACAAAACATTCCGTGATTCACCTTTATTCTCGATAATGTTTCGAAGTACTGGTTTGGCTCACCTGAATGTTTAGAGTTTTATGTAGTCACGCTTCGTTCAGTACGTCAGGTGGGGTATAGGACATTCGGAAGGAAGAGCCGCAAGGAGATAAAAGTAGACATCTGTAGCAGCCAAAGAAAACAGCCAAAGCAAGATCGTCGGCTCGCCAGATACTTTATTTGATTACACCTAGGGACTCTAGATCGGCTCGCGCAATCGGTTCAGACAGAGCGACGAAAGCAATGTGAATATAGCCACAAAGCACATGTGTTGAACTTTTTAGTAGCCGACGTGTGTATTGAGCCTAAATTCTGCAAGTTTCTGTGAGCTCCTCAATAGTGTCAGAGTGTTCTCCGAGAATTTTATATGAAAGCAGTAGCTGTGTCATTAACACCGACAGTGTCCGCCGTGTGTGGTACATTTTGAAGCGTCCAGCATTCATACAAAACGTCATCTGCAGTTATGTGCAGGTATCGTAATGAAAAAAGAAAAATTCCCTCCTCTTTTGTAGGCAAGAGGGGAAAGAGACAATAGCTTGGGATATAGGAAAAAGCTCAGATTTAACGAAAGTCTCGATTCCAATGAAAAACACAGAATAAAGTAAAGATATATTGATATCACAAATATTTTCTCAGTGCTCTTCAGTGGTGCATAAGCCGAGCCGAAAAGGCCTATCCTCTGCGTGAACCAAACTCGTGGGCCTAAATTTTTTGCCGCTGTACTTATAACCACCTCGCTAAGTCATTCATTCCCAATGGGTGTGGCGCTAGGGGCGCACAAAGGGGACAAACAACTTCACACAACTGTGTCACACACGCGCTTGCTATACGGACGACCAACTTCAAAATCCTGGCATAGGATGGGCATTCCTTTAAAAGAAAGGAGCAAAATACGTTTACAAACAGAATGCACGCCTTTTTGGTTTATTATTTTGCTTATATCTATTACAACTTTCTTCTCGCTAATGTAACCCTGACTTAAAAGGCCCCCAATTGCATTCCGTCAAAGCACTACCTGGCACGGCGTTTATATATTCAGTACGTCGCTGCTCATTGTATTTATCTGAAGTACCGAGAACTCACTCAAAAATAGAGCATCTAATAATTACATGTTGTTCAGACAGAGGTCCTCGTAGCTTACACAAGCCACGCAGCGAAGCCTGATGACACTCATGTCACATTACTTTCACCCGCTTGACGCATAAATCTGAAATTAATGTGCAGGAAGTCTCGACAGCACTCTCGCGCATTGTAGACTCGAGCGGTTATCGGCACTACACGTTTTGCTGGCATATCGCGCACTAAAGCGACGACGTCGCCTGCTAGAGAAAAGAAAATTTAAATTTTATCCTTGGCTGCGATTTACCCAGCGACTGCTTCATAATAGTCAGGACGATTTCAAAGACAATTTAATACTGAAGTTTTTTTTCTCAGTGACGCATTGCTTAAACAGATAACTTTATGATTCCACACATGTTCGTGTTGCCATCTAATTGGCATGAAAGATGGAAGCAATGTGGCCGGAGCTACGAGTCTGTGCTTGAAGCAAGATTTTTAGTCATAAAGAGCAGTCTCAAAATGGCTGTGCCTCTTTTTTTCAAGATTCAATCTACTTCGCGTGAGCTGGAAACACGAACTCTGTTAGCTTTTCTTGCTCATTATGTTTGTGACTCAATTTCACTTACAGTTTATTTATTTTCTCTTTCAGTGCGTACCTGCACAAACGAAAAAACTCAAGGCATCTTAGGCATCTACCATACTATGCGAAACACAAAGCACATCAGTACAAATAAATCTTTAAAAAAATCCAAATACTGAATACACTGCCTCTTAAAACGTTCATCGGTACAGAGTGATGAATCGTACAGTTGATTTGTAACTGCAAATATAATTCGTGATAAGTGGTGACAACAAATCAATCTGTATTTTGGCACTAATGTTAACAATTGTGATGCAAGGAAATATATTCTCAATTTTATTGACAGTTCGATGAATCGATTAATAATAGTCGCTTCCACTCTTCAATTCTTCATTTCAATGATAACATTGCCGCGTGCTGCATACGGACTCCTAAAAAAATAACCTAGGAGGCTATGCTTAGATGACAAAATTCGACATATTCGTATGTACACACGCGTTGTAAATCGATTACCTACCAGGAAATAACAATTAGCTATACAACAAGTTATATACCTACATTACTGCTCGGCAAGGATGCATGAAACCAGTGCAATGCTTTGATCTCATGCGTACACAATCTGTAAACACGTTTACACCCTTAAGGGGACAAGGTTATATTTCACAGAATCAAGCATCCGTGAAAAGGGGGTGACATATAATAACACCCACTTGAACCTCTCTTTTCTTTTAAGGTGTAACATGGGTGCATTGATATACGGGGATCAATGCTGTTACTAGAAACACTGGAAATAAAATGTTTTCAGTTTTAAAAAAATTTCAAATTTTCATTTTTCACAATTTTTAAATAATACAATAAAGTGTAAGGGGATTTGATGTTTCATATCTAAAGTTATTATGTGGCAGCCAACAAGCGTTTCAGAATCATATCTCCACTAAGTCTCCGTTACTTGTTAACAAAGAAACACTCATTGAAAACGTAAACTGTAGAGTTTGTACACTGCACATATTCTTTAGTAAAGCGTTTGGTTCCATTATACATGACTTATATACGCGTACTGAACACAAATTTAAAACAGCACTATTGTTTGACACAAATTTACAAAAACAAAGAAACAGGACAAGCTGTAGCAGCAGGAATACACAGTATGACGTTATAACGTCCACCACCGGAAACTGGCAAATTCAAAATTTTTTTATTTGTCATCCGCAGTTATTGAACATAATAGATAAACTCCCTCGATGCTTTTAGCAAGCGAGGGAAAACTAACTTTTTGGAGAATGCACATCAGGTGTTGTTTTTTTGGGGGGTTCAACTACTACGACAGATCTCACTTTGGCGGCTTTGTTGAGCTTTTACAGGTAATTTCTCTACATATGAGTTTGATTGCGTAGTTTGTTTGTAATGTACAGCCCGGTGATATTTATTTCGAGGCGTGATTACACAGCAACAAGAATAGAACGAATATTATTAAATTAGAATGTTGGCCACAGCACACATTTGTATTGTGACCATTATAGTAAATTTTTTATGTATATGTAATTGCTCCTTGTTGTGTTTGAGTGGTGCTTAGGTTCACGTAAAGCGGACCGATTTTCACCTTTTGCCACCTGTACTGTGCTGTCAAAATTTTTGAACAAACAAATAAAATGAAAACTTGAGTCCTCTATTTCTCGGCATGCGAATAGGGATTAGTTTGCGAAATGAATAACGCAAGGATAACGCTAAGCATTATTGCAAATGTTAATAACCTCCTTCAGTTCTTCGCCTGTGCTACTTCTGCAAACGTGGGCGAGCGTATTATGCACACTGCAGAGCCGTGGTTGCTAAACGTCTTGTTAGATTTCGGTTACTCGAGTTGACCTTCGATCCAGAATGGAGACCGGCATCATTTTACAGATGTGTAGAGCTTTTAACGTAATAACTTTAAAGCCGCCTTTCACTAAAAATTTCGATGTCATCATCAGCGCTCTGAGCGAAACATCACGAGCATTGGGATGACAGGTGGTAGATAGCAGCTAAAATGACGTGCACTGATTGGGCATAGAGTTTCGTGAAGTTACATTTGGCAGGATCTGCCGATTCGGGGCTGTCCTCTTATATGGGAGTGTGATATCAGAGTCAGCCTGAAGGGATCCTTGCATTCCCGTTACCCCAAGGCAATGTAGGCATGTTCATATGGCTTGGTCAAAGCGGGGCTCTATATGTCCGGTGGTAGACCAGGATAACGTGGTTGACAACAGAGACGAGTCCAATGTCAACGTAAGAATGCGTATGCCATCGCATGTAAAGGTGTCACTAAGTGGCGTGACCGGAAAATGGCCCAAAACAGGGATATCGAGCGGCCGTGCCAGTGGCCTATAGTGACTTATGTATGCGTTCCGCAATGTCAAACGAGCAATCAACGAGATGAGCATGATGTAGACACAGCCACACGGAAGCGCATCTAAATCTTTTACCGACCACACCAGCGCCGCCTCGGTCCCCTGCCGGTCAGTTCGTAATTTTTATTTTTTTGTCCGGGCACGTTGCTGGCGGTGCGCTGTGGGTCAACCACTTCTTGACTAGTACGCGTGTTGCTCGCCCTGCTGGCGCTTTCTCTCTCTCTCTCTCTCATTGTGTGCACTTGCTCTTCTGCTCGCCGTCTCACCAAAGAGACGTTGCCGTTCGTTACGAGTCGTGGCTAAGTTCTGCAGCGTTCACAGTAAAGCAGCTTGTGCCGCGGAGTGCCGGACTGCTCCACTTCGTTCATTATACATACTGGAGGTAGCGCAAAATCCGAGATGAAAGAGTGGAAGAACACAGCACGAGCGCTTTTTGTTTACTAAACTTTTATTGGAAATCACAGAATAAATAACCATATTATGAAACTAAAAAGAGAACAAAACAAATGTGACAGCATCGAGAAGAGTGTAGTGCGCGATACAGTTAGTTGGGGTACTTATTAACTAAGATAAAGAGCAGAAGCAAGGGACTTCGTACTCTTGGTCCACGCTTTTTGCGCTACTGCCAATATGAATAAGATTAAACTTACCCATCTTTCAACCTTACTACTGTTAATTATACGCCCCGTGCGTCGCCTGTTGGGGCTAGATTCACTGGAAAATTTCCAGAGAACCGCAAAGGTGTCCGTGGGCGCCATTTTCCTTCCAGATCGCCGGATCCAGCCGCCGTCTTAATGGCGAGTGACCACATTCGTAATCTTCTAACATGTTTTGAAGGTAGCAAAACTGAAAGATTTTGGTATGCTTATTCAAAACAGTACCACCAGTGATTATGTGGTCACTAACTTTATTACATTAGTCCGCAATCGATGGGAAAGATGAAGTGTGTGGGGGAACCGGCGAACACTTCAGGGCGCTGTCGTGACGCTGGGGCTACGTCGATCCGGCCTTCACTTGGTAGCGTGCAGAGACTCGGGGTTGAAGTAGGATTGAATCTTCGAAGTTGGTGAAATATGTACAAGCAGGTTTAATGGCACTTTGAGAAACTTATTTACAAGATTATTTACACGAAAAAGAAGGGTACATCAGCAAAATGGCAAGCGTTAAGAGTTCATAGCGAGAAGCGACTGGATGAGCCGTTTACCCAGGGCCCAGAGCCATTTCGTGCTCTGCAGCGTCCTTAAAACCCCCTATGTCCAGCCCCTCTCTGAAGATGCTGACCAACCAAATCCAGGGCACGCCCCTCAGGTATCGGCATCCAATCGAATACATCACTGCACTGATGGTCTGAAGCACTGACTGGTCCGGCATTCATTCGTTGGGCGTGATCACTTGTTGGCGGGAAAAGCTTGGGAACGGCGAGGAGAGGAGGTACATTTCTATTCTTCAGCAAAGAAACCACAGGCTGGTTCTGATAAGTGGTTTTACTTCTCAGAAACCCGAGTGCACGTGGCGCCGCATCCGCTCCCAGCATTGTCCGTTTTCGACAATTGCAAATCTTTCCTGCATCCCTGGGAAATCACTTAATGGCTGTATGCGTCATGCTCCTTTCTTGTCCTGCACGTCAGCGGACATGTCACTCTGTCGTCTCCTTTGGAAAGTAGGCATTCCTCACTGGACGATAGGGCTTATCGACTGGAAGGGTGAACAAAAGAAAGAAAGCACTTCCTGCATTTCCCGCAGGGGGACGTTTCTTTGTGTTTTTCCAGACGTTCTCTTGGCAGGGTCAATTTGGCATTTGCAGAGTGTCCACAAAGCAAAACAGGCTTACAAAACAGGATTCCTGGAAACAGGCTCACTTAGAGCCATTGGACCATCACCACATATTCACAGCACTTATCCATGCCCACAGGCGAACAATAGAGCGCGCAAATGCGGATGCTTGGTCGTAACAGCGCCTGCTCTTGTAAATCGCCGGCTATTTGGATCAGCTCGTGAATAGTACGCGCAGTGCAGCGGTGTTACATATGTTGCAACATTATAAACTGACGAATTGTGAAATAGCATGTCTGCGAAGATCGCAGGAGCGTATGTGTATATTGTTAAGAATGCTGCCGCTGGTGCCGCTGAGCCACACGCGGTAAAGACACGGAAGGCGAGGTGCACAGCTTATTGCGCTGTGACACGTTGAATCGCTTTGTATAAGCAGCACAAAGTGGAGCAATTGCCTCACCGAGAAAGCGCAAATAGACTAACATACAATTTAGTATCGCCGTCGCTGCTCCAAGAACGCCAAGCAGGCTGTGTTGAAGCATATTGTTTTGCGTGAACTTAATTCTTTTGCGGCGCTGTCATTAGGTGAAGGAAAAGCAACGCGCTGGTCGCACCCATATTCAACTGAAAAAAAAGGCCTACTATATTATTGCTATCATCGCGCGGTTGTGAATATTGTACTTTTCATTGTGTAATGGTATCTGTTATTTTATCGGCATACTCCTCGTGCCGCCCGTTTGCTAGAACGTCGCTCATTGACTGCCTTCAAAATTAAAATGACATCGCACATTAATGGCATCTCTGGTTGACACACATTTGCCAAAAGTTACCAGCTGCGAACACACAACAAATATGGTTGGTTGGTTTAGTTTATGGGGTTTAACGTTCCGAAGCGTCTCATACAATGAGACACCGTAAAAAAAGCTCCGGAAATTTCCAACACCTCAGTTCCTTCTGGCCGTCTGGCTGGATATTTACCATAATTTGAGGGTAGCTTTTGCACACTTCCGCAAGTAAAATGGACGCTACATATTGCTGCGCACGTGCGGCACACGGCATTGGAAGGTAAACACATGTTGCCATTAGGCGAATCATGTTCACGGTGAATGCTTCGTGCGCTTCTTCGGCGGCTAAACGAACAAAATTTCAAACCAATGAATCAGCTTATTTCACACAAGGCGTTTATTGACGGCACGAATTTTTCCTGGTCGGTTCTGTGAAGCCACACCTACCACTGGTCCAGATCACTCTTTTCGTTCAGGCACAGAGAAAACGCAATTCTAGACTCAGGCCCATGGTGCCGCACCAGAGGCACAGCAGAATTTATCTCGTGTACATTGCGAGAAACGATCGAAAAGAAGGAACTCCCGTGCAAGACACGTATTCCGCGCACGCCCTTGGAAGGGATATGGCGACGCGGAAGTCAAATGACGCGGATCAGCCAGTAGGCGAGCGGCGGCGCGGGGAAAACGAATGCGATACTCTGAAAATTATCCAGTGACTCTAGTTGGGGCGCCACAGGAAGCCACCTATCGGCGGCTGCGGGAAGCAGAGGCGGGGCGCAGCCCCTGGCTTCTCTATTGCTGCACCAAGCGCGGCAGAAGATTGCATATGTGATGTGTCGTTTGTGCGCATGCATGGAGATTATTTACATGCGACAGCGTCCGAAAACGGATTGAATTGCTCCAAAGTGGACTTATGTCCACTTATGTCCAGAGTCGCAGTCGGACTTTCTTCGTTCTCGAGAAATGATTCTCACAAGCAAGAGTCCCTAAGACCAGCTACGCCGTAAAGTTTATCATGAGCACCATTCCTCTTTTTGCGTTTCAAAATCAACACCTACGCTTGCAAATTGTGTTTGGAGACGAACTGATAAGTTCAGTGAGTTTTCCTGGTGATATTTCGCGCGCCCGATCAAGCGGCCGTTGATAGGTGAGCGGAACAGGCGCTTTGGCGGCACGCTTATGTAGAGAAAACGTGCTGGACTAATCGGATAAAAAATTACGAGGGACTTCAGCGGCTAAAGTAGTGAAAGGCGAAAGGCTGCGCAACTACGCTATGCAACTGGTTATAATTATTTAATGAACTAATTAGCAATCATGTATGTGATGAATTGCTTAAGCAGTTATTAAATTACTAAATGGATAATTAAATCATTTAAATGTCATCAATTGGTAATTAAACAATTATTTCATTGATAAGTAATTGGTCAATATTTGACATTTCGCCATATAAGGCACGCATGCGCGCATGCTGTGATGGTGCTCTGTCATTAGTCGAAACCTCTATGACGTCATCCCCCCTCAGCCAATCAGAACGCCGCAAAAGCATGACATTTTGTCCACGACAGCATGAGCCATTACAGGCTTTCGCCTTAATAATTTGTATCATCTTTATTGAATTCGACACAACTATAACGTGTCGTTGAAATAGCGAGAGCTCATACTTTGTATCTCAGATCATGGCCGTTTTAAGTAGCGCTAGCTTTTGGTGCGACTGCCTCCCAACATGCTGTCCCCTTTCGACCTCCATTGGATGCTGTAGTAAGAGAGGTCCGCATAGCTGGACCCTACGACGGCAGATTAAAATCGAACACGATGATTGTGGCATTATCTATAACTGCTTTTGAATGTAAGCTTAAGAAGCGAGTGTAGCAATTTCGGCTCTTGAGAAGCACCTTTTGACGTTTTCATGTCCTAACGCTAGCTATTTATCTCGAGATTTCGCGATGACTACGCAAGTAACTTGTACAGCCACCCGAATCTCTACCTGGCGTGCGTGACGGCCGCACTTTATGTGATTCTGAGTCTTACAGAAGAGGTAATCTGGAAAAAAGTGGAGTATAAGCAGGGACTCATCAAACCATTGCTTAATCTTCATCTTCACGGCAAATGTTATCCGGCCTAACACGCAGTAGCCGGAAAAATGCGGCCATCGCGCACGACAGTTAAAGATTTGGGCAGCTGTATATATCGCAAGTAGGGCTTGGTATGAAACAAGAAGACAGCTGTGGAACATTCAGTGACTGTTGGACCTTTTAAACATTCATGCTAAAGTTTGCGTTTCAAATGCATGTTTGTTTTATGGCTAGCATCGCTGATGTTTGCCTCATCTATAACAGGTGAAACGTTTCATTTGAAGACCCTGTGCCATAGTCATCTAACTTCCATTACTGGGTTGAAATGAATGCTGGAAAACCCCAAAGATAACTTTACACATGTTACTTCATACATATTCTACCGGTACACCGCTTTTAAGGCGTTGAAATATTGTGGGTAGGCATGGTCGGTTCTTCGGGTCACTTTACTCGTCGTCAATAGCTAAACTCTGGCTGCAGACTGTCGTCTGTTGGGTTCCACGAACTCTCATTTTTACTAAATTTGAAAGCAATTGAAGCGTGTGTTCAACAGGCTTCAGGAGCTACAAGTTACGAAAGAAGTCCCGGCGAATAAAATATCACAACTGCCAAATAACTTTCCGGACAAAAGCTTCTTATTTAGATACAAAAGGGAAGGTTAATGAACTTAAGTAAAAGCTCTAGTCGGGAGATAGAGTTAGCACCCAACCATCGAAAATATGTTAGACGTGTGGTAATGTTCTAACGTCCTGCATGTTAGAAAAAGCGATATTTCCAGAAATAAAAGAGCTGCAGTAAGCCCATTCAGCAAGTGAACGAACCAGACGATATTCTATAACTGACAACCTTTCAGCCAGCTGTCCAAAGTCTACAATGAGTAGCATGCACACACTAGAAATGCTTCATGGCTCGCGCATCGTCTGTGTAAACACGCACATGCACAAAGAGTTCCTAACCCATTGAATGCTATTCGAGGAACGCTGTGCGCAACTTTGCCAAGGGGCGAGTGTGCGCGCCGGCGGCCACTATCATATATAAGCTACAGCTCCAAGACCGCGGCAACAGTATCCGCATCAAGTGGTAGCCGGCACACGCGGGATATTGTGCATCCTTACCGACTTACAACGAGAATGCGGCGCGGGCGCTTACCTTCCGCGCCCCTGAGAGTGACCGTTCCTAAAGGTGGTTCGAAACAAAGGACCGAATGACCAGCTGCGAGGATGTGACTAAGTTTTACCTCCTAGCTCGGCGTACAATGCAGCCGCCTAATCCAGCACTTAGTTGGGAGGAGGCGGTCATCCTAAGGAAAATACAAACCGGGTCTCTCCTCGCCGCGGCAGTGCTACACATTCTCCACCCAGGCATATACACGAGTTATATGTGCAGTATATGTCAAATGTATCCGGAGGACCAATGACACATCATGTGCGACTGTGCCAGGTTCCCGACCGAAGCTGCATGCAAGGCATAGCCGCTGGAACTCCAATGTGCTGTGCACTGTACAAAGACATTCAACTATTCGCGGTCAGCAGGCCCGGGATGCGCTCGAAAATCACATGCCTAAAAACCCACCACAAACAGGCCAAAATGAGGTAAGGCAGAGTAGGGCATAACCCCGGGTCGATGCTTGGCCAGCGTCACGACGCTTTAAACCGTTGTTTGCCGGCATCTTAAAAATGACATACATACATACATACATACATACATACATACATACATACATACA
>JAJIZL010020940.1:132206-189959 GCA_023969395.1 Amblyomma maculatum | reverse complement strand
ATACATACATACATACATACATACATACATACATACATACATACATAATATGCGTGAAACGTGGTGCGATCTATGTTTCTATTCATGTTGCCACTAAAAATAATAGATTTATCCTTGATACCTTTCACATGTTCCTGGGGTTATGCATTCGTGATCAATCGGAACTATTGTTGGCAGGTACGATAGGCTCCTCTGGTCATTTGATTTTTCGCCCTTCACAAACTGCTGGCTGCAGATTTTTCTCTTTCTGGTAGGCTACCAGGGGCTATTATATTTACTAAATTCCCAAGAAAGCAAATATGCGTCAACAGAAATCAACAAGATTTGCTAGGAATGAATCCAGGCGAATATATTGTTACTGAGCGGTATTCGTTGGTCGTGCTGAGAATAAAGAAGTGCGCCAGACTCCCAGAAGAAGAAGACGCAGACCAGTGCTGATCTGGGCTGTGCTGTTCCTTTGCTCCATTCTATTATCCTCCGTCTGACCCGCGACCGCCCTGATCCACCTCTTGCCTTATTGTACTCCAAGAGAACACCCTATACCGGCGAAATATGTGACCAGACGGCGCAAACCTTTTGCTCGTCGTTCCTAAACATCTGCGTTCCACCATAAAAATAACGGCTTGAGGGGCTAGTTGGTGCTGGATCATATTCATATATGTGGCGCAAAAAACACAAACACAGGAGAAGATACACAACACTCGCGCACTACTACCAACTGTAATTAGAATTTGAAAACACTTCCTCTTCACCACGCCTCCTCTTCTACACTCAGGCACATTACACTTTCCTCTTCTTCTCATCTTCCTCTTCTTCGCCAAGGGGATAATGGCACTTTCTTCCTGACAGACCATATACCTCTACCAAACATTATAGTCACAAATTCTCACTGTCTTGTTACCGCACACCTCTGCTTTGCCCAATAACTCATACCACGCTGGACAAGCAAATATCACCACATTGTCACATAGTCTTACACTAAACACCACCGCCACATATATCCAGTAGGTCATGTCCATCCACACCACATAACTTGTGTCCAAGAATAACAACTTTAGGCCAAGAATAACAGCTTGAGGCCCGATAGTAATCTCATTCTTTGCATTACTCAGGAGGTTTGCTCAATAAAATTAAATTCTTTTCTACGTAAACTCAACGAAGCTTCACTAATGCATCTCTCTTCTTTCTTCTGTATCCAATACGCCTCTAAAATTTCGCGTGCCATCTTACCCCGACTCTTGCCTAAAACGTTTAGCCTGCTAAAGAACGGCTCACACTTGCACTTTTGGCAGTGCCAGGCTAAATTTGATCCTTTGCCATTTTCTATGGACTTCTCGTGTTCCCTCATTCTATCATTAACACATCTTCCTGTTTGCCCAATATATAGCCGTTCTTCTGTTTCTGTTGTGTCGCCGTGTTCCATCGCTTGTCATGCTACCACGTAACAATATATTTATTCTTTTATGGCGCTTGACTAATTAGAGACCCCGCCGGGGTGGCGCAGTGGTTACGGCGCTCGACTACTGTTCCCAAGGATGCGGGATCGAATCCCGGCCTCGGCGGCAGCTTTTCGATGGAGGCGAAAAGCAAGGCGCCCGTGTGCTGTGCGATGTCAGTGCACGTTAAAGAACCCCAGGTGGTCAAAATTTCCGGAGTCCTCCACTACGGCGTCTCTCATAGCCTGAGTCGCTTTGGGACGTTAACCCCCACAGACCAGACCAGATCATTCTATCATTAACACATCTTCCTGTTTGCCCAATATATACTTCACCGCACGTCAGAGGAACCTCATAAATCACTCCCACCCGGCATCCAATAAAACTCTTAACATGCTTCTTATCGCATTTGCCTTTCTTTTTCCTCCCTATTAATGCACATAACCCACCCAGTTTTTTGGGGGCAGAAAACACAACTGGCACCTCGAACCTACCAGCCACCTTTTTCAGGCAGTGTGCACCTCTATGTATATAGGGAATCACTTGTGGTCGTTTATTTCTCAACTTATCTGGCGATCATCTTTTCCCTTTCATTTTCTGAAGCAAAGACACTGCCACCCCACATATAATCATAACCGGGAAACCAGCCACCTGAAGCCTTTGTAATTGATTATTGAAGCTTTCCTCTGCCATATGTACACATGATTTGAACAAAGCCGACTGCAAACAAAGGGAAGCTATCCCTCTTTTTATAGTCTTAGAATGGGCTGATTCATATGGAAGTAGCTCTTTTTTAGCCCTGGGAAAATATTTCCAACACACTTCCTCATTACAAATTTTCATATTTAAATCAAGAAACTGCAATTTGTTATCGACCGGTAGCTCATGAGTAAAAGTAAGCCCTTTTCCTTGTAGCTTAAAAATAGAAAGCACACTTTCCACACTTAGACTCACTGCAGAGCCCTTATCCACAATGACTAAGAAATCGTCAACATATGTAAATATTTTAAAACCTGATCCATTAAGGGATGTATAAATTGCTCTGTCAACACAGGATAAAAAGATGTTACATAGAACTGGGGCAACACATGACCCTATACAAATGCCCCTTCTCTGCACTTACAAATCAGACCCAAACGACACAACAGTGGACTTATGGTAAAACTCGAGTAGGGCTAAAAAATTGTCCACATTGACACCAGCAGAGTTCTGAAAGTCTATAGTCCCATTACTTTCAATGCATTCCCGCACCGATTCGTTATTTTGAGATTCCTTTCTTGTACTGTGGGCCCTTTTATGTGTTCTCATCCTAACTACGCTCAGGTACATGTGCTCATCTCTCGGATTGCTTCTTCGACATGCCGGGCAAGTTGCATCTCCTTCTGTTTGCGAAAGGGTTGGTTCCAGCTGAAGTGAGTGTTTTTTCGGTGTAATTCAGCCGTCTGTTGGTCATGTTAAGAGGATTTGCCGAATTTTGAAATCAAAGTTATGGAGGCAAATTCGGATGTTCAAAGACTGGATTCGTATTATATGTTACACAATACACCCTGTGTGGGTTGCGGAAAGAAAATTGAAGGAAACATGGCGTCTAGTGAACCAGACAACAGAGTTTTTGTGGCTACGATATGTGACCTTGTTGCCAAGAAAAATGGAAAAGCATACTGGAAAGCCTAGGCAGTTGGTTGTTTTGGGGGATATCGCTATTCCAGAAAAAGTCGCTGATACCCTAAAGAAGGGCCCGAAATATAGTGTGCCGCCCAAAATTCCAGCTTGTGAGCTTCTGTCCTTGACCAGAAAGATAGCGGATAAAGCTGATGAAGAGACCGATGCTTACTGGATGGGCTTGATAGTATTACGAGGACGTCTTGGAACAAGGACAAGGTACCAAAGGGATGTACTGCGGAAGTGGTGAAGTTTTTTGAAAGGAATAATCTTCGATTACTTCAAACGGACAAAGAAGGGGGTTTTGCTGTGATACCAGCGGGACTCTTTGAAGAGAAGGCAACAATTGCAGAGAAAAATTTTGTTAAAGTGGAGAAGAAAGTTTGCAGAACAAGAGCTATTGCGTTATGTAATGATATGAAGTTAACCAGGTTGGCAAAGGGGATCAGTGAATGCAAGAAGGCCTGTTTGGATGTGTTCTTCACTGTTAAGACTCATAAACCGGACTCGCCTTTCAGATGTATTGTGTCTGAACTTGATGCGTGGCAGCAGCAGATCAGCCGGTATCTTCTTAAACATTTAAAAGGTTTGGAGGTTCATGATGCCTTTGCTACTAAGAATTCTTTTGAAGTGATCAATTTTTTAAAAAATCAAACCAATCTTGGGTACTTTTTTTCTATTGATGTAGAGGATTGTTCTATTCGGTGCCACATTTAGAATTGTTTGAAACGGTGCGGGAATGCATTGAAAGTAATGGGACTATAGACTTTCAGAACTCTGCTGGTGTCAATGTGGACAATTTTCTAGCCCTACTCGAGTTTTACCTGAAGTCCACTGTTGTGTCGTTTGGGTCTGATTTGTATGTGCAGAGAAGGGGCATTTGTATAGGGTCATGTGTAGCCCCAGTTCTATGTAACGTCGTTTTATCCTGTGTTGACAGAGCAATTTATACATCCCTTAATGGATCAGGTTTTAAAATATTTAGATATGTTGACGATTTCTTAGTCATTGTGTATGAGGGCTCTGCAGTGAGTCTATGTGTGGAAAGTGTTCTTTCTATTTTTAAGCTACAAGGAAAAGGGCTTACTTTTACTCATGAGCTACCGGTCGATAACAAATTGCAGTTTCTTGATTTAAATATGAAAATTTGTAATGGGGAAGTGTGTTGGAAGTATTTTCCCAGGGCTAAAAAAGAGCTACTTCCATATGAATCAGCCCATTCTAAGACTATAAAAAGAGGGATAGCTTCCCTTTGTTTGGAGTCGGCCTTGTTAAAATCATGTGTACATATGGCAGAGGAAAGCTTCAATAATCAATTACAAAGGCTTCAGGTGGCTGGTTTCCCGGTTATGATTATATGTGGGGTGGCAGTGTCTTTGCTTCAGAAAATGAAAGGGAAAAGAAGATCGCCAGATAAGTTGAGAAATAAACGACCACAAGTGATTCCCTATATACATAGAGGTGCACACTGCCTGAAAAAGGTGGCTGGTAGGTTCGAGGTGCCAGTTGTGTTTTCTGCCCCCAAAAAACTGGGTGGGTTATGTGCATTAATAGGGAGGAAAAAGAAAGGCAAATGCGATAAGAAGCATGTTAAGAGTTTTATTGGATGCCGGGTGGGAGTGATTTATGAGGTTCCTCTGACGTGCGGTGAAGTATATATTGGGCAAACAGGAAGATGTGTTAATGATAGAATGAGGGAACACGAGAAGTCCATAGAAAATGGCAAAGGATCAAATTTAGCCTTGCACTGCCAAAAGTGCAAGTGTGAGCCGTTCTTTAGCAGGCTAAACATTTTAGGCAAGAGTCGGGGTAAGATGGCACGCGAAATTTTAGAGGCGTATTGGATACAGAAGAAAGAAGAGAGATTCATTAGTGAAGCTTCGTTGAGTTTACGTAGAAAAGAATTTAATTTTATTGAGCAAACCTCCTGAGTAATGCAAAGAACGAGATTACTATCGGGCCTCAAGCTGTTATTCTTGGCCTAAAGTTGTTATTCTTGGAGACAAGTTATGTGGTGTGGACGGACATGACCTACTGGATATATGTGGCGGTGGTGTTTAGTGTAAGACTATGTGACAATGTGGTGATATTTGCTTGTCCAGCGTGGTATGAGTTACTGGGCAAAGCAGAGGTGTGCGGTAACAAGACAGTGGGAATTTTTGACTATAATGTTTGGAAGAGGTATATGGTCTGTGAGGAAGAAAGTGCCACTTTCCCCCTGATAAAGAAGAGGAAGATGAGATTGGTGAATACCATGTTTGGACGATGTTAAAGGTCAACTCCGGTGGTTTTTCCATCATTTTCTGTTTTTCATTGAATTATATTCCTCGGCCCGTCCTGACTCCAACACAAAAACCGTTTTTCGAAATTCCAATTAGAAGTATTTTTAAAAAAGAAAAACAGCAAATCGAAACCGAAACTGCTTTCACGGCCAGAAACGACGTCCCAGGTGACGAAATGGTGACGTCACACTCAGTATTAGAAAAACACTCGTACGTGCATTGGATGGTGAAAATAACGTACGGAAATCATGAAGCATTGCATAAAATATCTAAGGTATTTCAATATAAGCCACACAATTTCATAATCATGCGGGAAGTGGACAGTAACGCCGGTATACTGTTTGTGACGTCGGAAACTCAGTGTTGCCGGCAGAAATAGTCTCAACTTAAGCCATGAAAACAGCATATTTTAAAGTCGTGTTGCGCGCGAATGGATTATCGTACGGCGCCCAAATTTTGTAGAATGCGTCAGGACGCAGAGGAGAATATACAGTAAAATTTTTATTAGAATATTCAAATGTCAAAAAACCTCCGGAGTTGCCCTTTAAGGTCTGCGAGGAAGAGAGTGCCATTATCCCCTTGGCAAAGAAGAGGAAGATGAGAAGAAGAGGACGGTGTAATGTGCCTGAGTGTAGAAGAGGAGGCGTGGTGAAGAGGAAGTGTTTTCAAATTCTAATTACAGTTGGTAGTAGTGCGCGTGTGTTGTGTATCTTCTCCTGTGTTTGTGTTTTTTGCGCCACATATCTGAATATGCGTTCCACCATCCTTGACCAGTTCCATAATGCTCCACGGCTGGCCACCTAGGTGTCTCTCGCACACACGACCGCCTGCGCCGACGTTTCTACTGGTCCGATCCCCATACCCACTGACCCGTTTTTCCGTGTAGGTGCCGACCTTTTTGAGCCCTTTCTAGTTTCCGTCTCAGGGAACAAATGGGTCACCGTCGCCACCAATTATGCTACGCGGTATGCTATTACCCGAGCCATCCCGACCAGCTGCGCCACAGACGTCGCTGATTTCATCCTAGAAAACGTGATTCTCCCTCACCGTGGCCGCTGCTTCCAGTCGCGAGTGTTTGACGAAATTCTCCGTTTGTGCTCCGTCCGCCACAAATTAACCACAGCCTATCACCCACAGACCAACGGCCTCACGGAACAGCTAAACCGTACCCTCACATACATGCTGTAGATGTGTCTGACGACCACCGTGATTGAGACGTTCATCTACCCTTTGTGACACTCGCCTAAAATTCATCAGTCCATTATTCCACTGGATACTCTCCATTCTATCTGTTATTTGGCCGACACCCGTTACTGCCTTTGGACACCTCACTACCCGCGGCAGACGCCACCAGTACTTACGCCAGGGATGCCGTAGCCCGCGCTCATGATGCCCGCCGGATAGCTCATGCCAGGCTCTCTGCATCCCAAGACTCTTAAAAGTTCCGGTACAATAGTCGCCACGGTGATCTTCACTACACTCCTGGGTCACTCTTATTGCTATGGCTCCCGTGCCGTCGCGTGGGCTTGTGTGAAAAACTTTTGCCCCGTTACACAGGCCCTTACCGAGTTTTGCGCCCCGTGACCGACGTCAAATACGAAGTTGAATCTGTGTCTCCGAAATCGTCGTCCAGAGCGTGATCCTATTAAATAGTGCATGTTTCCCGTGTGAAACCTTATTATGCACGTTCTGGTTCCCTAACGTAGAACGGACCGGGACTGTGCTTTTTCTGAGGGGGGTAGTGTTACTGAGCGGCATTCGCTGGTCATGCTGAGGACAAAGAAGTGCGACAGACTCCCAGAGGAAGAAGACGCAGACGAGTGCTGATCTGGACTGTGCTGTGCGTGTGCTGTGCTGTGATCGTCCTCAGTGGTGTGGACAGCTGTCGTACTGTGAATATTCCCCGTAACAATATCTTTGAAATTTCAAATTGGACGCTAAAGGAAGCGGAAAGTGTGTAAATGACTCAATCATGACCTAATGTTTGCGTCATAATCAAACAATCACAACGTTGTTAAACGTGCACGAATGTGCCGGCTTCATGCCAGCTAGAGACTGAAATATTTGCGCAAATAAAAAAAATCTGCACCGCAATTTTCCGCAAAATACATGCAGAGAATGACACTCCGCAGCTAGGTGAGAAATTGCGGGAGCTGTGCCAAATCTCGGACGAGTAGCATGCGCACAGTAGCAACAATTTCCAGCTCTCTAGTCGTTAAACACGCAGGTACGTACATAACTAGCTCAGAAATGATCCAAGGACACGAAAGAGACGATCCGATCTGTGCTGTATTCACTTTGAAATAAAATTGCGGTGCACATGATAGTCTCCGTTACGGCAAGAAGGATGCAACTGTCTCTCGCATAGAACGAATAAAAAAAAGCAGTTAAAATGAACTGATGCTGCTTCACGGTGTACGTATAATGGGACAATCAACATTTCTTAGCAGTACCATAAAGTAATCACAAAAGCAAGGCAATGCGTTATCTATTTGTTCTTTTCTGCTCCACTCACGACTCAATTTTTTTTTACTCTCTCCTTTCCATGAAAACGTTTGGATTACCCTTCATCAATATAAAGAACCAAGGAATGGCACTAAGCCGAAATGACAGACATAGCACTATAAAATGTAATTTGTGCCATATAGCAGCGATGTGATTTCTTAGGCGCGTTTGTCAATTTTGTCATCTAGAGGAGGGAAGATCGGTGGCTCAATCCCATTGACGCAACGACCGCAAGAAAAGCGGCCGTTGTAAGGCAGTGGTACGCAAAATTTGACCATCGGCGAAAGTGAAACTAGCCGGCTGTTTAAGGTCTAACGTTTTGGTGCGAAACTTTCGTATTTCTGAGCCTCTGATTCGTTATGCTGGGAAACGTGGGTGGAAACAGAGCAGGGTTGTCAGGGGGCTAACGGGGCTACAGTTGCATCGGCGCAGGGTACACATGGAGATTCTCCCAGTTTCCCCTGCGACATTGAAGTGTTGCAGTGAACGTCACTTGTTCTGCTCTGGCCAGCGTGAATGGTCCTGCTTTTGTTGGCCATTTATCTTAGCATCTTGATTGCCCTGCGTTCATCAACTTCATCGCATGACTGCTGTTGATTAAGTCTTAGTGTGGCCAAGTGTTCCTTTGTGCAACGCGCCTTCGCTGGTTGTGCGATGCTATCATGATCCCACCGGCATCTGTGCCATCTGCACGTTTAGACGACAAACTTGTCTGCACTCCGCCGCTCTTGCGACTGTCCCCATAGCTCGGACTCTTGTTCCCCTGCTCCCGCCCTCAGCGCCTTTTTGGAGTATGACAAACCCTAAGCATGCCTTGACGCGGGCTTCTATGGCCAGCAGCTCATCGCTGCTTACGCTGTGGCGGCCGGCTCTCTAGGGCTTCCCTGAGCGGCATTGACAGTATGGGCTATGACAGAACTGAGCCTAGCTTTTCCTTGACTTCCTCCAACCTGCCAACCGTGACTTAAAGTTGAGCCGCAGTTGACTTAAAGTTCAACTGCGGCTCAAGCCACAGTTTTCTCACACCTCTGATTATCGGTGAAATCACCTGTCCTGCTAAACAGAGTGCTTGCCTTTTCTGTCGTTTGCAGCAGTCGCGAGGACGACTTGGAATCGACAGTGTATGTGTGTGTGCGCGCAGTGATTTCTTGGCGATGACCCAATACGCCAAAGCACTTTCCCTTCCACTCACTGATACTCGCATCCTGAAATTTGTGATTTTTAATTCTGAATATCGCTTCTATTTCTTTTTGTTGTCATATTACGTATTCAATTTATTTACTGATTCATTTACCCTCGAAGTGTTTCGACGTTAAAGAGGGGGTGGGTACATGGGATCAACATCAGTCTTTTGCGAGACACGAAGAAAAAGTACATGCGTTTCAAACATGAAGCAAATACACAAAAAACGTCAAAGAAAAGAAAAAGTGCCCTGGCTATACAGAACTCTATTATATATGTCTTCGGTCCTCTACCACGTACCGTGTTAATATTATTGATGGAATGTGGACGCTGTTTTCTGTTTATTGCAATAAGTGGGTGCGCCACTTATTGCAATAAGTGGGTGCGCAATAAGTGGGTGCGACTCTTATGGGTGCGCCAGCCAGCGATTGATCAGGCAGGTCTCTATCCCCAATTTTCCGATCGCTCTAGCGTAATATAAATTACCCTGGTAACGTGCAGGAGGGGAAAATTTGGGGAAGAAATGCGTACTTCTCGGACCTCCAAACTGGTAACGAAAAGTACAGCATCGCTAGCACTGTAATCGGAAACGGTTAAGTAACATGTTTCATCTATTGATGAGATTTTGATTGAACTGCATGAATAGAAAAGGAACGGGCAAAACGCCTATAGAGGGCTTACAAAGGAGCTTATTTCGCTTCCCATAAATAAGATAGTTATTGAATGCAATGAACGTGATACGTTCCAGGTGACACCGTTGAGGTTGCCTTGGGATAGCCCTATTTATCTATCAGAAAAAATCCGGCATTTAAAGACACCACATGGCAGTGCCATCTGCACTGCCTAATGAGCTCCAATTGCGCACTCCCAGCTGTGGCTTGGTGTAGCGCTATCGGGCTCGATCTTTGCTGCTCAAGACAGAGATTGGCTTTGGTGCACAAGAAGCAACGAAATGCATTTTTTGCGGGTAGCGTTGCGCTTCACCAAGCCACGATTGAGAGCGCACAACTGGGGCTCATTTGCAAGTGCAGATGGTTTAATCAGCTGGTGTTTTTTAAACATCGCGGACCTGGCCAGTAAAAACTCTCTGCGGAGCCTACATTGCCGAAGCGACCTTGGTCGCACTATTTTATGGCACTTGGCAACATTGATATTCAAAGTTTTGGGGTTTTAAACTTACTTTAAAGAAAAATAGGTAACGTAGGAAAGGTAGGCAAAATTAAAACCAGTATATGGCACTTCACATAAATACCAGCAATTTTCGCTTGATTTCAACTTGGAGGAACACTCATTTTTAATATTGTCACGTAGTGGTGACAAGGCCGTTGACACCAAAAGAAGAGACAGGCTTGATGGTACTGAAATTAACTCTTTAGTGGGCTGACTTGCGCCCGCAAAAGAACTAAGAAACTCGGCGGCGGCGATAGCAACAAACGTGCTGGTCGATCGTCAAACAGACTGCCCGCCACACTCGTCAACGCTCAATTTAAAGGCTGCACAGAACAATCTAGATAACGTCGCAAACAGCTACCAGCATGGGCTGGAACATTATGGAAAGACACACGAGTGGCCGGAATCTTCGAGATAGATCTCGGTGCGTCTTGCGCTACAACGAAACTGATAAAGATGTGACTTGCGACATCGAGCACTAACAAAAACAATTACGGAACTGATACGCGGTCCAGAATCAGAGTGATAAGCCTGCATGCCGGCGACTGTTAAAAAACAACAAATACAGTTTTGAAGGCCTCGCAGCAGTACTCCCCCCTTAAAAAACATCGCCTCGATGTTCCAAAACAAAGAAACTTATACATAAACACTGCAAAGTGTAAACACCACAGATTCTTTAACGCGCGTAATATGGCTTCAGTCGTACAACATGTACAATTTCTTGGCGTGCGCGTCGCCGTTGTGATGCTGACGTTCCGTCGGGAATGACTTCATAGTCCAGTGGTCCGACGCGTCGAAGGATTCTGTATGGCCCAAAGTATCGACGCAACAACTTTTCACTTAATCCGCGACGGCGAATTGGTGTCCAAACCCACACTTGGTTTCCTGGAATCTACTCTGCGTCGCGTCGTCGTAAATTGTATCGTCGGCTGTCGGTGCGCTGTTGGTCTTAAATACGCAGCCGTGCGAGTCGTCGGGCTTCCTCTGCACGCTGCAGGTAGGCGGCGACGTCAAGATTGTCTTCGGTGGTTACGTGCGGCAGCATTGCGTCGAGCGTCGTCGTGGGCTCCCTACCGTACACAAGCTTGAACGGGGTTGCTCTGGTCGTCTCCTGGACGGCCGTGTTATACGCGAAGATCCCGTACGGCAAGTTTCCATCCCAGGTCTTGTGTTCAGCGTCGACGTACATACATGGCGATCATGTCCGCGATCGTTTTGTTCAGGCGCTCCGTAAGGCCATTGGTCTGGGAATGGTACTCAGTTGTTCGTCGATGGCTTGTGTGACTGTATTCCAGGATGGCTTGCGTCAACTCTGCCGTAAACGCCGTTCCCCTGTCCGTGATGAGTACTTCTGGGGCGCCGTGTCGCAAGAGAATTTGTTCGACAAACAATTTGGCGACTTCTGCCGCGGTACCATTGGGTGGTGCTTTTGCTTCAGCGTAACGGGTAAGGTAGTCAGTGGCCACGATGATCCACTTGTTACCCATAGACGAAGATGGGAAGGGGCCAAGGAGATCCATCCCAATTTGTTGAAAGGGCATGATTGGGGGCGGAATCGGGTTTAGTAGTCCTGCTGGTCTGATCGGCGGCGTCTTGCGTCGTTGGCACTCACGACACATCTTCACGTAGGGGGCAACTTCGGCAGGCAGTCGCGGCCAGTAGTACTTCTCCTGGATTCGATGCAACGTGCGAGCAAATCCGAGATGGCCTGCTGTGGGCTCATCGTGCAACGCCTGCAGAATTTCTTGCCGGAGGGTTTTAGGCACTACGAGAAGCTGCGCGGTCTTGTTGGGTGCGAAGTTTTTCTTCACGAGAAGGCTATTGCTTAACGCGAACGATGATAAATGTCGCCTGAACACAACAGGAGGGGAAGCTGTCTTTCCTTCCAAGTAATCGGCTGGCGCTTTCAGCTCAGGGTCTGATCGCTGTTGTTCTGCGAAACTGCTGGCGCTTACCGGTCATAAAAAGGCGTCGTCGTCATCGTCCTTCGGGGGAGCGTCGACGGGAGCGCGGGATAAGCAGTCTGCGCCGGAATGCTTCCGGCCCGACTTATAGACTACAGTCATGTCAAATTCTTGAAGTCGTAGGCTCCATCTGGCAAGGCGGCCGGAGGGATCTTTCAAATTAGCCAGTCAGCAGAGCGCGTGATGGTCGCTTACCACCTTGAATGGTCGGCCGTATAGGTATGGACGAAACTTCGAAGTGGCCCAGATGATCGCAAGGCACTCCTTCTCGGTCGTCAGTAATTGACTTCGGCTTTTGTTAGGGACCTGCTAGCGTAGGCGATTACGTTCTCCTCTCCGGCACTCTTCTGAACGAGAACGGCTCCTAGGCCCACACTGCTCGCATCAGTGTGAATTTCGGTCTCGGCGTTTTAATCGAAGTGGCCAAGTACAGGGGGGCATTGCAGGCGGCGCTTAAGTTCGTCGAAGACTTCTCCTTGCGGCGCTTCCCATTTAAAAGGTACGTCAGCCTTTGTAAGCTGCGTCAACGGTTCGGCGACCCGCAAAAAGTTTCTGACA
This sequence comes from Amblyomma maculatum, assembly GCA_023969395.1. NCBI lineage: Eukaryota > Metazoa > Arthropoda > Arachnida > Ixodida > Ixodidae > Amblyomma > Amblyomma maculatum. Next base: position 177,200 of record JAJIZL010020940.1, on the reverse strand, counting down.
AATCATCGATAATAAGCGCACAGCCCAAGGAATCGGCGCATAGCTTTCTTGTCGGCAGTTGGCGGGAATTGTGAATGCAGCTGTTTTTTCCGGGTCTGGGCGAATACCGTCCTTGCTAACGACGTGACCTAGGTACCGCAGTTCTTTGTAGGCGAAGTGGCACTTCTCTGCTTTTAGTGTTAGTCCCGATGACTTTATGGCTCCCAGAACTGTATTTAGTCGTTTTAGGTGGTCTTCAAAGTTTGACGAGAAGACAACAACGTCGTCCAAATATACCAAACAAATTTGCCACTTCAAGCCTGCCAGGACTGTGTCCATTACTCGTTGAATCGTGGCTGGTGCGGAGCAGAGGCCAAATGGCATCACCTTGAACTCATAAAGGCCGTCCGGTCTGATGAATGCTTTCTTCTCGCGATCTCTTTCGTCGACCTCAATTTGCCAATATCCGGTTTTCAGGTCCATCGATGAGAAGTACCTTGCATTGCAGAGCCGGTCGAGAGTGTCGTCGATGCGGGGAGCGGGTAGACATCTTTTTTCGTTATGCTATTCAAGCGGTGGTAATCAACGCAGAAGCGAAGTGTGCTGTCTCTCTTCTTGACCAAAACGACTGGTGCCGCCCAGGGGCTGTTCGATGGCTTGATTACGTCATCACGCAGCATTTCCTCAACTTGATCGCGAATGGCCTGCCGTTCTCGCTGCGATACACGATAAGGGTTCTGGCGCAGAGGTCGGTCGTGTTCGCCCGTTATAATGCGATGCTTGGCCAGTGGTGTTTGTCGTACATCCAATGACGACGAGAAGCACTCCGCGTAACTTCGAAGAAGACTCATAATCTGGTCTTTCGTGCTGTCGGTCAATGCCGGGTTGATGTCAAATGTTTGGCTGACGGAATAGGTCCGGTGCGTCTTCCAGCGTTTGGTCGTGGAGGGCGAATACATCTTTAAGATCCGCTAATTCGTCGAGAAAAGCGATCGTCGTGCCCTTGTTGAGATGCCGGTATTCTTCGGAGAAGTTTGTTACCAGCACCTGAGCTTGATCTCTCCGAAATTTCGCCGTGCCTCTTGCGATGCCGACACCTCGTTCTATGAGCAATTGGATATTTACTTCGACGATGCCTTCAGCGGTTTCGATGTTTGCGCTACCTACGCAGACTGCGATGCTTGATCAGGGCGGGACGGTCAATTCTTCATCGAGGACGTTTAGAGCGATGTGTTGCATCGACGTCGTCGTAGCAGGAATGGCTTTGTCTGCAGAGAGCTTGATGAGCTTGGATCGCAGGTCGATGATAGCCCTCTGTTCATTTAGAAAGTGCATGCCTAAAATAACGTCGCGGGAGCACTGCTGCAAGACCACAAAGCTGGTGTGGTAAGTCCGCCCATTTACGGTTATTCTTGCAGTGCATCGTCCCGATGGAGTAATCAGGTTGCCACCTGCGGTGCGAATCAGCGGGCCATCCCAAGCGGTGGTACCTTTTCTGAGCTGAGAGGCTAACGGTACACTAATGACTGAATAGTCAGCTCTGGTGTCTACTAAAGCAGTGGCTCTGCGACCCTCGATATCAACTTCAAGGTCACTTGTTCGCGTCCTCGCATCGCACGCGGGCCTTAGTGTCCGACCTCGGTTCCGTCGTTATTTTCAGGTCATGGCCGGCACATACCGTTGTTACTTCGCTGGGCGGCGGTGTCTCCTTGCACTCTGATCGTGTTGTCGTCGATGACGTCGTGTGGAGCGGCGGTGAAATGGCTGCGTCGTCGTTAGTGGTCGTCGGCGGCGGAGGATCTTCCTCTTTTCGCCGTTGAGCAACCTCACCTCTAAAGGTTGCTCTGTTTAGTTTCCCCTGCGCGTGCTTGGAGATCTTCCGCGCACACTTTCATCGTAGTTACGGCCTGGCGATGCAAAGCGGGCCCTGTACGGCGATGGACACCTGAACCGACGGCTTGGTGGCGCAATCTCACCGCTACGCAGATAATTATCGATCTCTTGCGGTCGTTCACCTGGGCGTGGTCGTGGAGCGTCGACTGCAAATACACGGAGACCGATTCGTCGGTACGGGCAGTGGCGCAGAATGTGTCTGGCCTCACCGCAGTGGAAGCATAATGGCCGGTTGTTTGCTGTCCTCCAGGCGTCGCACTTCCTGGGGCTTGAGGGTCGTTGGTAGGCTTGGTGAGCGGGGGCCAAGGGGCGGTTTTCAGCAAAAGGATGGTAGCGGCGAAGGCTCGGAAAGTCCTCACGTCGGGGCGCAAGGCGACATAATGCAGCAGCGTAGTTCATCGCTGTTGCCTCTTGTGCTGGACAGTCGCAGCCGTCGCTTGAGGAACGCCCAGCGCCTGCTGGACTTCTTCACGGACGACGTCCGCGAGCGTCGCCACTTGTGGTTATTGCGATGATGGCATCAGTCGGCGGAGCTCCTCTCGCACGATCTCCCGGATGAGGTCCCGAAGGTTCTCTCCGCTTGTAGATGCGTTGGGGTAGTGGTTTGAGCAGTCCGGCTGAAGTGATCGCTCGTAGTAGCGCATCCGGGTGGTGAACGTCTTCTCGATAGTAGACGCCTCCGTTTCAAATTCCGCCCGGGTTTTGGCGGATTTCGGACAAGACTTGCAAAAAGCGATTCTTTAACGCCTTGCATTAAAAATTTGACTTACTCACTTTCGGTCATGTTCGGGTCGGTGCGGCGAAAGAGGCGCTTCATGTCCTCAACGTACGCCAGGACAGGCTCGTTAGGAAGTTGCAGTCTTGACTGGAGGAGGGCCTGGGCTCTTTCGAACGATGCTTGAAAAGGCTGTCAAAAACGCTTCCTTGAACATCTCCCAATCCTTCATAGTTGTCTCATGATTTTCGAACCAAACTCGGGCATGTCCTTGCAGAACAAAGTTGCAGAACAGTTCGCGGCATCGTTCTAACCATTGAAGTCTGCCACACGGTCGAAAAGTCCATCCAGTCTTCTGCAACTTCGTCCGGTCGTCCATGGAAGCATGGGGGCTCACGGGGTTGAACAAAAACAGCCGGTGCTGTAGGCTGGGTCATTGTCAGCGTCGATGCTTTCAGCGATCGAATGGGGTCAGGTAGCAGACCGTGCTCGGGCTGTAGGCCTCGAAGTCGGCGGCTAGCTCAGTGACCTGTAGGCTGGTCTTCCAGGGCGACAGGAACACGGCTTGGTCTTCACTTGAAGGAACAAAGGCAGCACCTCCACCAGATGTCACGTAGTGGTGACAAGGCCGTTGACACCAAAAGAAGACAGGCTTGATGGTACTAAAATTAACTCTTTATTTGGCTGACTTGCGCCCGCAAAAGAACTAAGAAACTCGGCGGCGGCGATAGCAACAAACGTACTGGTCGATCGTCAAACAGACTGCCCGTCACAATCGTCAACGCTCAATTTAAAGGCTGCATAGAACAATCTAGATAACGTCGCATACAGCTACCAGCACGGGCTGGAACATTGTGGAAAGGCACATGAGTAGCCGGAATCTTCGAGATAGATCTCGGTGCATCTTGCGCTACAACGAAACAGATAAAGATGTGACTTGCGACATCGAGCACAAAGAAACAAAGATTACGGAACTGATACGCGGTCCAGAATCAGTGATAAGCCTGCATGCCGGCGACTGTTAAAAAACAACAAATACAGTTTTGAATGCCTCGCGGCAATATTTTGTGATCATACGTGGTGCAACACCAATACATTATGGGGAAAACATTTTATGTTGACATAAACTTACAGTAAGCGTGCATGTTTTTCGAGTTTGGAGGAGAAAATGCTTCACTAATATCCACCCCATCTATATTTTTTGTAAATATGCAAAGAAAAGAAAGAGCAAGGAAGTAGGAAAAAAAACAGGATAACTAGCCGGGATATTCAATACACAAAAAATAATCGCTGAACGCTTAAAATAATTCGATAAAGTTCATATCAGTGTGCAATTATCTTTGTTTCGTCTTTAGGTCAGTATGTCGAGAATGTACCTATTTTATTCTGAAAGTTTAGTGTGCTTGTATTCTACTTCGACAATATTGCACCAAATGACCTACGTCTTGCCCAGAAAGCTCCTGTATTACCAAATTTCCTTTAAAATTGCTAATGTGTCATCACACCAGAGGTGAGAGCTGTCATTGACCTGTGTGCTAAGTAGTAAATGACACAAATGCTGTCGCCTGTCAAAAGAGTCATATTTGTGCCGGTTTAATAAGGAACATAGTGAAACTATGCACCACGTTCGTAACCTTCCGGTTATTGAATGTGGAGATCAACTGTTTTTCTAATCACAAAAAGGAGCTGTCCTGATGGCAGACACCAGATCCTGGCGCAGCAGTACCAGAAGCGTAGCATTTACACTGCATTCTCGAAAACGCGTCGGTACCTACGTCGGTAATGTATTGTCCAAATATTACCACTGTATTGGTAATATCCGGCCCAACATAACACCAGTGTGTTGCCTGTATAATACCGATATTGTGCCGATGGCTTGTGCTGCCGGGGCATGTAACCAATATAAAGAGCATTGCTCGCACGGTTCATGGGGCATTTCAAGAAATGCTTGCCAAAAGCCTGCAGTGTCATGTACATGCCCTTCTCGAGTGCCATTGACATGTTCTAGGCATTCAGAACGCAAAGGAAAGGGAGTGCAGCGATATTCTTTGTGGTTTATGCCATGTGTGTGCAGGCAACTATTCTACATGAATGGCACGGAGTTGCGTGTGGGCAATTAAGGGAAATGAAAATAACTTTGCGCACCCATACTGTCTTTCAAAAAACGAGTTTAATTCAGTCATATTATTACAAATTTCGGTCCAGGAGAACAAATATTTTTTACACCCGATGGTGGAATGTTGCCCGAGAGCTACCAAAATGTATAGTGAGGTGGGAGGGGGGAGACACGTTGCTTTAGCGACCCTTAAGCGCGGCAAAGGGCCTGGGGCGATTATCTAAGCTCTCCTAGGAAGTAGCGGAAGGAATTAGAATAAGGAAGAAGGAATCGGTCGTTGGGAAGGAATTACGGGATTTTCCACATATGTATCTGATGTCCTAATGATGCTCCTTATGGGATTTATAAAGAACTCTGCGACTATTCTATCTCAAAAAAACGAGGTTGGATCATCAGATGGAGCCTGTCCCGGCTATTGTTGCCAGGAGCGGCGAATTCATAGCAAAACTGCAGGCGCCATTGTGGTCATCCAGCTCGATGTCGTACACGGCGACCGGTAGCCTCCCCATCCCGTCATCGTGCGAAGCGCGGAAGCGCTCCATCAGTTCTTGGACTCCAGCAAATACCGCCACCTGCATGGAAATAAAGTGGTCACATCCCGAAAGATGTTTCGAAAGAAACCAGGTATTTGTAAATAAACGCAATATTTGTCACCCGAATCAAGCGTCTCTCGCATTTTTACGGTGAATCAGGTGCTCTAATGTTGAGAATGTACGCACTCAATAAAAATGTGAAAGCACCTGCGATCACTGTTTCCCTGTAGTTCAGTTCAGTTCAGCTCAATCGTTCAGTCGTGTGCGACTTTTCGTGACCCTATGGACCGTACCACGCCACGCTTTCCGGTCTCTATCTTCCTAACATCACATAACTTCATCTGCAGCGCCTCGAGGATGCCATCTAACCATCGCGTTCGCTGCCTACCCCTTCTCCGGCGACCCTCAACCTTTCCCAACATCTAATCTTTCTCCAGCGACTCCTCTCTTCTCATCAGATGACCAAAGTAGCTGATCTTTAGCTGTAGGACCTTCCAATGAGCAGTCAGGGTTTATGGTCGACAATATCGACTGCTTTGATCTTCTGGCAGTCCAAGGAACTCTCAAGAGTCTGCGCCAGCACCACAATTCAAATGTGTCAATTCTTCGGCGGTCAGCCTTCTTCACAGTCCAACTCTCGCATCCATACATCACAACTGGAAAGACCATAGCACGAGTTATACGGATCTTGGTTGGCAGTCTAATGTTTCTGCTCTTTACTAGGCGGTCAAGGCTAGCCATGGCTCTCTTTCCCAGAAGCAGGCGTCCCTGTAGTATACGCAAGCAAATAATGAGAGACAAAAAGAAAACAAAAAAATTCCATTGAAATGGCATTCGAAATAGGCCTGTTTACCTCTTGGCCAACGTCCTCATCATGACGATCAACAGAAAGCGCATCAAGCAACCTAAGGGGCGTGTGAATAATAGGAGGTTGTCAACTATGAGTCGAATATCTTCTGTACGTCTTACGAAACCAACCAGATAATTCAGGTTTGAAAAAACGGAAAACAAATGCAGTGTGTTCTCAATATTGTGAATACTTTTGGTGCACATAGGAGGAGCTTCCAGTGACGCCACACAGTATTTTTTTTCTGACGACTATTCCTAGAGCAAGGGAACATAGCAACGCCGCGTATCCCTGTAGCGCTTAACATCAGCTGCATGAAGGCTTCAGCTCGGCGATATCCTTCCTTCATGTGTTCTCGCTCATAATGCGCATAAAGACCTTGACGAATGGTCGACGCGGCACATGTCAGTGAACCATCCCTTGATGCACGATCTCGGCTGATAAGTAACTTATAAATGCCGCATATTGTTGGGTGCGGCTTTATATCTTTTCTCGTCGCTTGCAGGATTTATTATCCTTTTGCCCGGCTTAATGTCCCAAATGAACTCAGGCTTTGAAGACGCCTTGATGGATGACTTTACACATGTACTGATATCACACAGCAGACGAACTGTTCGCTTTTCACCTATCTCGAAAAATGGCCGCCGCGGCCGATATTTGATCCTTGCGTACCAGTCAAGCTGCATGACCACTGCGCACTGCGATGGAAAGATTCCTTTAAATTATAAGCTCGCGGTTGATGGTAGCAAGTTTAATGTGCAGACTCAACTTGCGACTGCTTTGAGATCAGTACTGTATCTTTTAACACGTATGTATTTAGCTTCATATTTAGTAGGATCGTGAAGCAGTGACGGTGCCTTAATATTTCGCCTAAGTGGTTGTTTTGTATGAATATTCGCACAGGTAGAGGACATAGTGAGAACAACTCATTCCCCTCTATCACCTTTCGGTTCGTATTCGACTGCGTTATTCATAAAAAATATTCGTATCCGGTTCGCTCCTATCGATATTCGAATAGTATTCGATTTGGCTTTTAGATAAATAATGTTCTCGTTTGATTTGTTTCTATCTCTGTTCATTTCCCGCATGTAGCCGGCTAACCGATATCCATTCATTTACCGTACTTTGTGTCAGCAGTGGCATGCCTATGAGCAGGGCCGGATTATACGGGGTTTAAAGGGTTGAAATGAACTGAGCCCTCAGTTCTCAGGGGCCCCTGCAGAGGTGTAAAAAAATGGCGGATTTCAACATTTGGTCTGGGAATAAGTAAAATCATATTCGTTCTTATTACCATGATCAACATTGAAGTTTATGTTTTGAAATTTTGAATGCTTCAGGATCTCTTTGTCTCATCGTACACTTCATCTAAAAGTCAGCCTTATATTTCGATAGTGAAAGTACAAAACTTTGTAATCCAAAATGTTTTAGCTGGTTCTAAGTAGCCTCAGATAGTTACACCTGGTCCCAGTTGTTACTCATCTCATATGCGGCTCCAGATGCCTACTAGTTAGAAGTTAGTGAATTCCAGCATGGTCTTTGAAATCAACTGGTTCTAGCTGGCGTTCAGTTGGGATTCAGCTAGTACGATCTGCTAAACAAACTTACATCTCTCATTACTGCTGTTGAGGTCAGTTTTGGGTTTTATTGATCTAAGCATAAGCAGTGAAAGCTGTGACAAAAGCAATAATGTACTAGTTAGAGATTCACTGCGTATAGCTGACACAGTCTTCACAGTAGTTTATTGCTGCCGGGAATGGAAACGCGAGATTCAAAGGCTGGTCAACCTTGTTCTCATCAAGAAAGTCTCCCAGCTAAAGGCTCGAAAAAGCTTACAGAAACGTAAATGCCTTTATTGGCTTGCATAAAAGCGGAGTGAAAAACAACAGACATGTTACACAAATACACATCCCATTCAAAAGATGAATTCCTGTGAAATACTTAAACTTATATTCTCCATTGTGTAAGCATCTGAGGTTTCTGCAAAAGAAAAAAACGGAGGGCGCTTAGGCTTTGCCTTGTACCATATGCGATAGCACGGTTTAAGTGTTCACACCCTACTTTAAAGGAAAGTGTACGTGAGAGAACGAGGATCCGCATTTGGAGCCAGCAAACTGGGAGCCATAAACGTCGTCCCATAATATTTTGAAGAAGGATTTTCAGTGTTCACTGCTGTTTACGGCAGCGGCGGCTTCTAGGTGGAAAGAGCTGCATACGGTATTTCACACTGAAAGCAGAAAAGGTGAGTGATATGTGCAAAAGTGCATCTCTATGTTTTAAAAGAGGAAATTACGTTTAATGTGTAAATAGGCTGTCTTTGGTAATGTGGTCAATCTGTATAAATGCGAATATATTGTAACGAATAGTGGTTCCCTTGAGGGGTGGAACTCAGCAAAAAGGAAATCGTACCCAGCACCTGCACAAGAAAATGTAACGAGTAGAAGGCTGCAACCACTGAACGGATCAATCTCAAACACTCAGCTTCGTCCTCTTTTTCCTCGGCTCCGAGAGGCACGTGGCAATATAATAATGCATATTGAGCGTTAAAATGTAAATGTCGTGATATTTCTGTAATGATGCCATTTTCTACATGCACCACCGTTTCGAAAAGATTTAGTTCTCCGCATGAGGACATAAGCATTATTTGCCGTACATTGTCAGCATATAGAACATATCGCAGTTTCTGCAGAAACTTTGCCTTAGGTGAGCTTCAACTTGTGTTGCTGATGAATTCACAAAAATAATATATTATTCGTAGCATATTTGCGGTAATAATGTCTAAACAGCTTGTGAACATGTCCCATCTCAAGTTTGTCTGTGCTCGCACATAGCCAGTCGTTCTGCGATATAAAACCAGACAACAAATAACCTTACGAGAAATTTATCTCGAATGCGCGTTCGTTTTTTGAGTGAGGAAGTTGTGTGTCCTATAATTTCCTGTAATAGCTCAGTCTAGATTCCAGTCTGTGCGTGTGCTCTACGGAAAGTATATGCTCGGCCATATTCATAAACAACCTGCAGAATCTTCGAGAAAATGTGGCATGTGTATGTAGAAAATTCTAAAACGCGTCCAGTATCAAACATGACAGGGGTTGAGGGGGCAGGCAGAGATACTGTATAGGCTTTAATAACTTTGGACAGGGTTTAGAGCCCTCTTTACATCTTTGAGCCAGGCCCCCATATCTGTTATTCCGCCCCTGCCTATGAGTAACTTCCTCATTCCATCCATCCACTTGAGTCTCTGCTAGCCGCATTAAGTTGCTTACCGTTCCTAGAATATATTCGTTTCTTCCAAGAGAATACGGAGCTCAGCCACAGAGTCTTGTAAAAGTTTGAGGTTCGTCTGGAAGCAGCCTCGCTAAATTGGCATTGCATTTACCAAGTTTAGGCGAGAGAACGTCAGCTGAACAGCCTAAGCACATTACTGAACCGTGCAAGGTGTACCACTAGCGATACTGCAGTTATGTCGTATACACTGGGTGGTTTTCCTTCTGGCTCACTCTATTCTACTGGATCAGAGTTAACAGTGAACAGTTTGGTAAGCCGTAACTTCTTCAATCACTTTCCAATTCTCTACAATGAGAGCTCTAGTTGATTGCTAGCTTGTTCTTGTGGATGCATACCACCTTTGGTGTCAAACATATATCAGAGACGATAAAAGCGGCGATGCCGATCAGGTTCTTCGTTTTGAAGTCTAATATTACTGCGTTGAAGAGGAGGCGGACACTACATTGAATAACAATGAAGAACAGCATGTAGTTTGTCTCTTCTTGAATGCATTGGCCACGAGGTTCCCATGTACTGCAATCAGTTTGGCTGCAGTAGAAGAAAACCTGAACTTTACATACATATATTATGGTGAGGCTACCAAAAAAAAAATTAAATAATGTGCCTCTGCCCGTGCCACTAGGAAGAACAGCATGTAGTTTGTCTCTTCTTGAATGCATTGGTCACAAGGTTCCCATGTATTTCGATCACTTTAGCTGACGTAGAAGAAACTCCTGAACTTTACCCACAGCACTAATTTGTTGCCAACTTAACGTACGTGTTGACATTTGACCTGGCAGCTTTAAAGGCCCCGTTCTTCATGAATTCTGGCATCGCCGTCGTGAGCAAAAAAAATGGCTGCCATGTTTCTGGCAGGTGGCAGTTGGTTGGTGCCTTATAGCATTGCCCTGATTGGTCATCTGTTTCTATGACTTCACGAGACCATGTGACATGGCCGACTGGGTATGCGGTATCAGCTCTTGATTTGCCTTTAGATGGGAGGGAGACATCCGAATCCAGCGCTCCCAGGCCCTCGGACCCCGACTTAGACATGCTGCCCCTAAGTCACTTTAAAGTAAATGGTGCCTCAAGACAAGCACTTGTGGCGCCCTTTTCTTTGTAAACCGGGCGAGGTAAATAGAACCGTTGTTATTTTCGAAGGCCTTCAAGGCGCCTAGGTAAGCATGGCTCTACTTATATGCCTTTAAAATAAGCCATGTATCCAGCTTGCTTTTGGCAACGAAGCCACATGTTTATGCAGCAAGTTTCATTTTAGCGCAATAGAGTCAAATACCTTCTGCGCATAATCGGGCGTTGTGAACGAGAAATGACGGGCAAGGCTCTGAAAGGTTGAAGATGGCAGGAGAGATTACAGAGCACTGTTTTTTCGATCTGGAGTAGTGAGACCATACGCTGCAAATAGGTGGAGGGAGCAGCCAACTCAGGAGGGAAGAGTAAGAATCAAACTTCCAGAGCTGTTGGACGCCGAGTCAACCGTGCTACTGCCTGAGCAACGCAGGGAAGTTTTCCTATAGCCTAGGTAAAACAAAGTTATATCAATATCAGATGATTGCCTACGACAGGTATATGAATTGCGTTTTATTTGTTATATTGGAGACACAATTTGAAACATTAATATATAAGTGAATAGAAATAGATGAATGCAAGCAATGAAATGCAAGGGGGACTGCAGATTCAAGCCATTAACATTATGATGTCATGCCATTGTAGACAGAGCTTAAGCTCCGCCCATACCTTTTAATCAATACTGTCAATACCCTGTGAGCTCACAAAACTAGACTATTACGCCAACGAAACACGGTGCATAGGTTTTGTCAATTAAGCTGTTTCAGAGTATCAGGCGGCCGATCACTTCATTGAGACTTCACTGAAACATCACCTCGTAGCCGGAACTGTTGCCTCCTCCGATTGCTGTCAAGATGCACTCCGATGTTGCAGCACTGGCCGGCACATTACACACCGCGTCGTAGCTCAGCTTCATCTTGCCTTCAGTGGGGTCGTAGAAGCGACTAACAGCTATGCCCGGCTCCCCGAGTTTCTTTTTCTTGGCGAAGTACAGGTCCGCACCGAGCTGTGGTGACACAAAAAAACATAATCTGTCATATCCACTCATACACGAATGTACCTACACCCGATGTATGTACAGACAATTGCTGGGTTACTGCGTATGGATGAAGACAGCTGACAAAAATATGATTGCAAGTCAGTATACAGTTTTGACTATTTGTCCCAATATAAACACACTGAGGAGCTTCGAGTAGAGAGTAAAGTTTATCCCTCATTTTGAGTTTTTTCCTGCCCACTGAGTACGGGAGGCTTGATGCCGCGGATAGACGCTCCTGAAATCTTCTTCCCCATTAATACTTGTACTTCATCAGTCGCTCTGCCAAACGAGACAAATTCTAGTTTTCCGCTTTATCAAACTAAACCTTCAGCATAGGTTGTGCAATGTGCGGTTACTCTTCAAAATAAAATGCCAACGAGGCGGCAACGACAAATGCGTGTCTGCATCACGGGCACTCGTGCATCATCGACACTTATAACACAATAATGTCACAATTTGAGGACGCTAAGTGCTTCTGTTCGCTACTGCTCAACTGCAAGGAATAAAGCACTCACCTTAGAATAACAGAATCACTACCTGTAAATTTCTGAGCTGAGATTTGCACCATCATGACTGGTGAAAAGCAGCGAGCTAACTTTCAAAGCTAATCCTGTATGCCACGGGCGAAAAAGAGCACAGCGAAATCTACACTGCAGAAATGCGAAAGCCGGAGCGGCTGCTGCATAGGCTGTGTCACGTTTTCTCTCATTGTCATTATCAAGTAAATGTGCTGTCATTATCAATGCTACTCTTATTGTCATTATCACTCATTTCAGAGTCATTGTAACCGATACTATCATACTCACAGTTGACAGGTATAACTAAGATACGCGTTCACGATTCCGGGCGTTACCCAGCTGGTTAATGAACTCCACTGGTGATTCGAGGGATGGAGGTTCGATTCCCGGTGGAGACCGGGTTTTTATTTTTCTGATGACGTCAACAGATTAATTGACAAGGGACACATCAGCGCACAGATCCGACGCATAACTATCGACTAAGGGATTACGTTTCATGCGCCTAGAAAGGCTTTCGCCTGAAAAAGTACTAAGCGCCTTACGTCCGACTCAATCGCACGCATCTGGTGTAGGATGGGGAAGCCGCATTTCATTTACTCGTCACTCATATTTTACAAACTGTCACTATAATGAGTAATACTCTTTCGTCATGTTCTGATCGTTTTATTCGTTTCAGAGGACAGGAAAGATAAAATATCCGTCACACTTTTTTCTGTGGACACCTGAGCCGCGCTGTAATGAAAGGGAGGAAGGTGGGAGTGCCACTAGAATAAAAGTGGAGCCGTAGTGTAAGGCTACGAATACTTTCGACCACGTGGCGACCTTTAACGTGCACTGACAATGCACAGCACGCGGACGCCTTCTTTCCGTCTCCTTTGAAAATCGCGGCCGGCGGTCATATTCGAACCTTGGTGCTCTGGCACAGTAGTCGAGCATCTTAACCACTGTTCCACCGTGGTGGAGCTTTCTGATTATTACGAAACATGAATTCAGTAATCGTGCATTCTGCTATGGAAGTGGTGCGCTTCTTTTAAAGACTTTCAGTTTTAATCATGACTCTGCAATTAGGCCACAGTGCTTGCCATGAAGCATGACGTCTGTACGTAAACAGTGCGCACCTGCTGAAGCGCAATAAAAAATATCTGCGGGTGGGGGGGGGGGGGGGGGGGGGGGGGGTTTGGGAGGGGGGGGAGGGGGGGGGGGGGGGGGGGGGGGGGGGGGCGGGGTGATTTTTGGATAGGCAGCAAGCTCCACCAATGGATGCATGGATGGAAGTAATAGAGGTAATAATAACATCTTCACTTTCGAGACGTGGTGGTGGCAGTTTCCACCATGCTGGGCTTTTTTTTCTTTACATGTGGAATATTGTCATAAGTCCATCACCTAATTTCGTCATTACATCTACTAACTATATGTTTTTAATCTTTGTGATTATCCTTTTTTATGCCAATAAGCTTCCAATCGCTTTTTGTTAACATGCACCGCAAATTTGTTGTCCCAACCATGGTGTCTCTAAACCATGGGGCCTCTGGAAGAGTGACTGCTCTTGCATCTACATCCGGATGGATACATTAACATTCGATTACAAGATGTACAGTTGTTTCTACAGATTTACCGCACATTCCACATGTGTCACCTTGGATAATTTCACTTCTTTATTTGTGTATTCTAAGGCACCTGATCTACCTTCAAAACGAAAGGGTTCTGACTAGATCGCCACCTATCTGATCACCCACAAAACTTCACAACTGTCCACGAACTGTTGTACTCTACAATCTGGATGGACAGTTGATTAGTCCATTTCATTGTGTGGTTGGCGATGAACTCTTGCAGTGAGGAAGTGCTCGTTGAGACCTTGTTATATGCTTATAGCGTTATTGCCGAAAGCCCGTATTGTTAGTAACAAAACGCAACATTCGGCTCAAAATAAATGCTCGTCTTCAGCTCGTTCACGCATTTTACATGCCCCATCTGACGGTGGCTTCTCAATAAAACCGGAGATAAAACAGCACATCGAAATGTTGCTTTTGTACCCTCAAATATCTGGCGTTACCAACCAAATCGCCGCGAAACATTCTAAACTGTATTTGTTGTTTTTTAGCAGAGCCGGTATGCGGCATTATACCTGTGATTCTGGCACGTGTATCAATTCTGTGTTCTTTGTTTGGTAACACTTGATGTCGCGAGAAGCACTTTTTTCAGTTTCTTTGTCGCGCACGCTGCGTCGAATCGAGAAGTACTGCTGGCCGCGACTGCCTGCCGAAGTTGCCCACTACGTGAAGACATGTCGTGAGTGCCAACGACGCAAGACGCCGCCGATCAGAAAAGCGGGGCTACTGAACCCGATTCCGCCCCAAAACCTGCCTTTTCAGCAACATGGGGTGAACCTCCTCGACCCCTTCCCTACTTCATTAGCGTGGAACAAATGGATCATCGTAGCAACCGATCACATGACCCGCTACGCCAAATCCAAAGCCCTGCCCAACGTTACCGCAGCAGAGTTTGCTAAAGGTTTTGTCGAACAAATTCTCTTGCGATCCGGCACCCCAGACGTGTTCATCACGGACAGGGGAAAGACGCTTACGGCAGAGTTGACACCAGCCATCCTGGAATAGTCTTACAAGCCATCGACGAACCACTGCGTATCATCCCCAGACCAATGGACTTACGGAGCACCTGAACAAAAGGATCGCGGACATGATCGCCATGTATGTACGTCGACGCTGAACACAAGACCTGGGACGCCATCTTGCCGTACGTGATCTTCGCGTATAACACGGCAGTCCACGAGACGACCAGAGAGCTCCCGTTCAATCTTGTGTACGGCACGGAGCCCACGACGGCGCTCGACGCAATTCTGCCGCACGTAACCAACGAGGACAACTTTGACGTCGCCGCCTACCTACAGCATGCAGCGGAAGCCCGACGACTCGCACGGCTGCGTATTAAAGACCAACAGGGCACCGACACCCGACGATACAAGCTACGACGACGCTACGCAGAGTACAATCCAGGAGACCAAGTGTGGGTTTGGACTCCAATTCCCTGCCGTAAACTAAGTGAAAAGTTACTGTGTCGATACTTTGGGCCATACAAAATCCTTCGTCGCGTCGGGCAACTCAACTATGAAGTCATTCCCAACGGTACGACAGCATCACAACTGCGACGCGCGCACCTAGAAATTGTTCACGTTGTTCGTCTGAAGCCTTTTACGCGCGGTAAAGAATCCGTGGTGTTCAAACTTTGTAATGTTTATGTTTAAGTTGCTTTCTTTATTTTGGAACATGAAGGCGATGTTTTTTTAGAAGAAGAGTAATGCCGCAAAATCTTCAAAACTGTATTTGTTGTTTTTCAGCAGCCGCCGGCATGCGGCCTTATCACTGGAATTTTGGCACGCGTATCAATTCTGCATTTTATTAATGCTCGATGTGGCGAGGCGAACCCTTATCAGTTTCTTTGTCATGCAAGATGCGCCGAGATCTATCTCGAAGATTCCGACCACTCGTGTATGTTTCTACCATGCTCCAGGTTGTGCAAGTGACAGTTTGCGACGTCATCTAGATGGTTCTGAGCCGCCTTTAAATTGAGCGGTGATGTCTGCGACAGGCATTCTTTGTTCGAAGATCGATGAGCCCATTTCTTGCTATCGCGATATTTTGGTCCGCGCAGCGAAGCAAAGGCGGGCGCGCAACACTGCAGCATTGAACGACGTGCTGCGCCGCATGAGAATCGTTGGACATGCTGACGAGTTGACATTCGTGATGCGTGAGTATCTGGAAAGTCTTCGCATGTGGTATCATCAGACCCTAGAAGAGGGATCGCGAGCCTCGCGCATCGCTGCGGACTTGCGTCTGCCTGCTTGAGATACGGACGACTTAATGTACGCGTGCAGCTTTCGGTACAAAAATGACAGACCTGCCCGCTTCGAGGAAATACGCTTGCAAGACGGGACAACGTCCATGGAGCCTGCAGATATTGAACGCGTTTTTCGAGGCTACTTGAAAGCAATATTCACGTCGGAAGGCCTGTGCGAGCGCGAAGGTTTTGAGAGAGCGACTGCAGACTTCTGCAGAACATTACCTCATCCACCCGATGACATGATTAAGATGCTGTGCGCCCCAGCAACGGGTGATGAAATTGTGTGTTGCGATGTATGCACCAAGCTTCGGTATCCGGACCAGACGGATTGGTTACTGTGTTTTACTGCACTTTCTTTGATGTCAATGGAAGGTATCTGACGCGCCTTGTGAACATTTTTCTCGAAGAGGGTAAAACACCAGCATCCTTTTCTTCAAGCCGGATCGTGTTAGTACCGAAGCATGATGTGACGTTATTGGAGGCGTGGCACCCGATTATGCCACTTAACACAGATTACACGTTGGTCTCCTCCCTTTTGGTCAAACGCCTGCGCCCCGTCCTACCATTCCTTGTCAGCGAGTATCAATCATGTGCAGTTCCGGGTCGTTCCGTCTTTGCGTCACTCACGCTGACACGAGACGTGTTCGCTTCTGCAAAATAGAAGGCAGTGGACGGGGTCTTTCTCTCCTTAGATCAGTCGAAGGCATTTGACAGAATCGAGCACGGCTACTTTGCTGTCCTCCGCTGCTTCGGTCTGCCTCCGGTATTTATCGACAGGATACGAGTTTTGTAGTGCAACCTAAGTAGTGTACTTGTTCTGAACGGGTCACTAGCCCCTCGTTTCGCCGTAACAAGGGGAGTTCGCCAGAGTTGCCCCTTGTCGCCTGCACTTTTTGTCCCGTCATCGGATCCGCTCTTAAGGAACGTTGCCTTTGATTGGCACATCCGAGGCTTTCTAGTGACGGGGCAAGAAACGGTCGTATTATCAGCTTACGCTGACAATATGTCCCTTTTCTTACGTAATGGCCGCAGCTTCGGCGCCTTTCTTGAAGGTTTTGACACATATTCCAATTTTTCTGGAGCGCAGTTGAACGCCAGTAAAAGCCACGCGCTGCGCTTTGGCTCTTTCGCGTACTCTATCCAAGTTTGTCCTCCATTGTCGAAGTGGTCCGTGTGCTGGGCGTCATTTTCGAAGCGAGCGGCGTATCATCGCGGACGTCGCAGGATGTGGTCGCGCGTGCCACAAGTGCGATGTTGGAGGCCGATCACTTTGCACTTTCCGTACAGACAAAAGTCGCGGTCGTAAAGACTAAGGCGTACGCCTACGCGCTCTACGTTTCGGGCGTTGCAGTGATTCCGCGTCTAACGGCAAGTCGCCTCGCCTCCCTGGCTGGGGCCTTCGTCTGGGGCGCCGGGACAGCCCTTGTCGCGCATCGGGCTCATGCCTCCCCATGCGTCAACACGGTGGGCCGAGTGCTCGCGTCGAAAATGGTTGCCACGCTTTTCAATGATGCGCTGTATCCGGGGCGCTCCCGGTTACAGTACTGGCTGAGCACAGCTCGCCGGGCCTTTATTGCAGACCGGCACCTGGGCCCACAGGCCGGAAGGCTGCACAGGTTCTACCAAACGGTAGCAGGCTTTAAGACAGCGGTCGACAGCAACCTGCCTGACCTCAATATCTTTGAAGTGTCCGCAATGCAGGTCAGCGAGATTGGTGCCTCCTCTTGTCTAAACCGCGACGACCAGCTTCGCACAGCCGTGACCAAATGGCGTCGGTGGGCGGTGAGCCGTGTGCCTTCCGATGTCCACGATTTCGAGTGGCACCGGCGATGGGGCGTGTTATCCACGCGAGAACGCCTCGCCATGTGGCATGTCGTGCCGAATGACAAATGCCCAAACTGCGGCCGCACGGAAACCATGAGGCACGCGCTCTTTGATGCCCAGTCGCGCTGGTCATGTGGCGCTTAGTGAGAAGGATGTTCTCCGCGCATGGTGGCCCTGGCGCCAGGCAACTACGCCGATGTTTTACGTGGCTAGTAGTCGCCTGTCTATATTTTGTGCTGTGGAAGAGGCGTTGCCTTGCTGAAGTCTGTAGGCAACCATCCAGGGCCATGCACCCAGCGCTGCAGAAACTGCGTCTTCTATTGTGAAAGTATCTCGCTCATCAACTGGACAGCGATGGAGAGGCGCGGTTTCTTCAGCGCTGGCACACCCGTTTCTTCTTCGTTCGTGGCGGCAGGCTTGTTATGCCAGCTTTGCCATACAAACCCCCCCCCCCCCCCCCCTTTGTTACGTTCCTCGAATCGTGAGGAAATATATATATATATATATGGCCATATAAGATTTATTCATCTGTCATTAGGTTTCTCATTGTAATTCCTTTTGAGCTTGTGTTCTGTAGGTATTGATGAACACGGAATAACTATTAATATGTGATTGTTGCTAGTATCGCACCTTTCGTGGTCCTCCCATTTATATTCTTCAGTGCATGTGTGTGTATATACAAGTACCTATGTGTGTGGAAGACAACAAATTCCCTCTACTGTCGCCGTTGCCGAGTTCCTCAGTTCTTTTTCTGGCGTAAGTCTGCCCAATAAAGAGTTACTTTCAGCACTATCAAGCCTGTCTTCTTTCGGTGTCTATGGCCTTGTCACGTGAAAATATTCATAGTATTTTTGTGCTTTTTATGATATGTGAATTGAAACTAGAAATAAAAGCGACAGGGCGAAGATCGAAGTTAATAAAGATGCAGGAGCTGTGGTTTTTATTTCTACGCTGTCTCTGAAACTTGGCTGTTAAGAGAAAAAGCATTTTGGCTGTACTAATATGCACAATCCTGGTTACTTGACACCATCACCTCTGCTATATATCCAAGGTGAGAAGTCCACGCTATATGCGTTTGGCGTATTTACTTCAGGATAGGCTTGTATAAGCTGATGTTTAACAGATTACTAGAAAAGTTTATTTAAAAAAATGGGAGCTATATATTTATGCGGGTTGCGCTGAAGTTGTTGCAGCAAGGTGACATTGTGTACATGGCGCAGCTTTAACATCAGATGAGTAATTAGCCTAATTACCTAAGAAACGTCTATTTTTATTTTAAGGGTAATATTTCGTCTTGCAAAATTAAAGGCCGTCAAGATTCAAGGCTACTGCTGGCTTCTGATGTTTTTAATTGTGGCGTGGTTCGGAACGCCGCATGTCAAAGAATACCCCTGAAAGTTCATTGGTTTCGTTTTCTGCAAATAAACTGAAATAAAATCACGTCTAGCATTTCTTCTGCATAATATGCAAACGCATATTCTGCAAAGAAAGAAAGATTCGCAGCGCTAACAAATAGACACTCACAAATAGACACCCATCTTTCCTTTCCTTTTAGAAGTAATGCACCACATGACCCAGCAATTAATTTGACTTACATGTTCTGCATTCGATAATAATGAAGTTCAAATAATTTTGGTAACATTACAACATGTAACAACGTTGTTATATAATTACATATTGGTTGAATGACAAATCAATAATCTTTCGAATCAGCGTTTTTAAAATTCGAAATTGTGAAGCTCACTGCGTATAAGAAAATTTAAAACCGAGACTCACATTAGAGATGATTTTTCAATTTTTTTTATACCGTTGCCTATTGAAAAATGGACGTAAAAGATGACTGAGGTAAATTACGTTCCTTAATCTTGTAATCAAGCTTTCGTAAGAGATTGATTATTCACTGGCATCCGCCTAAGCGCACCATAAGGCTACATAAAAAGGCAGCGTCCTCAGAAATTTTGTTGTGAAAAAAACATTTCTCCTGGACTCGGGCGCCAATGCGTAATCACTTCACTGTTACATATTCTACTTCACCGTGGGGGATTCCCCTAAACTTTGCACTAAATCACCCAGGCTCTATCACGCTCATGATCTCAGCCTTATTATAAAGCCGTTATTCAGTGACCGCACAGACATGCCTCTCGTAGTTTCTAAAACAAAGGTTTGTGAAAGACTAAAATATCGTGTTCTGTGATTAACAACTGATATTTAGTGAAGTGTATTCGATAAGTTATCGCAGTGGGGCTAGAAGTAGGGCCTAGCGTACAAGCGATCAATCATATTTCCAAACGAATAAACCGCTCGGATAGTCACTAACGGATAATCTAAATGGCCCTCGGTATTTCTGTACTCCAAAATTGGCAATAATTCCCTCCTTATGAAATAGCCATTTTAGCTCCTCTAGAACGCAGAGTTCGTGACGTAAGAAGGCCAAATTTACACACGTAGCTGAGATATTTTGGAATTCGCAATGCCTTGGTGCCACCAGCCAATCAATAAAGTAACGATTTCGCGGTAGTATGACGGACCACTTATGTTCTTATGGGAACAGCAAAAGAATCAGTCACTTTTTGATTTGCGGCCTGCTTTCACTATCTCATCAGTGGGTCGCATAAAGGAATATGACCATTCGCAAAAAACTGCTGATTTTTCTGTGCTCTCGGATGCTAACGATGTCCGTTTTTCTCATGATCAAAATGGTCCACCAAACAGCACTGTTGCGGACGGTTTAGTTTTCTCGCGAAATAATGTTAGATAGCTACCTACATTCGCAACTCGTGCTGCCAAACAGGAATTTTGTTTACGGCCAACCCTGTGCCTGACGACGTCACAGATCGGCACAAAGCGGCTAGAAAACTAAGGCGGCAATGCAGAGGCCCTTGTGGGCGCGGTTTGTTCCGAGAAATAAGAGCGATTCGGTCTGCAGAAATTTTGATCGCAGTGTAGGCTTTGTGTTCATCCCTGTAATGAGCGTACACGTCAGCCGTCCCCAGGTGCGTGGCAGGGGGACACCGGCACTATTTGGAAACTGCTTGTCGCTGCGCAGACAGACGGCGGACTGCTTACGAGCAGCATCGGTCATAGAAGCAACGAGTTGCAGTTTTAGCGCTATGTTCATTCCTTGGCGGTAGGTGGTCGACCGTTGCGGGATGCGCGAATCACATCGAGAAAATCAATATATTGATTATCCGCGCATTTCCCAAGATGATGCAGGTTCGCGTAAAACTGATTCATGCGGTCAGGCACCTCACCCGGTCCCCGAGCCTCAAAAGCGTGTGTGCTCAGAGCTGTTCATGTGGGACTGCTGCCAAGTCAATACGCTTGTGATGAAGGATTGTGCCCTCGAGATGAGCGAGTGATTCTTGATTGCAGTGAAAAAACATTTCTTCACAAAAAGTAGAATGTACATGATCCGTGCTAAGTGGCTATCAGTCCACGGCTGAAATGGGTAGCCGATTCAATTACCCAACTTAGAACTCCCAGGGCTGCGTTCACCAAAACAGCTTCGCATTGCTCGAGAGTAGGAATCTATATTAGAGGTTCTGGCGGTGGCTCCTCTTTACAATTCCACATATGTGATTATAAGCGGGTATTTCACCACATAGTGTGTTTCCATGTCAATCATAGAATTGAAAACTAGGAAGGAGTCATGAATAGTCATGTATGTATTGGCCTCCAGGTGGTCTCCTGCTCCTTTTGTAACGTTTTGTCTGGAGGAGGAATATCTTCCTCTCTAACGTAACATGCTTTTTAATGCCGTGAAATGACATCGGGAGTCCTTCGAGAAACTCTCAGTAAATACCGCCTCGCCTGCTCGGCTGATGAATCCTCGAGCTTAGATGTGTGCCGCCTCGTTACCAAGCGGTTGTTGAAATTGGATGCTGTTCACACCCCTGACCTTCCCACACACGACCCCTGCTAAATTGAAAATATGCCTTTGCAGAAGAGGAAAACAAGTAGGGGTAAACAAATCAGGACGCGTTGTCCTAAAACAACTACAAGTAGTGAACCATAAATCAAAATACTGCAGGCTGTGGAACATCAATCTGGAAGGCGGACTGTTGAGTCAATATCGAGGCAAAGCAAGACAATTTGTACTAGCAGTGTCGTTGAGCCATCTTCAAAATTGCCCAGTCGTTGCTTGAAAAAATTGTCACTCACATCTACCCGTGTCAGCGCGAACTTGTCTCCGAAGTTGTACCGAATGCTTTCTGCGGCGTAATTTAAATGGATTCGAAATTCTTCACCGGGCCCCTGGCTCAGCGGCGGATGTTCCGAAAACGGAAAATCGCTCTCGTTGAAAATAAAAAATGAGTCCTCGCTGTCACCGCTCAATGATATAGAGGCGAAATCCCTCCTTTTCGATAATACTTTCTACCCGGTGGCGCAACAGTCATTCCCATTCTCGCACCTCGGCAGTGACACCTCCCTCGCGCAAGCCTCCATCGTCATCAGTGACGTCACGCACAGCATTGCTCTCTGGGCCGCGCACTACCATTTAAATTTCATTTCAAGTTCCTTACTGAATTAACCCGGCTTGTGTCTTTTAAAGAAAAATTAGTCGCGCACCGTGATGAAAAAGGCTTGAGAAATATAAATGCACATTAACGTAGAATGCTAGGAATGTTGTAGGATTATAATTTATTAGGAATCCACATCTCATCAGATATGATAAGCACGATTATGCCACTTCAAGTGACGATAGCAGGAAAAGAATGCTCGTCTGCGATATGTTGTTGCTCCTCAGCCGAAAGTGCACAAACGCTCAAGAAATGGAGGGAGGATAGGGCGTTCCTGGAATACATTAGAAAATCTGAAGCACCTCTATAGCATAGAACTATGCCGCCATGAAGCTAACTTGTCGGCCACAGTTTCACAATAAGCCGTTTCTCCACTTTTTAATTTGGTTTCGTTTGGTTTGTGGGGTTTGACGTCCCGAATCCTACTCGGGCTATAAGAGACACCGTATAAAGACAGGCTCTGGAAATTTCAACCACCTCGTGGTCTTTAACGTGCACTCCCATCGCGCAGCACGCGGGCACTTAGCTTTCCGCATTTTTCAAAAAGTGGGAGCCGCGGCCGGGATTCGATCTCGCATTTCTGAGTAAGCAGTCGAGCGCCTTAACCACTGCGCCACCGCGGCAGGCCTGACCTCAATTGACACGTTGTTTAATGTGCTTAGAGCATGGCTGATATAGCCTGCAAGCTAACTTAGCATGTCCCGAATATTTTTCTTTAATAAACTTGACCATAAAGGCAATGAATATGCGGCGATATTTTTTCTCAGCTTCAACTTATACAGAGCAAGTTAGGTGCATTGGCTGCAAACGTGAAAAATTTCTCTAATGAAGTGGACTATCTGCTGGCAAGGTATGATTAGTTTGCGGCAAGGTGAGTATGTTAAATTTATGAACGACGACATTTTCAGGATTCAACTCCATATCTTGTGGAGCATTACCAGAGAAGAAGCTCTCATAACCCTTTTCCTTTTTGCAGGCTATGAAGCTTGGAGTTGCATGATATATCTAAATCTTATGCATGCTTGGAACACCAGTTATGCGAGTTCTCGAAACATGCCGTGGAATATAAAGAAATACTTGTCCTTCCTCGCTCTGACGTGTTTCTCAGTCGTGCATTGGTTAGAATGGCCTGGTTTCTTTTTATCTCGATGGTACCCTTTAAGACATCTGAAGTCCCACAAACTCGAGAAAAAAATCCAGTTTCAATTTAACCGTATTGAAGTCCCGGTCAGAAGCTGCTTCGTGTGTTGCACCGATCAGATAGTATTGGGCAATAGTCTCACGTATTGGCATCCACCGTAGAAGCGCAGATAAAAAAGACATGCGCACTCGCGCTGCACACCGCCGTCGTGCGCTGATTGGATGATGTAAAAAAACTCAAATACTGCGTCAGTGGTTCGACAAGAGTCTCAACACGGCAACAATGGACTACATTAGTCTTCAAAGCACATCTTGTTACTACCCGTCTTTCGAGAAATCAATCGCTTCCACGTAGCAGTATACAAACTTATAAATTTATTATACAGTTTCATCAGTATTTGTGGTTGTTGTGTTTCAAGAAAGCCGTGAACCATTTACTTCTGCGTGCCAATGACGCCATCGATTTGGTTTATCGATTATTCTAGTGTGCCCGAAAATGACCCCATCGATACAACTCGCCATGTGTGGAACCAGTAATTTTCCTTCTCCCTAAGACAGAATGAGTGCGTAACAAGTATCGAGATCTTTAGAGAAGTGGCGCTTGCTTAGGTAGTTGCGCACTGGTCGGTCGTCCTTGTCGAAACGCGGTTCCATTGTTAATGTCTGTCAGACGGCAAGTGTTATCGTCATTCTCAGCAACCGCTCTGCCCTCTACTTTGTGTTTGAAAAATACCTTTACACAGATTCGAGGTATTCAATCATTTGTAACAGCTCAAACATTTGTCGTCCTCGAAAGGGTGTATGTGCGTTCAAGTCGTTGTATTCTGCAAAATCAGCGGGGAACGTCAGATAGAGGTAGAAAGCATTCAAATAAAGAATGAGCGCCGAGAATAAGGAGACGTTCAAAAAAGGTTAGACAATTTCGTGCAGCGCATAGTGTGCATCACGTAAGAAGAAGAGCCCAGGTATAGAATAAACTATGGGACCAGTATTCATGCTATGTTGGGAGTGTCCGGCCCTATAGTGCCATTACAGGGTTCATTGTTTGTGCTGCCTGGGAGGAATTAAGGGGAAATACGAATAACGTTCGTGTCTCCGCCAGGGGACTGTGGCAGGAATTAGTGGTTCAGAAAGAATCAGGACGGAGAGGATGGTCATAAAAGGCGAAAGGGATCAACTTAGGCAAAATACGCAGAATGCCAAATACGGAGCGCACATGGCTCGTTAACGAATCTGGTATTCGGCCCCCATCGAACCACCTGCTGGTACTGAATTCCTTTTAGAGTAGACCGGCCAAGTTGTAGCATTTTGAAGTTCCCGCCTCGTAGACACCCTTGCTCTTATCGAGTGCCTGCGAATGACCATACAAGTAGACGGTCGCAGACTGCCGTCTCTCGGGCAGTTGCGGTTTGAGGAAGGACACTACAAGTAAACGACCACATACTGTCCTGTTGGGCAGCTCAGGATACGTCTTAGATAATGAAAGGATGGTATACCCTGGTCCGCAAACAATACCATCCACTGCGTTTTAGATATCTATGCACTGAAAAAAAAAGAAGATATTTGTAGTAATTTAATAATGCCTGAAAGGTAACTGAATTAGATGCGCTTTTGCTGTGTGTGTGTCGAGGAAATTTACTTATGAGTATAACTGGCGCATGTTGATATGTCGTACCAAGAAAATTTGTTTCTGCGCCTGGCAACAAGGGATGGAAGCGATAAGACGGCAGCACGAGACTAATGCCGGCAATTACGGTCATAAAGCTGATAGAAAATGTGACGGCTTCATGGCAATTGTTCAGTTTTTACATAGCGCACGTGACAGGATGAGTGGCAGCGCAAATATTTCGAGCATGGTACGAGCCAGGTGTATACCAATAGAAAGAACAGAAGAACAGAGCTGACCGAGCTATCAAAGGTAATGATTAGGTGCATTGCTCGACATAAATTATTGGATAAAAACGAGCATGCTTTAAAGAGCGATGTTAGCCTTAAAAAAGGGAACAGGAAATTAGGCACACATGTACGCGTTAAGGGACAAGGCGGGCAATGTCGTCCTAATATGGGCAACGTAGTTAAAGTAGCCAAGGAGTTCTATATTGATCTATGCAGTAACCGAAGTGGTCAGGACATTAATGGGATTGACAGTAGTGTAGAGCGGTCGGACATTCCGCCAGTGACGAAGGACGAGGTTAAGATAGCTTTAGAAGCTTCGAGAAGGGAGATAGCAACTGGGAAGGATCAGGTAGCTACAGAACTGTTGAAGTACAGGGCGGGGGATATCGGGCTAGGAAAACTGGCCACCCTGTATACAAAATATTTTGTGTTATCGATGGTACCGGAACTATGAAAGAACGCGAACATTATCTTAATTTATGAAAAAGGGGACGCTAAGGAATCGAACCGGCTTACTATCAGATACATATAAAGTGTTTAACAAGGTAATCGATAATAGAATCAGGACATTTCATTTGAATCAGTCACAGGATCAAGCAGGATTTTTCAAAGCGTACTCAACTATTATACGCGTACGTTCGACCAGCTGAGAGACAAATGGTCAGAATATAATCCGTCCTTGTTGTGATCATAAAAAAGTATTTGCCTCAGTCGAAATCTCAGTAGTCAGCAAGGCATTCCAAAATCTGGCGTTTAGATCAGCAGTATGTAAAAGTACTGGAAAATATCTATAGTGACTGCACAGAAACCACAGTTCTTCATAAAGAATGTAAAGAAAATTCTCATTAAAATGTGTTAGACAAGGAGATATGATCTGCCGAGTACTATTCACAGCTTGCTTAGAGAAAATATTCAGAGGCTTGGAATGGGAGCAGTTAGAGATAGAGGTTTATAGAGAACACTTCAGTAATCTGCGATTCGCTGATGACATTGAGTTGCTAAGTTAGTTTATGAATTGCAAATAATTATTGATGACTCAGACACGAAAGGCAGAAAGGCAGGCGTAAAAATTAATATTTAAATGACTACGATAACGTTCAGCAGCCTCGGGAAGAAATGGTAGCTTACAATAGGCAGCGAAGCACTAGAAGTTGTAGGCGATTATATCTACTTATTACAGGTAGTAACTGCAGATCCGCACTATGAAAGGGAACTAACTTGGAGAATAAGGTTGTGATGGAGCAAGTTTTGATAAGTACCTGCAGAGTATGACTAGCTGCTTACAGGTATCGCTCAAAAGAAAAGTGTACAAGAGTAGCATTTTGCATGTACTGACCTATGGGGATGAAACGCGATTGCTAACCGAAGTGCTTTGCTTAAGGACAACGCAGAGCTATGGAGCTCAAACTTGTAGTTGTAACGTTAGAGATAGGATACCAAGATATGGAAAGCGTAGAAGGTTTTGGCAGAAATTCAGGTGGGCGGATGAAGTGAGGAAGTTCGCAGGGGTCAAACGGATGCCACTGGCACATG
Source organism: Amblyomma maculatum (assembly GCA_023969395.1). NCBI lineage: Eukaryota > Metazoa > Arthropoda > Arachnida > Ixodida > Ixodidae > Amblyomma > Amblyomma maculatum. The sequence goes on along the minus strand of JAJIZL010020940.1, from coordinate 150,439 downwards.
ACCGGGTTAATAGGTGGAATATGGGAGATGAATTCGCCAAGCTGTGCGCATAGTCAGACTGTTGGTGATAATTAACGGGAATTTATGCTGCATAAGCATCGGCTCTTTTGAGGCAATTTCTAGATATGCTCTTCACAATAAATTTTCCTGTGTGATTTGGAGCAAATAAATATATACATATGCAACTACACTACAAATTACCTTACATATTTTATTTAGACAGCCTGTAGGACCCAATAAATAATAATGTCCCTAAAGTATGTTTTCTGTTCATAAACAGACAGAGATCTGCAAATTTCCCTCACCAGAGAACATTGCAAATGCTGTGCCTAACGTTTAAAGGTCAGGAATTAGGATGGCACAGTAATGTAGGACGTTATCGGCATATCACCGAAATTTATATTGCATGTCACAGTAGCTATCCCAAATATCAATATCGTGTGTAAAAAAATTGAACGTAGGAGTGCAAGGTACCCTAGCGTAAGTACCGAGATTATCCAAGGGCTATATTTTTCGACTTGATCGAAGAAAAGATACCAAGCGCATATATACTGTGAGCCAGTAGAGCAGACATAGATATTGATTGCATTTTTTCCTTATAGGCAGTTTTGGCAATATGTAGTGTGAAATTATTAACAGCACATATAAGAACACCTAGGTGCCACGTTGTGTCATGAAGTGATATCGAAGCATACATAAATTCTGTGCGTTTTCACACAGTGCGAAACCCTGAACAGAAACGAAAGTTGTGCTTTGCCGACACACTTTTCCTACAAGAGGCGATAGGTTTTACTGGTGAAAGATGTTCTCAAGTTCCTTGAACAGGTAAAAGGTGAGGTATGAGGCACGGCAACCACCAATGTGAGCGCATATGCATTGCACTGGGTTTGCTTGTATACTCCCTCATTGTGAGGCATTGTAGTTGGTGTCTACAATTTATTATTGTCAGCTTTCCCACTTAATTCTTTTTCAAACATGCAAAACGGTGTACTGGTATTAAGATTTAGTCTGGGGAACAACCATTATAACAAACCTACTGAAGCTTCAGAGACTGCAGACGAAAAAAATGTTACGGATTATTGAAAACGTTGAATACGCAGCGCCGACATCGCACATATTTGCATCGCTTAATCTGATGACAGTAACTAATATGTATGAGTACAAATTATGCCGACAGTACCGTATAAGTAACGAACAACACAGTTCAGCTTTTTTGGTAAAGGCAGACTTATGCCCGAATAATAGAGTCTATAACACCCGAATACCGGAAAGGTGGAAAGTTCCAAAATGCCGCACAATATATGGCGAACAAATGCTTCGACATATTCTTCCAAGGTTGTTGAATATTCTTAAAAGAGAAGCCACTGACATGCTCAAAACCTCGTTCTCAAACATTTACAAAACATTTGCTGCTTTTTCATTCTGTTTTTTGTGAATACACGCACCCATTACTCTCCTTTAGTTTTTAGTTTATTGTAATATTATCATTATGTGTGATGCGATCGTGATGTATTTTTCATTGCGTTTTAGAGATGTTCAAAAGTGTTTTTTTTTCTGTTTATTCCATTTGCATTTCCTATGCCCATCATATAGTGTTTTGTTTTCTGTGTATCTTTTTTTTTCTCTTTTTGTCCCACTCTGCTGCTGCTGTACGCCTTAAGGGGGCCGAGGACTTCTCAAGCCGTAGGCCCATGGCTTTTCCCTCGGCCTCCTCCCACCATTTCGTGGTTAAAAAAAAAAAAAAAAAAACATCCTAAGAAGTGCTTGCGTCTACTGCCCCACGTGTTTTCTTCTACTTCGCATTATTTAATCTTCATATTTAGAGCACTTTCATCCCCTCTGAGTTAAGCAGATAGACAGCGTTTCTAGTCTGAACCATTCGTAAGCATGTTTGATATGTAGTAGGCAGATGTTTAGTTTTGTGGTGACAAATATTGACTGGCATTCTACTCGCCCTTATATGGCTCATTTCTGCGTGCCGATGGCAGCCAACTTTAACAAGAACGTTGACCGTTGGTAACCCTTAAGCTTAATGAGCTCCTTGCACTTCCTTCGACCGCAGCCATTGTCAATATTCTCACCGCCACGCTGTAGGCAAGCCGATCCTTGAATGGTCCTCCCAGCGTCTTGCGGATATCCGAGAACACTGCGGCAGCGTGCATCCGGGCTCCTGTGCAATACACGAAGCCCGAGGGGCGCAGCCTGGAACCAGAAAATGTCTTGAGCGCTTTACCCACTTTAAACGAAATGCTGACTCTCCATCCCTACCTTCTCGAGGCTATTGTATTTTGTAATCATATCGTCAGTGAAGAAATAATAATCATCATCATCAGCCTGACTATACCCACTGCAGGGCGAAGGCCTCTCCCATATTTCTCCACTTAACCCGGTTCTGTGCCAGCTGCATCCACTTGACCCCTGCGAACTTCTTAACCTCATCTGCCCACCTAACTTTCTGCCGCCCCCTGCTACGTTTTCCTTCCTTTGGAATCCAGTTTGTTACCCTAAGCGACCATTGGTTATCCTCTCTTCGCACTACATGTCCTGCCCATGCCCATTTCTTCTTCTTAATTTCCACTAGAATGTCGGTGACCTGAGTTATTTCTCTGACCCACACTGCACGCTTCCTATCTCTTAATGTTACTCCTACCATTTTTCGTTCCATAGCCCTCTGGGTTGTCCTCAACTTAAGTAGAACTCTCTTGGTTAGCCTCCACGTTTCAGCCCCATAGGTGAGTACAGGCAAGATACAACTGTTGTATACTTTCCTCTTGAGCGATACCGGTAAGCTGCTAGTCATAATCTGCGAGTGCTTGCCAAATGCGCTCCATCCTAATCTTATTCTTCTTGTTATTTCCTTTTCAAGGTCCGGATCTGCGGTTACTACCTGTCCTAAGTAGACATATTCGCCTACTACTGTGGCAGTGCCACAGTAGTAGGCACAGTTATGCCACAGTGAAGAAATACTGTGGCATAACTGAGACACACACAACATACGGACAAATGCAACGCTCGAGTTTGTGTAGATGCCAATATGTTTCTTTGCTGCAATTATGCTTAAATATATGACCTACTAGCACAAAACCTTGTTTTACTCAAGTATAGTGTTGCTTATCCAGAGATCTAGAAATTGTTCACGTCGGTTTTGTATAAAAATATTCGAGTTCTTGCGAAAACTACATGCGCTTATTAAGGCGAACGCCTTACTTGGCTGTTTACGAAAACGTGTCAGCAAAACATGGGAACTTAAAGTAGAAGAAAAACGTAAACGCGTGATAAATACCATGTTTAAATCAGACTTTTAGTCGTAAATGTGTTAGTAAATACCAGCGGTGTAAAGGTTTCAGGCCATGTCAGTCACAATAAATTAGTCATGATTCAGGGTCACTCGTCATGAGTCCGCAAGATCGGAGACGCAATGGGCGTGAAAATGGAGTTTATTACTGGGTACATCACTCAAAGACATGACCGCTACTCATGACTCAACAACGTCATGACTCTAAAGTGCTTTGTGATGACACTCTAGGAGCTACTAAAAGCAGCCAGCGCACATTGTTTTGCATTTCACCGATGCAGATCTCTGATATGGTCTCAAAGTTTTATCGTGATTTAAATGCAACAGTCAGTGTTGCAGCGTCCTTGACTGCCTATGCTAAGCCTCACCTAGTAATGGGTAATACGATGCTACAATGTACACTTTGTAGCAGTACCTACGCAATTTAAAACTACTAAACCTTTCATAAGACTATCTAGGAGAATTAAACGCCTAGCACGTAAAATTAAGACGCTTAACATTCATTTTTTATGTATCCTAATGCTAATCCGCCATGTGAAACCATTCCAAACAGTGCGTATCTTAATCGGTTTAGGCAAAGTTGAAAGCTGCACTTATTTTTATCAGTTTGGCTTCAGAAACATACTATTTAGTTGAAGTATTTGGCACATACCTATTAACCGTTTTAGAGCACCAAGAAGGACCTCAAGGGCACATAACTTGAAGAGTATTATCATAAGGAGTCTCTCAGTGCATCGAAAGCGGGTCACAGAAACGAATTTAGGCAAGGCTGCTTGTTAGTCTAATGGTGGACTCCTCATTTTGGGAAGCCTGAACCACAAAACGACGGGGACGTGAGATGACACAAGAGATAGCGCTAACTTTCAACGGAATATTACTTGGGACACGGAAGCATATATACTGAAGAAAGTGCCGCAAAAAAAAAAACAAAAACAAAAAAACAGCAATATGAGGCTCACCACACGCTCATGCCATGACCATTGAGTAACGCGATTTCTTTTTCTAACCAATCCGCCAATGAAGTCACCGAATCCTGCTTCCACAACAGTGTCCATGCCGAACAGTGGTTTATAGTTTTTATTCGGGCAGCAATAGAGTGTTCACACAGGTTGTCTTCCTTGGTAGTGCCATATTGTGCTTCTGAAGTCTTTCATTTACACATATGGCAGTTTACCCTATGTATACTCGGCCACAAGCCAAGCGAATACAGGAAACCATATTTTGTGTGCACTCCATAAAATTTTCTGTTATGCTTCTTCATGCCTCCTTTTTCATAACTGGTCTGGTGTAGAGAAAACCAGGCTTACGTTAGCCTTCTTGGCCACCCACTTGAGCCTCTGTGTAATTTTCTACTAACTCTGGACTGCTGCGAACACATCCTCTGACACTTCACCATTTCTTCTGCCACCGAATTTAGCATATCTTTGGGATAGCCAGCCTGATAAAGGCGACTAGCCTGCTCGCTAAGGCTGGTGGTCATCAAGACGGGACGAGCGGTCAGCAGAAGAAGACAAGAACTCCGTTCTGTAGAGACTGCTGGCAGCTATTACAGCCGAAGCCGAACAGCCCTATACTGCAAGTGCTCAAAAAACATATTGTTAAATTTCTGATCCTGTGGTTGTACCTGAAGGAAAAGCTGTAAATAGCGCTTTAAATTATTGCTTAAGCTTAAGTACGCTTACACTACGTACCAGACCTTATCACTGAATGCAAAGGCTCTGCGGAAGAACCCCAAGGCCGCTACCAAAGCAAACATATATTTACTCCACTATTTGCAGTTCTTCTGTCGGACCTCGTTTGCCCGTACGACATACCTATGCGTTGCGATGATGACGAATTTGACTACTCTGGTTAGGAGACTTAATATAGAGTAGTCCCGCTCGATGATCGCCTTGTCTGGAGCCACAGTGAGGAGCACTTCATCATCCGGGCTGAACTGCTGAATAAAGCGTATGTAGCCCTCTCCTTTGGAGAAGTCGCAGTTGTCGTTCGGATGGTCCCAATCGAGATTAATTCCCTGCATGGAGAGCTTGGGGGTGAAATAACAGCCATGGGAAAGAGAAACGCCGGCGCAGAATATGTAAGTGACTAGACGCACTTTCTCAGACCTCTACTAACCGCACACATCGATTTTGTTCCGTAAGCATTAACATCATCAGCCTGACTACAGACACTCCAGGATAAAGCATTCTGCAACAGCTACGCAATCAGCCCAAAACTATACCACCTGCGACCACTGAATTATTGCAAAGTCTGTTTAATGGGCTAATCTAACTTTCTGTCGTCCCCGCCTACACTTCCGTTTGTTTGGAATTAGCGACCCTCGGTCACCTTGTCTCAGCATTACGCATAGCGTCCATAACCATTTCATTCTTCTTGAGCTAATACTAAGATAGCATATTATAGTATTAGCTCACAGAGTCGTTCAGGAGACAAACGAGAGCCAATACTTAGATAGCATTTGGCCTCGTTTGTCTCCTGATCGAATCTGTGAGTTTCCTGTCTCTTAACTATACACCTGCCATTTTTTCGCTCCAAAAGCTGTCTGCATTGCCCTTAGTTAATGCTGAACCTCGCTCGCTAGCTTCCATGCCAAAGGTGGGTACAGGTGACACAAAACTATTATATAAATTTTGTCGGGATATAATGGCAAACAGCGATGCCTGGTCTGGGTTACCTGACAAATGTGATTCACCTCATTGTTATTTTTATTGTTGATCCCTTCTCATGATCAGGATAAGCGGTCAATTCTTAGCTGCGTACATATATATTCCTTGAACGCATCTAACGCCTAGCCAAATACCATAAACACATCTTATCTTGCAACGCTTTTGAAGCAAAAGCTCGACTGCACCATGTAAAGACAAGGTAGCCGTCAGTGGCACAAGCCGCTACGGCGCATACGCTGTAACCCGAAGCAACCATGCAGCTTCGCCATATCACAGGTGTTCCGCCTCTGCACTAGCTCCAAAGGGAAAGAGGGTAGGGACATAACTGCAGACGCACACGCCGGCGCGGAGAGAAGGGTAGTTTTCGCACTGCGCATGAGCGTGCCGCCGCAGAGAGCTCGCCGAGTGGAGCAGAAAAGCGTCTTCCGGTAATGCATGCGCAGGGCATGAAAGTGGATTCTGCCTACAGCGGACTAATTTCGATCACCTGGGCATTTTTTTAAATGCTATACATCACACAGCAACCGGAAGCATCTCCATTTCTCCTGTGAGGAAGCGCAGGTGCCGGCGGTCGGGTTCGCAACCGGGAACCCTGGTTCCGCAGCCGCTTTGGCACTATATTCGGCTCAGCAGCACCACTCTAAGTTTTTAACATTACTTTCATTTTCGGCCTATTATGAACTAAATACCAACCTATGTGCGTTTTCGGTCTACGTCATTGTTTATGTTTTAAGGTTCGTTTTCTGTATTCCTTAGCAGAGAAATCAGGTAGAACGAGAGGAAGAAGATGGCTTACGCGGTATGAAGAAGCACTGAACAAGGGTAAATGGGGGAACGCGGTTTGTGGTTTGTGAGGTTTAATGTTCCGAAGCGACTCAGGCTATGAGAAACGCCGTAGTGGAGGACTCCGGAAATTTCGACTACCTGGGGTTCTTTAATGTGCACTGACATCGCACAGCACACGGGCGCCTTGCTTTTCGCCTGCATCGAAAAGCGGCTGCCGAGGCCGGGATTCGATCCCGCCTCAGTTCGCAGGTCGAGCCAACGTTACAACAAGTGCACTTGTCTTCGTACCACGCATGACATTCGCAAAGGAATGTCAAACATGGATCACACGTTGCTAAGACGTTCATTATGTGCAGAAGAATGGAAATCTGAGCTAGTTGGTGCATTGCAAGATCAAAAAACAGCGCGGCTACTTGGGACAAACAGAGAGGAGAATAACGGACAAGCGCTGTTTCAGTCTAATCATGGGAATCCAAATATACAATCTCAGTGTCATGCAGAAGCACCGATGGCGTGCTCACTATGTCTATGTTCATATGTCTAATCCCTAACTGTTTTCCACCAAACTCTACGAGCACCTCCTTGACAGAGGCAGTATGAAACTGGAAAGACTGTGTTACTGGGATTTTTTCAGTTATATGCAGGACTACAGAGGATGTACAATTGCTAAAAGTATTGCCAAGTGGCAAACTGAGGAACAGAAGCCTCGCTAAGAGAGAGAGAGAGACAAACATTTATTATGAACAGGCATGAAATATTCAGCCCTAGGTGGGCAGCCTCCTCAGTCTAGGGAGCCGTGGACCCGAGCCATCTCCGGAGTCCGGATAACCAGACTACGCTGATTCTCCAGGCTGGGCCTTGACAGCTGAGTCTCCCACTGCTCTTCGGTTATGGCCATGGTGGTTATAGTACCAGTTGGTCTCTTGCATCCCCGAGGCATATGTTGTAGGGTGTTTAGTACGTTACGAAATGCGCATTCATAACTGTAGGTGGTGGGTGAGATTTTGTGTAGTAAGGTGCCGTGGACGTGGCTGTTGGTTTGGATTTTTCGGAGGTTGACTGCTTCTTCTCTGGTTAGTTTATTGTGGGGTGGGGAATATTTTCTTTTGTCAAGTCCGTAATGCAGGAGGATGTCAGTAGATGTCTTGGGTAATTCATGTGTGCTCCTAAATCCCTCTGGACGTGGTGCCCGGTTAGCATATCCTCGGGCTGAGGCGTTGGCGGCCTCGTTTCCTTCCAAATGAGTGTGTCCCGGCGTCCATATAGGTATCTGGGAGGTGATGAGTTGCGGTGAGACGGAGGATTTGAAGTACTATGCTGGAGATTCTTCCCTTTTGGTAGTTTCTGCATGCAGACTGTGAAATAGTGAGAATGACGACGTGTTCTTTGCTCGTCGAGACTGCCAATGCAATTGCGGTCCCTTCGGCTGCGTCAGTGGCATTTGTTGGAATAGTTGCAGAGGTCTTTTCTGTAAATGTGGAATCCATGACGCTGATGGAGCTGGCTTGTCTTCCCAGGAATTTTGCTGCATCAGTGTTTCTCGTTTCCGAATTCGTTCCGTGCGCTTTGCTCAGGGCCCAAACTTTTGCCAGGCGCCGGTCTTTGTGGTATGCAGGATGCATATTTCGTGGGATGGGGGCTACGGTGATGTATGAGCAGATTTCATCCGGGATGCGCTGCTTGGTGTTTATTTGGCGCAAGCCCTTTTTGTATCCCAGTTTCGTGAGGGCTGCACGTCCAGTTTCTGTTAGTTTTAAGCGTTGCAAATGATTTACTTTGTGGGCCTCGGCAAGCTCCTCCCACGTGTGGGCCTCGGCAGCTCCTCCCAAGGCCGAGGTGGAGGAGGCGTTCCGTAGATGCACATTCGGATATACCGATGGCGATTTTGATGGCTTTACGGATGAGAGTATTGAGTTTTTCCACTTCTGCTTTCTTTAGATCTAAATATGGTGTTCCGTATGTTATGCGGCTTATAATGAGAGCCTGGATGAGGCGGACGGTATCTTGTTCTGTCATACTGTGTCTTCTGCTGGCCACGCGGTGGACCAGGTGCGCCACTTGAGTAACAGTAGCCTGAAGTCTCGGGAGTGTTGCAAACCCTAATTCATCTTTCGGGATATTTAGGCCAAGAATGAGGAGAGTCGGCTTGAGGGATAGGGGTTCCGTCAAGAAAGATTTCCGGATCAGGAATGTCATCTTTTGGTTGTCTTCCTCGAGTTCTGGCTTTAAGAACCAGATGTGCAGATTTCTCCGGTGCGCAGATGAGTACGCAATTTCTTAGGTAGTTATTCGTGCAGTCGAGGGCTTCCTGAAGGGCGTCTTGCTGCTACCCTGGGCAGCCGCCTCGAAACTATATTGTTATATAATCGGCATATAGAACATGTCGTATGCCGTTGATTTTATCTAGATGCTTCAGGAGTTTCATCACAGCGATATTAAATAAGAGGGGCGATATAACAGACCCTTGCGGGGTGCCTTTGTCCGCTACCAGGAATTTGTCTGTTTTGAGATACCCCAGGTTTATGGTGGCCGTACGATTAGTCAAGAATGTATGAACAAAGTTAAATGTTCGCTCTCCGCAATTGGTGTCCTGTAGGTTGCGAAGAATTGCGGCGTGTGAAACGTTGTCAAATGCTTTTTTATATCCATTGCAAGAATGATGCTCTTACTGTATTTGGTAAGATTGTCAATAATAGCCAGTTTGAGTTGGAGTAGGATATCTTTTGCGGATAGGTGTTTGAATCCATAGAGCGTATTGAGGATGTACCCTTGATCTTCCAAATGGTTTGTGAGGCGGCTCAGGACCATGTGCTCGTAGAGCTTCCCTGCCCATGAAGTGAGGGATATAGGTCGTAGGTTCCCAAGTCCTGGTAGTTTGTTGGGCTCGGGAATCATGAACATCTCAGCGTGTTTCCACGCTTCTGGTATGTCCCCCGTCTCTCAGTTATTGTTGATGTGCTCACGGAGGTACTTCGTTGCTTCCTGGTTAAGGTTGCGTAAGGTTTTGTGGGTAATTTGGTCCTTTCCAGGGGTGGTATTCCGGGTGAGCTTCGCCAGGGACGCCAGTAGTTCCGTCACCGTAAAAGGCTGATCTAGGTCCTCATTCCGGCTTCCTTGGTAAGTCGGGTGTATGTTGTGATGTGGACGTAACAAACATCCGTTGGTGAATTGCTTCTTAATCTCATTAAGGATTTCTTGCTCCGTTCCATCGTGGGAATGTAATATTTTAGCCACGTTTTTCCGAGATGTAGATTTAGACTCTGTAGTGCCGATGAGAGATTTCAGAATGTTCCAAGTATTGCGCGGACTCAGAGCTCCTTGTAGTCGATCGCAAAACTGGTTTCAGTTTGGTCTTCCGATGTCTTCGGCATACTCTTCGGACTGTTTGGTGATTTTGGTAATCCGCTTCTTTAGAGTTCTGTTTCTTTTCTGCTTTCTCCATCTTCTAAGGAGTCCTCGCCGGGCTTCCCAAAGATGTATTAGATGAGAATCCACAGCCGCTGTTTGTGTCGTGAGTTGAATATGTTTCGTGTGACGGTCGACCTTTTCTACTAAGGAGTTGGTCCTGGCTTCGAGGTTTACCGTAGATGGGGTTGCGGCGTCTTTCCTAAAAACATCCCAGTTCGTAAGGCGAGCTTTGCCGATGCGAAGCGGTGTCTTCTTATAAGTAATTTCAATTTGTATTATGTGGTGATCACTGCCAAGATACTTTCGAGCCTGTTCCACGCAACTTGCGAGATGCCCCTGGTGAACATCAAATCAGGATTTGTGTCTCTGCAAACACTGTTGCCAATTCTGGTGGGCGTGTGGGGGTCATTCCACAGAGTTAGTTGGTGATGCTGCATCGTATCGTGCACCCGGACACCCTTTTTGTTGGTTTTGATGTATTCTCAATCAGTATGGTGGCGTTGAATTCTTCTACCAAAATAAGCTTGTGCCCTTGTGTAAACCGGTCCACTTCCCGCATGAGGGCATCGAAGACTGCCAGGGGATCTCTGGGAGGACTGTACAGATTAAGGACAAACAAGCTTTGCTTACTTTTCCTGTTAGGGATTACTTCAACGAAGGTGTGCTCAATGAGGCTGCTCACGTGGTGCTGTTGTGCATTGAGAGATTTCTGTACCAAAATGGCTGTACGGCTAGTACTATCAGGAGATATGTTTCATATCCTCGGATACCAGTTGACTTGGTGTGGGTTTCCTGTAGAGCTGTGATGTCCGGATTATCATGCTCAGCTAGTTGACGAAGGTTTTTTTTTTTTTGTCAAAACGATCTGCCGTTCCACTGCAATAGTTTTTGAAATTTGGTGGCGGTGTTCTTCCTTCATTATTGTTGGGAGCCATCTTGTTTACAATCGAAGGTGGCACCCGCCTCGTTTGCGTCTGTTTTAGCCTTCTTGCGGGCCTGCTTTTGTTTACCGAGAATCTGTTCAAGGTAAACCTGGGTAATGTAGTTTTGTTGAACATGCATATGGAAGTCTTAGAGGGTTGCGTTGATTTTCTGCATTTCATGACTTAACAATTGAGTCATGTGCTGCATGACCTGCTGCGTCACCTGCTGCGTAATTTGTTGTGCCAGAGGTGTGAGGGCTTTCTGGATCCATTCGTTGATAAGTTCCTTGACGAGTTCGTCTGTCAGCGCTGGTGGATTGGCAGCTTGTGCTTTTGCTCTGGAGCCATTTATAATGACCTCTTGTTCTTTGGATTAGTTAAGAAGCTTATCAATGAGTGCTTACTGTTGCTGTAATTTGGCTTGTATCTCGTCGGAGATCTTGTTCTGTTCACGGTCGGACTGCCCACCAGATGCAGTGTCTGCGTAGCTGACCTGCTTTTGGGTTTGGGAGCGTGAGCAGGAGTCAGATCGGCTATCTTTCTGTGACCTCGAGGTGCTTCTTGATCTTGCGGTGGAAGGTTAGCTTGCCGTCGTAGGGTTAGCGTTGCTCGTTGTTGTTGTCGAGAGAACGGGAAAATCACTGTTGTAGACCGCGTTCCATCGGCGTTCCTGTTCGTAGCTTTTTGCCTCCCATTGCTGCCTGATGTGAAGAGGGGGGGATTGGGTTTGAGCTTTTCTTGCAGTCTCGGCCGGCGGTTTCATGTTGGAGTTGGCATAGCTTGCATTTAGGTTGGTAGTTATGATCCTAGGGTTGGTTGGCTTCGCCACAGCGGGAACAGAAATTTGCCTGCCGGTCTGGGCAGATGTCCTGCCGCTGCTCCAGGTTGCCGCACGATCTACAGTATTGAATTGACTTTCTGTAAGGGTAGCACCTGAAGTCATTACTTTGAAAGATAACGTTAAACGGCACATGCGGTCCTTCAAAATCGATGAGGGCGGTCGAGGCATGTCCCAGCATGCACGCCGCAAAGGCGTTGTATCTTGCTGGTACGCGGAGGCACGCTAGGATTTCAGCTCTGGTAGTGTTTGGTGGGATATTGTCTATAACACCTTTGCTGATTCCTTCTGGCGTTTTAATATTTGCCTTGACGTTTTATATTTAACCCGCCCAGTTTGAGTTCTGCGACCCTGTTGAGCACTTCATATGCCATGGTCTTGTTGGCTGTACTGGCGATGATATTTTCGGGGACCTGTACTTGGACTCGTATGGTGTCAAAGAAGTCACGCTGGATGAATCCGCTGGCTTTTTGGCGTGTGTGATTGTTAGTTGAGTCCACGTGGAGACTTGAAGCCCTGCTTCCGGTCGGTAGGTAATCTTAGCATCGTCCATTGGTAGGGGTGGATAAATGGACCTTTTGCGCTGCGCCTTTGTAGCTCTCGTTGGGCTAGTTTGCTGCGATGACGGCGTTTCAATCTCGGAGCTTGCTGCCTTTATAATTAGCCTCACCTTCTTTCCCTCCCTTTCCCATTGCTGCCATTGTAGTTTGCGGGTCAACTGTTCTGCCGCTATCAGGGTAATACATCAATGTGCTTCGCTGCATTTTTTGCATCTCGTCATCAAACATGCGTACTGCGGCGTCTGGGCAGAACCTGCGGCGCGGAGCTCATCGTCAGCCGCGTTTTGGTGGTTGCTATTTGTCTCTTCTTGCAGCGGCTTCTGAACAGGCTCATCTGTGCGTTCCGTGACGTGGATCATCGTGTGCGCCCAAGTTTCAGCCTGGCCGAGGAGGAAACAAATCCACTCAAAAGCAGAGGCGTTGACGTCCTCCTCTCCTTGCCCTTACTGCGCATGCACAGCAGGGTCTGCTCCGTTCGGCGTCCAATGACCAGGGGCTTTTCACCGTTAGGCTTAGCAAGGCGGCGGCGTCGAAGCTGTTTTCTTGCCAGAAAATAATGAAAACTCACTCACTGTTGAGAAACTTGATATCCCCGTGGACCGCTGCACTTGCGGCTTCTGGTGTAGCAGGAGCTGCTGGGGTTAAAGGCCTTTTTCCTCATAAATATTCGCATAAAGCAGGAGCCCATGTATAGGGTGACTGCTCTTCCTCTGGCGGCCCTTATTCCCCAGAAGCCTTGCTACGAAAACTATTTATTCAGCAATCTTCTCTTCCTAATAAAGAAACGGCCTCGGCGCAGCATGCGAGCGCCGTCGAAAATAAGCGTTTAAGGCTGTTTCCAGTGGTTCATCTGCTCGCAAAGGCTTGGAAATCGTCGCCGTTAGCTCATTAGTTTGCTTCATTTAAGCCAGACCTCTTCTCTCTTTGCTCAGTAAAACAAGCGTTTCTACGGGACCTCGTTAGTATCATAAAAATCACCTGGAAAGCCAAAGATCATGCGTTAGATTCCCGACTAGAACATGATAATTTCTTTTGCATACCATCAATTACTTTTAGAAGTTTATTCGTTTCATATATGCGCCGAACTGTAATCCACATACGAGACCTTTTTCATTTATTTGCAGTGCAGATATCCACGCATGATGCCTTATTTCTGACCGAAATAATTTTTTTCTGCAACCGTAATTGACCATAAACGCAAACAAAATGGTTAAGGACACACTACGTTGTCGGCAGGGGCAAATAGTATTTTGTGTATGCACGAGAGACGGTCTAAAAGTATATTTGGTCCCTCATTTCCTCACGGAAACTTTATTGCCCAAAACAATACATCATGGCGTCATGAAACGTGCTTATTGCACAATATTTCGACATAGTCACTACTAAATGCAGTCATTTGTCATAGCTAGTAATCAAGTCGAAAGACTCACTCTTGTAAATGTCGGTGCCCTTTGATGATACACCAAAGCCATTCACAGCAAGGATGGAATGGAGAGTCCGGATCACCGGCCTACAGCCTAGATATTGGACCATCGCACGTTCACCTGTTTCCTTCGCTGAAAGCTTTGTTCTCCGGACGCCACTTCCAAAGGCGTGCTGAAGCAGAGCAGTCTGTGCGACAGTTCCTTGCATCGCGGGGCTGCTTACCAAAATTAGGTTCCTCAAATTCATTGCAAGCTATAACAAAATTCTGAATGTCAATGGCGTCATGATGCCATGGTGTATTTTTGGGCGCTAAAGTTGCCGTGCGAAATTAAATGACGAAAGATAGTTTGGGAACATCCCTTGTAAAACGCACAAAGCGATCGTTTTCCACAAGACATTTGGTCCCTCTCCTTCATCAAGCTCCGTTGCTCGGATTAGGCTGCTGTGACGCTGACGGCTATGGGCTAGAGGGCTATGGAACGAAAAATGGTAGGGGTAACATTAAGAGATAGGAAGCGTGCAGAGTGGGTCAGAGAAATAACTCAAGTTACCGACATTCTAGTGGAAATTAAGAAGAAGAAATGGACATGGGCAGGAAATGTAGTGCGAAGAGAGGATAACCGATGGTCGCTTAGGGTAACAAACTGGATTCCAAGGGAAGAAAAGCGTAGCAGGGGGCAGCAGAAAGTTAGGTGGGCGGATGAGATTAAGAAGTTCGAAGTGTTCAAGTGGATGCAGCTAGCACAGAACCGGGTTAAGTGGAGAAATATGGGAGAGGCCTTCGCCCTGCAGTGGGTATAGTCAGGCTGATGATGATAATGATAATGGCGCTGACGGCGTTGAAATGCACAACGGTGCAAAAGCGTGCCAATCCACGACACCACGCGTGCTGCCAAGAATATAGGAGAATCTGAGCGCTCCAGTGCTCTGCTAAACGCCATGAGCGGATGCCGCAGCACAGTTACGGACTTGACTTCAAGTGTCCGCCCGCGCTATGAACGGCTGCCACTTCCACTACCGGCGCCGAACGATCTTGCAAGCGCGAGTGTGTGGCATCGTGGCGCCATTTATGGAGATCGGGCAGGAAGGCTTAGAGAGCGGAGAACTCGCCTTGTTAACCTTTGTCCACTCCTAAATTTTCACGGTTCCGGGCTTGATAGAAAAATACCTGTACCCGGTTTTTCGCTCTCAATGTTTGTTGGACGACACCTCAAGGTGGCTGAAAGACTAGCTTCACGTGGAAAATAAGAAACTTAACATAAACCTAAACTGCAGCTTTCAAACTTCAAAGCAAACGATGCAATTTTTCAACACCTATGGGGAAGAGCTTGAGTTTAGTGTTTGGATTCGTAGTTAAAAGCAATATGAGGAATTTTAAGCGGCTCATTTAAGGTAACATGTAATTCAAGCTGAAGTGAAGCGATTTTAACACTGACACTTTTGCCATGTGGTAACAGCGTTGCTAAAATTGCCGACTCACGCGTGATACCGTACAGCGATTTCTACTGCGATCAGTTTACATGCATCAGTGGGTATGTTATCAATCCCTGACCAATGATAAGCACGCATCACGAATTTGCTCCGCGCACAAAGATATTGAAAGATAGCCCGTGAAACACTACGCTGTAATCAGGGAGTGCAACAAATTTTAGTGCACAAGATAAGGTTTTAACTCTCACGACCGCCATGATTGCCATTTGATTCTCAGAAGCTAGCTAGCATGCGACGTAAGAATGCTACGTCTTTATTTAATTCTTGAAAATAAAATGAATTAATCTTCAGTCGATTTTTGTCTACGCCTGTCTCAAAATAATTTCTCAAAATTCAAATAATTTCTTAAAATGCAATTTTACAGAAACTGCCTTCCGGTTGCATTTCTGATTTGACTTATCCTTCACACTGCCATTAATTACTGCGTGGGCTTCCGGTGCTTAAGCCTATTGATGTGTTGCGGTATGGAGGAGGGCACAATAAAATAGTACGGGCAGGTTGCTGGTTGCACCTGTTGGTGGACGGAGGGTTTGAGGGAGGCCTTTTTTATGGCGGAACTGTGGTGTAGGCATTGCCGATTCAGGTTCACACTGCAGGGCTTGAGGAACGTAAGATTAAGGAATAAAAGAGAAACGCTACGCCAGCGTGATCAAGGTCCAAAGCAAACATTTAATCTCGTCAGCCCACTGTACCATAGGCGAGAACCTTTGATCCTTATTTACAATTTTTCATGAGATTGTATGCCCACAAATTTTCTTCCGCATGTCTACGTCAGATGTCTGGTATGTGAAATACACACCATGTAGCAACTTAAAGTGCGTGAAGGGGCCCAAATATAGGCAAAGATCTGCTTCAAAGCTCGAACAGAGTTTAGAACGAAATTACTTGTTATCCATTTTATTTATTGGTCCAATTAGTCACGAGGGCAAGTAAGCGGCTGCCTTTTCCACTAATTCCATGGAGAAATAGCGGTGCACATAGAGCGGTGAAAGAGGAAGGACAGAATTCTAAAGGTAATAATTATCTCTGTGACATTTTGCGTCGGTCACGCTAGCGGAGAAGGCCCCATTGGAGCATGCGTGCCGTGCTGTAAGCATTTACATAATCGGCGATCTAATAACCCTGTCTTTAAATGTGAAACTCCCCAGACAGCTTGCGCATACAGCGCATCTCTACCTCTGAAGAATCTTATTGCACCACACTGGATAGCTGGAAATTTCATATTCACGAAACTGTTTCCATAAATGACCAAATAATGGTCGTCAAATGCATTGTATATTGCGTTATATTTCAATGCTGATTATTTTCAACACAAAGTAGCATTTTTAAACAAACCCACTCAGTGCATGTTACGTTATTTTGTGACAAGCGCATGCGTATGCGTAATCAAGTATAATCTCGCCTTGGCAAACTCCGCAGAAAGCAGACCCCAGTGTCTTTCTATTCTGGAATTTAAAATAATATTCATGCCAAAACCGTATTCAAGTGAATCTCAGTGGCCTAGCGGGTTTTCTCAATGGGTGACCGGCCTCGTAACCCCTCATCGCATCCCTCAACCCATTACACAATTCACCCTCCAGAAATATTTGTGCCGTGTGAAGTCCTGCTTAATTAAGTAAACATGTTTTATGTTCGCGTATTCTTATTCGTGTTCTAATTCGACCAAACACTCGTTTTCCTTCGTCGTGGCCCTTCGTGGTAACCGTCTGTTGTCGCTGCACCACATTCTTGCATGTGCTTTTCATAAACGGCAAACGCAGGTGTTAATGCAACGTACCGTGTACCCGTACTTAATCAGCAACATGCGGATTTTCTGCACCAGAAGGATCGCGCTGCTTCGGGTCGTAGAGAGGGCAATAGCAGCGCTGTCGGCGCGACTGCCCCCGTATGTGGCGTACAGCTTTATCGCAAGTCTTCGGTGCTTGAGGGCCGAACCAAGATAGGGAAGACCAGAACCTGGAGTGGTTCCAGTGCGCCGCTTCATCCGCCACTCATAAGCACTGTCGTAGTACATGGAGTACACTATTATGTCGGTGCAGAAGGCGTAGGGCAGGAAGTGAGCGAAAGCGGTCGTGAGGTTACTGCAAACACAGAAATGAAGTGCATTTTGTAGCCTGGTCGTTGACAAAAATGGTTGATGCTGAACCCTGCTAGTCAGTTAAGCGAAGCGAAAGAGTCGTTCTGCTTGGTTTTACTTTGGTTATGCTTTGGTTTAGACGTAAGCAGATATGACTTTGCCGCAGTTTAACTGCTGAGACTATGAAGTCGGGCATGCGTTGAACTACAAGAGCAAGCACGTGGTAGTGTATCTGCTATCGAAGAAAAAAAGTGAAGTGTGGTGAACCATACTTGGCAACATGGTTAACATATATAACCACACAGTGAACTCTGGCTCGTTCAAGGTTAAGCGGCCTCATACATGGCGTATTTATGATTTCGCTTCAAAGTTATCATTGGCGGACTTACACATCCAATTGTGGAGCTTGTAGACAGATTGTAGACGCCGTACAAAGGTTAATCAGTGGACGTGTCATGTTGTTGCAGCATAGTCGTTTTTACGAGTTTTCGGCTGCCCCATTTTTTGAAACACTGATTTATTCAGTCAAGCTAAACAGTTCATTCAATTCAAAACTTATGATACTGCTAGCAGCCCGGCGGGAATCTGCTCACCATGTTAATGAGCAGACCTGACGCTGGTTTGATATTTTGTTCACCTTAAGAATGCAGCACACCACTGCCTCTATCATTTCATACCATACTGATGTTTAGTGAACATGGCAGCGGAAAATACATCTATTCTCTGTTATTTACATATCAACACATTGTGATTGAACGAAC
>JAJIZL010020940.1:95696-132196 GCA_023969395.1 Amblyomma maculatum | reverse complement strand
ATCTATTCTCTGTTATTTACATATCAACACATTGTGATTGAACGAACGCTTAGTCTTTTCCTTATTAAACAGCAAAATCATTTACTCTGTGCTGTAGCATCTCCTGAAAATTCCTTCATAATTAGTGAATATTTTAAACCTATCATGAGCGAATAGTCCAGGTTTTCAAATTCTGAACTGACGCCCTTCTATTGGATTTACTAAACGTATCAAATAGCGCATGGCCTGAATAATTTGAAATAAATATATGTTTTACATGTTCAAATTACTTTAGAGCGAATTTGCAGTGTAGTACTGAAGTCACCTTGCGGGATGCAAGGCGAAATCATTTAAGCCGCCCTTCTGTGATCCTCAGAACGCCCCTGATCCTCGAGAGAAAAAGAATGAAAGTCTTTCTCTCTAGAGAGAGAAAAAGACAGATCTCTATCACTCTCCTCCCTCCCTTTTTCTCAGGAGGAAGAGGGAGGTGAGGGGTAAAGGGAGATGGAGAGAGGGAAGGAGAGGAAGAGAAGGAAAAAGAGTCTCCCACTCTTTCTCTCTGTGAGGGTGACCTCTCTCTTGAGAGAACGGCTAGTTCTCTCTCTTTCTCTCATAAATACTGCGCTGCTTAGTTGTACACGGACAAAGGAACTGGACAAACGCTGAGGTTAAGCGCGATCTACCAATCTACCAAGAAATAAAACTTCAGTTGGTAGATTGCGCTTAACCTCAGCGTTTGTCCAGTTCCTTTGTGTGTGTACAACTAAGCAGCGCAGCATTTATGAGATGTTCCAACTAGCGCAGTCCCAAGCACTTCTTAACTCTCTTTCTCATTACTATTGGTATGTATTCTAAACTAGCATTTGGTCATATATACCAGATCCTGTCAATATCCGACAGAACCTCGTGGACACACATTTCGTTCATAGTTGTTGCGCCCACATTCTGCGGGCGCTACTCTTGATTTGGTAAAGCCTTTCGTCTTAAAAACTACGAAAACACTTAAGATCGCTTTAAGGGTATGTCCCGATAGCAGCCTGTTATATTGGGCAGTGCTGTGCTCCCACATTATCCCGTTCATTAGGCCCTCATGCTCTCCACGTCGTTTGAGACAATGTAAGATACTAAGAAATTATAACAAAGCAGATTGCCATGTCATTACTGCAAACCTCGGGTGCTTACTATTCATCATCATCACCATAATCCTTAGCCTGACTGTACCCACTGCAGGGCGAAGGCAGCTCCCATATTCCCCCAGTTAACCCAGTCCTGTGCGAGCTGCTGCACCCACTTGACCCCTGCCACCATTATTGTCGCGCAATTATGGGAGTGTTTCATTAATTAGATCTGGTGGAAGTTTAAAACGGTTAAGGAAGTTTAAAAGTGAACAAGCGCAGAGACAAATTTGTTCGTGCTCGTCGCTTTTTCAGTTCCACCCAAGCGCCCTTGTTTAGCTTATTGCTGAAGCAAGGCTGCTCCATGGAAGCGAGCCTGCTCTGAGCAACCATGGCTGAAGGGCCCGCCAAACGTGAGATAACTGATCTATTGTTGTCTAAACATTTACTTGCCTCTTTCTCTACAATCCTGGAAGGTTGTTATTATGCGCTAATAAAAAAACATGCAACTTCTTGCTGAAAGTGGTTCTTCGGTTTCAACTCACAACTGGGTATTTGTTTTAAAGAATACATTTTTCTCTTTGTTTAATAATGTTGCACTAGCTTATCCGACATGGTACATTTACAACTGTCTCCTATGGAGCCAATACTGTCATTGATGAAGCGGTTGCAAACATTATTCAGAAAGTAAAGCTTCCCGCATCTACAGGAGTGGGTGGTCTTAATTACAATTTCTTGACGATTACATCCTTATGGTTATTCCTTATACTACTGTCCGAATTTTTTACATTATCCCTTCCTAAGCACATCGTTATCTAACGATCGGGAAACCGGCAACGTGGCTCCTATTCACAAGTCTAGGTGCCTAATGCGCCTAATTATTATAGCCGCGTTACGTTTACATTATTTCAGGACGTCCTTAACACATTTTATCACCCCACCTAAATAATCCCCTTGAATATAATTCATTTTAGTTACCCACAGTATGGTGCTCGCAAAGATCATTCCTCTGAAACTGAAGTGCCTTAGCTCATGATTTAATTTCTGATTTGGGACGTTCTTTTCTCATAGGCTCCATTTTACCTTTTAGCACTCAGAGGAGGCTTTAAACACTGCGCCGCTACAGCTGCTAGTTCTTAAGCGATAACGAATTAGTTGTGGTTTAGCTCTGGTTTAACCTGGATGGAAGCGGAAGTTATTATCCCTGGCTAAGCCTGTGGCCAAACTTGTGATCCCCCCCCCCCCCCCCCTCTTCCTCTTGTCAAAATTTTTGGGGGGGAGGGGGGGGGGGGGGGGGGGGCGTATCCCGAGTCAGCGTCGGCCACCAGCTCACATATATAGCCTCCCTTTGACCAAGCCGTATGAAAGTGCCTGCGCTGCATAGGGGTAAAATGAATTCAAATATCATATGATAGGCTGATTCTAAAGTCACCCTCCCGCACGAAAGGAGAGTCCCGAGTTGGGGTTATTTTCAGGCACCCACCGACACTGATGCTGAAGGTTGGCTGCCGCTTTGAAGCTTCCACTACAAGAACTCAATATTTGTAGCCTTATCCTGAAATGGCCCCAAGTTTTTCTGATGTAATCGGTATCGGTATATAACTGCCGATGACCACAATTTCGCAGTTCAGTCCAGGGACTCCCGCTTTCCTAATTTATATTACTGTCCTATTTCCTTGTCATTTCGTTACTTTTTGATGATGACTGCACTTTGTATTGAGAAATTATTAACCTGGCAGATACTTGTGGTCTGCAAAACTATATAAACACTATTATAACATGGCATGGCATTTAGCTTATGAAACTAAATGTTAGCAAATAAAGAGTGATGTCATTTGCACTCTTGTTCAAACTAACAACTCAATGCTCATGCTTATTGACACCCCACTGACTCAAATTAATGAAAGTCAGCATATGAGTGTCAAATTTGCCAATGTACTCTCATGGAAAGAACACATTGAATACATCAGTAATGCGCTAATGGACGATAGGTTTGACACACGCTACATTTTTTCTTGCCGCTGAATCATTGCATCTGTCCTTGTATTCAATTTTAGCGGGTGTAACGACCGATAAATATGTTGCCTTCGTGTGGAACGCACACAAAAATTCGTTCATTGCTTTACTTGAATTGGTCGGGCACCGTTCTGATAGATATATATTGTCCAATTACTATGATCATGTCTGTGACTCACAAGTGAAGACAACTCTTAATCATCTAGATCTCTAAGTTTGATATGAAATTTCTCGTCTTAGTACTTTTTATGATATACATACCCCTTACAGTAGTCTGAAGAAATACTTTTTTCCGCCAGCGTTCTTTTCATCCTGAAGAAATCATCAGCAAAGGGATTGTGTTGCACAGTGCACGAAGCAGTGTGTAAATTCTTCTGTGCCCAAATTTCAGCTGCCTGGAACCGCCTGCCCTCCTCCACCACCTCCATTTAGCGCCCTAATAATTCAAGGATGCTGTAAGCACTCATCTTTTGGTTGATTCTGTTTGTTTCTTGTGTTAAACGTCCTAAGAGACTGAGAATATGAGACACGCCGTAGTGGAAGCTCTGGAAATTTTAACATCTTGGGTTTCTTAACGTGCACTGACATCTGACGGCACTCAACGCCTTGCTTTTCGCCGTCTTCGATATGCGAAAGTGTTCCGTCCTGCCTCCTTGGACACTGAAGTCAAGCTCCTACTGTATCACCGCCGTGGGGTTCTGTATTTTCTACTGCATTTTCATCTTTTTTTCCCATTCTACTCTTCTCTATATTACACCAGACCTGCCTTGAGAATAATATAAAAGGAAAAGAAAAGCTGCTGCGCAAGCACAGAATAAACACTACACTGAGGAGTACATATTCCGTGGCCCTCAGTTTTATCACCTGATGCAGCAACTATAGGAAAGGGATTATACTGAATTTCACGGAAAGGGATGCCATTAAACGTTCGATCCCTTATAACCATTATAACCTCAGTACCCCTTTTAGTCCTTTTTTTCTTAGAGTGCAGTGGCTTGAAGCCACAACCACAAGATCCCGCGCAAAAATTTCAAACTTTCCCAATTGAAATAAAGCTAGCAAAACGGGACAAGCTGCAATGAAGCCAAAATTGGCTAAAAGGTTCGTTTAATTAAGGTATTTAGAAATCAAAAGGCAATGAAATAAATGGTTTTGCTATTCGGGTTAGAACCCAGGTCCTTTGCATGCTAGAAAGCTCGCAACACATAGGCTACGAAATCTCGTTGGTACCAAGTGTTCCATAGGGGCACTTAGTGATAGCGTAATGGTGCGCACGACTTCCTAGCGTTATAAAATATGTACTGACGTTACATTAATAACAGTCTGAAACTTTCAAGAGATTTAGAAAAAAGAACTTGAAAAATCGAGCCTATAAAAAACGGATGTAAAAGGCGATTTTGCATCGGCTTTTAGTGTGACGTTTACGCATCCTCGTGATTTTTTTCTATGTGCAGTTTAGACACGGATCTTGCTATTGTCTGATACACAGGTACAGCTAGTGGTAATGACCACCAAGGCCACTTTGAAGAGACCCGTGAGGACGTTTACTCTGTACAGTGTTCTGCACGTTTTTCGTACCCGTTTAGAAAAATTCTTCTGCATCAACCAAAGGCTCATTTGCGCTAAAACTGCTCAGAAAGCTTGAGCGTTGTTGTCCGCTTTTTTACAAGTTACGTTTGACTATGGTGCTTACTTGGTTTGGCAGCGCAAGATGAGAAACAAGGACCGTCTGCGGCGAGTCTCAAGAGTATAGTGAACTAGAATACTTTCTAGTGGCGCGACCGGCGGCGGCTGCGGCCGGCTGGGGTGAAGCGAGTTGACACTGACGGCCGGCAGGGGCGCCGCTGCGCCTTCTCCTAGCCTCCGGCGCGCGCGTTAGCAGCACATATCAATGCGGTGTGGAATTTTTCTCGCTTTGCGCGCGCGCTGTCTCGCAATTAACTGCACATTAGCGTTCGTATATTGCTGTTAAGTAGTGATAGCAGTGAGCAGGAACTATGTAGCACCAGTGACAGTGAATATAACGAAGTTGTGGCGAAAAGAACTGATTCCCACTGTTTTGCTTCAGGCTGCCGCACCGGCTACCCGGGTCCGGGCGCGCCAAAAGCATCGTTTTTTCCGCACCAGGAGATGACGAGTTGGGAGGAAAGTTTGAGCGGAACTACGCGAAACATGCTAAGGGACGATAAGAGACTCATAGAACTATCAGCAGTGCATGAGCACCGTTTTGAAGCACACCACATATTGCACGACTACGTTCATATGTAATCGACGGCGGTTGAAGTCGTTAGCTCCCGATGCCATATCGACGCTGCTTCCGGGGTGTCCAGCCCAGCTCTCTGTTAAAACACTTAAACGGAGGAACGAAAGGAAAAGATCTGCTTGTGAAACAATTCCACCGCTAAGCAAGAAGCCGTACCAGGACGTGAACAGCGCTGACAACGAACATCAAGAGCCGAGATAGCTGCAGCTGCTACAGAATAATCTCCTTTCTCGCTTCAGGTGCTCCGTGGCATTCGCCGAGCTGGTGCCGCATCGAGGATGAACATTTCGGCTATTATTGCGTTATTGCTACGTCTTCTTTGAAAATACAAGCAAGGCTTGTGTTTACGCATGAGCGAGCTGTGGTTTTCAATCCTGTCGGAGCAAACGCTGAGTGATATATGCTTAGAAAAAAAAACAAAAACAGTTGTCTTTGTTAGTGACGCTGCAGCTATACTGCAGGATGCCGAAGCAGCTTGTATCACTTGTATTTGCAAGGGATCAATGACGGATGATAAATATAGGCAAATGTTGCCGAACTTGTGTAACTGCACTGGACTAATTGCAGGCAGTAAGAATTAGCAATATTTACATAACTGTGAATAAAAATTCAACTTGCTACAGCATCGTACCATGTAGTTTGTAATAGCTATTTACTGTTAATTAGTAATTGTGAATAAAACAACTTTCTCCTATGTAATCAAGTCATATGATTCTATTAGTGCAGGTTTAATCAAATACCTTTAATTCGCTAATTAGGAATAAATATCCAACTTTATGCCCCAACATCGTCATATATGTTGGATGGCTTCTGTTGAGTATCACTGCTGCGGGCAAACTGTAAGTCTTAATTAGTTGCCAATAAAAAGTTACTTGTGATTTGATATTGAACTTTATGCTGCAGTTTCACGTCATATACATCGAGGGATAGCTATTATATTGATTACGATTGAACTACGCTAGTTGCAGCTGTCTTAATTAAGTGCCGTTAGTTAATTGTAACTAAAGAATTAAAAAATAATACTACGAGCAACTCATATCGCTTAAAAGGTCTCAGCGAGTAGAATCCAAAAACAAACGCTATACAGAGCTATCGCTCATCTACCTCGGTTGAGCCATAATTAAACCACTTCCACTTTGTATTTTAGAGATGTATTGGCGTAACACTTTGAATGGTTCTTATACAGTACGTCCATCTCAATTGTAATATCTCTATGCAGGACCATATTCATGATGTCATACAAGTAATAAAATCACGATTCCCAGCTGTAGCACTGCGTCCCAACTCTGAATTAGTCGACAGGGATTCGATTTTTTCTGTCGTTTCTGTCAGAATGGCAACGCCACGCAAATGGGCAACGGGGCTTTCTAAGTCCGTCCCTGCAGTAACTGGACTGCGTGTAACACTATGCAGTGCGCTGTCGTTGTTGTATAGCGGTAAATAGATCATAACTACAAGCGCATCAACTTCACTAAACAATTTATGAGCTCAAAATACGGCATACAATATAGCTTAAACGCTTTACCAAGGTCTACCATGGCTTTACTTCTGAAAGTGTGAATATTAAATGGCTGTGGGTATACACACATGATATTGCTTGCGGGTCTTGACCTTCAAAGCACAGTAATAGTCGCACAGATAATTTGCTCTGGATGTCATGCTGACGGGTTGTCGTTCTGCGATGGAGTTTCGCTGCAAAAAATCACTCTGCAAGTCGAAGTTTGGCCGACGACGCGACAGTAGGAATGTTGTATTTTTGGGTAGTTACTATAGGCGAGGTTTCGGACACTCATTTTGATCCTTAAGAAGGCTAGTCATTGTAACTGTCAGGCGGATAGCAGCCAGAAGGAATAAATGTGCAATTATAATTAGTAAATGAGATAAAAACCCAAGATAACAGACGAGCGTTTCAAAATTCCGCGAATTCCTGTGACTATGAAAAGTTGCGGTGGCGCCATCTCATGGCGTCAGTTAGAAAAGGGCTCGCCTGCGCCTTGCCGCTCGCGCCACTAGAGAGTATTCTAGTACACTATACTCAAGAGCAAAAGACGCAGACGCCAATTTACCGCCGAAGGGCAGCGGTGGCGCCATCTAGCACCATTACTGGAACGTGCCATGCTTGCCTCGGCGCTTTTGAAAAGGAGCGCTTTCATCCAGCGACGCCCCACCTCCTCCCATACTCTCTGGACTTGGGTGGACTTGCTTGGTGCTGAGGGTGAAGAACAGCGCGTGCTCATCCAGCAGGCCATCGATGTATTAGGCGCCTAAGTGTCGCGCCTCAATAAAGTCTTCTACTAGTACCCAGCGACGCCAGATGACGCCACAGCTGCATTTCGATGGAAATTTTGCCCTGGCGTTTTTTGCTCCTCAGTCTCGTCTCAGACGGTTCTGATTTTTCATCATGCGCAGCCAAACCAAGTAAGCACCATGGTCGAACTTATCTCGTAAAGAAGGGGACAACAACGCGCAAGCTTTTGTGTGCAGTTTCAGCTCAAATGAGCCTCCGGTTGCGACGGGGGAATGTTTCAAACACGATACGATAAAGTTGCAGAACACTATATACCTTAGCTGTTCTTGGACAGTGCTAAAGACAGTGGTGCGAACTAGACTAAGAACATACTTCCTGTTAATCCGTCAAAGTGGGCTATGCGTACCCTTTTTCATTCCCGTCCTGAACTTATGGAAGAAATCAGCATGCTGTCAGAAAGCAGCATATTAACGCTATAGTGCCAATATTCCTGCTCGCCACAAAATATGGCGTAGGAGCAGTCATTGTGAATGAAAACTCGCGGTAGTAGTTATCAGCTGACATGCCAGGTAGTAGTTATCAGGTGACATGGGCGAGAACTGATTGGTGAGCAGGTAGTGTAACTTCAGTCGACTACACAGCAAGGCAAGGCAAACAGGCGCAGCAAACTCTGCCTTCTGATATGAGATGGGAAGCTGAAATGGGAATAAAAGAATGAAACCTTGTATTATGACAAACACAGTACCACTAGACGACACAGGCATGATCGTATGGCTTGCTTAATTTGGGGTCTACTTCATTGTCGGTCACCTTTCTCATATTCTGGAATCTTAAAGTTGTACCTTAGTGAGAAATTGTGGAACACTAGAGAAAAATAATGCATTCGTGGTCAAGGCAGTTGCCTTTGCGTCATGGGGAACCGTAGATAGGAGCTACAAACGCTGTTGCGCCGTACAGCTCGAAGGTAGAGTATTAGCGCCCGACAAAAATGTTTCTTCTGTGCAGGCTGGTTACCAATAGCTGTATTAACTTCACTGAGCTGTTATATATATTTCAAACAGATTATGAATAAACTGTTCATCCTTGCAACCCTTCTCGCCTTGTGTTGCGTACAATGTGTCCAAAACGCAGAAGACTCGACGTAGGTTCAGTACTTCAGACTCATTGACGCCAGCAGCATTCAAGGTAGGGATTGCTGGTACGTTGCTGTAGTCGGGCAAAAAACTGCAATTGTCTGGCCGCCCAGCCGCGTCGTCGTAGAGGACCTGTAATAAAGCATGGTTGTTGTAATATCAGATGTCCCGCGATGTCCTCATATGTAGTAAATACCTTTTACTGGCAGCACCTGCTTATGGGGATGTAATTAACCCTGCAAATGCAGGTTATCCCACTCAGACAGAGATAAAGACCTGGGCCACCGTGAGAAAAAATGCAGCTCATTAACAATGCTGGAGGCGTTAAACGCCGACAATAAATTATTGAAACACTCCAGATTGATCTCCTTAATTTCCTGCTGTTTTGCTGCTGTCGGTAGCCGATGAGCCCTGCGCTAGCGTCCATGGCCAACAGAAGAAATCGTGTCCACTAAAATAAGTTCACAGCGTGTCACTAACGAGCCGTTTTCACTCGGTCACTGAAGATAAATGCGAATCGAAAGACTGAACGCGCCGAGCCGAACGGCAGCACTGTGCGACATAGAGAAGAATGTGATTGATATCAATATACTCGTGCAACCATTGGCGCATTCATGGGCATGATTTTACATTTGTGTCAAAGAACGTATTCTAAATTAATAATATTTATGACGCACCCACAGTGATCGCAGTTTCCCCGCCATGACAACATAGACAAACGAAATCATGATGCTAACGTTCCTAAGCTAAAGTTCTAACCACTGTATCAAATGTCATCCCAAGACTCAGTGTAGATAGCGCTATTGAAGCTGTCCTAGTTTATTAGACCTTCTATTTGTATCGTATATACAATTTGCCGAATATGTTTTTCTCGTCGCTAAGGGACGTAATGTAACTTACCTCAAATCGTGCAAGCACCTGACGCCAACGTTTCCTTTAAACGGACGAGCAATGTACCTAATAAATGACACTGATAGAAAGTATAAATTCTCCACTGATACTCAATAAATTGGCACAGCTCTAATACAAGAGCGGGCAGTGTTAATGGCAAGACAAACCTAAATGGCTCACATAAAGTTTAAATCAATACCTGATATGCATACTTTGAGATAATAGAAAGAAATAGCACGTCTGCCGATAAAGCAGCTTTCTAGCAATAAAGCACTAAGTGGGGAATTATATAAGTGGCAAAAGATACGGCGAGCAGAAATCAAAGCCAGAAAGAAATTTGTGAAATGTGTTACTGTGCTCTAAACATTATGTCGGTCCCATGAAGACAAATTAGAAAATAAACTCGAATGATTCAGGGATTTTGTGACAAATGTCGCTCCTAAAGGATGATAAGGCTATTGTGAAAGAAAACGTTGGTTAACATTAATTGGCGAATGCATTCAGCGGAGACGAAATATAAGATTTATTAGCACGGAAGATGCTCGTATAGACCTAATAATCTTGTCTTCAGCCCAAACTACCAGTCCATATTGTGAGATCTAGATTAACGTACTGACACCTTTCAATGTGCTAAAATACTGAACAAAAAAAAAACAGCATTGCTAATCAGGTAAAGAAAGTGAGAAACATTCAGGAATAAATTCTGCCAAGACATTACATTCCTGGGAAGTAATCAAGATTACCTGCTGCGCACAATGCAAAGCGTCATGGTATAGCTTGTTGTCTACCAGCGCTGCAGAATCTGCAACATTTGGAATATATTTTCACCTGGTAGTATAGCAGATACAGTAAGTTCTTTTTAGACGGAGCATGCAGAACGTTTGAAAGTAATTCCCAAATACGCGTAATGAGCATGAAGAATGGTTTAAGAGAATAAAGCAAGCTCGAGGAGTGGCAAACGCCCATGAGGTTGCACCGCTGTACTAGTAATACCCCACAGCAGTTGAAAACGGAAGGCTACTTAAAGCTTAAAAAATCGGAAGCGTAGCGCAGGTTGAACTGTATTTTCTGTTCTGGCCGCAGCCAAGACCGATTAGACAAATCTAGGTTTGCAGACAAAACTTCCCGCACTGTCCTTGTTCCTATTTTCTTTCCTGATGTAGGGATTGCGACTGCCTCAATGTTCAGCAAATAGAGAAATGGGACACAAGCCAACCCTATAGGCCCCCATATGACAACCAACTTTATGAAATATATTTGAACCATCTGCGAACTCATACTCTTCTGCCATGAGCAGAATTTCACAGCTTCTGGCGCCCATCCTTTCGCTGTAAATTTAGCCACGGGTGTAAACGAGGATGGTCTTCTCCAGAGCAAGCCTTCCAGCCCTCTGTGCGGCTGGTTGCCTTATAGATTGGAAATGGTGGATTGGTTCGAATATAGCTACAGTTCTCTCTATATATCCTGAATCCAGTAACTAAGAACCACAAAGGTTTCATGGTGAAGATGTCAAGTAGTTAGCAGTGTCACTGTCCAAAGAAAGTTCGAGTAGAATTCAAGGATGTCGCAAAACCTGCTCACGTTTTTACGCCGGTGAAGCGCGAAGCAATCACCGCAGATGCCGTAGTAGACAGTTCAGGAAGATTAGAGAAAAGCGTTTTGTTTACGAGCTAAGAGCACGAGCCTTGCCATAGTAAGCGTTGCCTTTACGCTTTTCTCCAGGAAAATCTTTTGTGCACATGGCGTGTCAACTGTGAACGTTCCACGCGTGTTTCCTCAGTACGACGATGTGCAGATCAGATGTGGCACGACCTAATAAAAGTCGCGCCGCAACATCAATCAATTTCTATAAACACTCTAATCGACTCCCGGGTCAATCTCTTTGTTCAATCAGCCACGGATCAGCGACTAAGAGTGTGCCAGTCTAGTCTACGTGGTAAAGCCATCGTGACCCTCCAAACGCCGGAATGTCAAAGTGGCCGCTGAGAAATCTGGTTTATTAGGTCAGACTCCTTCGTATCTTTCCGCAATTTCATTGCTAGACATCTCTATGATATAGCTTTGGCATTGCATCCGTTGCAATTTTTTGTGCAATCAAATATGAGTAAGGAATAATATTCAGTAATTCAACCTATTTTATCTTGGCTGCATGACCTTCGTTTTGTTTACGAACTGTTGCCTCAAACTCATCCTTTAGTTCACGACCGGTGAAACATGGGCACTATACTAACAAGTATTTCGTCAGTTGTTAAGTGAATTCCGAAAATCTTGATGTCCTCGTCTAGGGTATCTACCTAAAAGACAAGGAAACCAGTCCTTAACTCTCTAAAGGTGTTCCACGTGGCGTGTGCCTATTAGGTGACAGAGAGTTACATCGAATGCGAAAAAGTGAAACAGATCTCTGGGTCGCGATGATTGTCGGGAACATACGTCAACAGCTTGTCTGTCAGTGCGCGAATAAGGCGCCGGTATGGTTGTTTCGAAGTTGTGACAGGTAGCGTATGAGCAAAGAGAGTCGTGAGCAACTTGAAAATAAAATAAGTGACCACGATGTAGAAGCAGTTATAGGGGATCGCCATGAATCAGGATGATGTCATGAAGAATAAAATTGGCAACGTTGTAGAAATAGCTGGTAGGGATAGCTCGTGTTGTAGCTCACCGGATGGGGAATCTGTCGCGACGGCAATGCAGTTGTTTTCAGACATGATGTGGCAAAGAGGCCCGAGATGATCAATACCAATACAGTAATATTGCATAGCCGGAAAGTTTGTTTGTTTAAGGAGCCGCTCGACCGCATTTAGGCCGTATTCCTACGCTGCCTAAGCTATAGAACGATGATGAAGCGTTACCAATATAACAAAACTTCATAACCGGAAAGGTTACTGGTTTAAGGGAACCACTCGCCTGAACCTAGGTCGTATTCCGGCACATGCCACTGCTATCGTGCGATGATGAAGCGATGGAGAGGGCGACAAAGTCAAAGCAAAAAGAAACGTCGCACGCTGTAGTACGTACGTGACATGCAATAGTGGTGACAGGAATTCGGGGCATCATGACGACGCGCCACGAAAGCAGAGCAAAGATGTTCCTTTACCACGAGAAGGAGGTCAGAGCCATTACGAATTATATTGTTACGTGCTTAGTACGCACAGCGGGGTTTATTTACAGAGGGATTGCACGGTTATACGAGAGCACGGAACCGCACGGTTCCACGAGAGCAGCGATACATCCATCAGCGACACAAATACCTGAATCAGTGCCTGTGACAACCTTCATGAAAGGATGACGATATGAAGAGCTGATGACGAAACCTAGGACACCAGGTTCAGGAGAGAATGCTCAGGACGGGTCGTAGATGCAGCTTCGTCAAGAGCGCTGTATTGGTTAGTTTTCTGGCAGAGTGCTAGAGTAGTGGGCAAGCACGGACGGCGATGTTGCAGCTACCGAAACAGGCGGTCTTGAAGATACCTGCGTGTATCAACAGTGCTAAGGCACAGAAGGACTCAATACGGGACTGGGTTGTGTGATATCGGTAGTAGATGTAGGTCAACGGGGCGATAATCGACGGCTGCACTAATAGCCATAAATGTGGACCGCACGGGAGCAGGATAAACCGTTTACCTGATTACCAAATGGGGCTCTCTCCAGTGTTACAACTGCAGTAGAATGTCGAGACAACTGGTGCATGAGCAGCAGCAGCTACCAGTAGAGCGGAGGGTTTGTTAAAGGGGCAGCGGGGCGAAGGCAGCCAAAGTTAAGACCTATGTTCGCGAGCTCATGGTGAACGACAGCTGGGATTAAGAAAACCGTAGCCTCGCAAGAATGAAAGGGAAAGACGCCCACTGCCCAAAACGTCAGCTCTCTGTCGACTACCGGGGTAAAATTTACCGGAATGGGCCGGGCACTGCAATCTAGAGAGTTCTTCCCATCATCGCACGAGAATTCCGCAGCCATATTGGGCCGGCGGTAGAAATGAGTAGAAATCGGACGATGCATATCTATTACAAACTGTCTGTATAGAGGAAGATGCAGTCGGCCTTTGTATAGTGTCCGCAAAGAAGAATAAATGTGTTGTGAACGGTTTTCTTAGGACATGGCTGACCTTGCTGGTCACCGACAGCGTTGTACACTATGCGGCACACTACTCAAAGGCCTTGTATCTTGAGTCTAATTAGAGGCTTTTCAGCCAGCCTGCAAGGTATAATTTGTTCGAGAACTTCTCGAGAAAAAACAAGGTATTGAAAGTATACCTAATCCGAGCGCTAATTTGCAAATGGTAGAATTGGAAGTAACTGTTTACGAGTATTTCGTTGGCTTGTAAACACTGGTTATCCTGATTCAGTGCTCACTGCTGTCGGCGAAGCTTTGTGTAAGTAGCTACGCAAGAAGTCAAATAAGGCACTTGTTTCCAGCTGCGGCACTGAAGGCAACCAGAATAAGATGTGCGAGAGAGTGCTTTACGTCCACCGCATAAATAAAAACCTGTATGTTTGATTAAGTGTGGAACTTGTTACGCGGCACATTGAAAGCGTTCGACTTTTTGTGAACTTTTGAGCCGAAGCCACATGAAACCGTCTTATGGTATTAGGCACGTCAACAAGATCGTAGATTGAAAAGATGGTGTTTACAAAGTCCTTCAGAGTTCTGGTCTTGTCTATACAGAGTAAACCGACCGGTGCCTCAGACATCGTCTCAAGGAACATGCGGGTTCTTTTAAATCAGCCACAGCTAGCAACCCGCCTAATGATCGCCCTGCCTCCCGCGTTTCTGAAAAACCAAATATGTTCAGTTGATGCAGTGATGTAGCGGTAGAACATTCGCCTCGCATGCAAGGGGATCGTGGTTCGAATCCCGGTGCCGCCGATTCTCCACCAGATAAAAGAAAATCAGCGTCTCGATGGAATTGCATAAACATGTTTGGCGCGTGACCTGATTCCAGTGAAAATTCGCGGCAACGGATTCCCTCACCAGAACAGGAGTTGGTCACTCTGGTGCAATAATGTGCCACAACCTCCCATGAATAGTGTTATAAAACCCTCGTCCTCAGTCACCAGCGGGACGCAGCGGGAGGTGCTACAAATTTATTGCTCCGGACAGGCAGCCATTGGAAGCTGACCCTGGCAGTTTAAGGCTAGAAACCTAACTAGTGAGGCTAGTTTATCAGTGCTATAAGAGGAACTTGAGGATATGAAATGGGATATCATAGGGCTTAGTGAGGTTAGGAGGCCGAATGATGCATATACTGTACTGAAAAACGGGCATGTTCTGTATTATCAAGTTTTACTGGAGAGACGAGAACAATGAGAAAGGTTCCTTGTCAATAAGGAAATAGCTGGTAATGCAGATAAACTCTATGGCATTAATGAGAAGGTAGCAGGTATTGTAGCTAAGCTTATTAAGGTGTGATCTGAAGGTTGTACAAGCATACTCGCTTACATATAGTCATGATGACCAGGCAGTCGAAAGCTTCTACGAAGTTGCAGAATTGGCAATGGTGAAAGTAAAAGCACAGTATACCGTTCTGATAGGCAACCTTAATGCCAAGGTAGGCCGAAAGGAGGGTGAAGACAAGGCAGTGGGCAACTATGGCATTGAGTGAAGGAATAGCAGGGGGGAGTTACTAGTTGAGTTTGCTGATCAAAATAACCTTGCGAATCATAAATACTTTCTTCAGCAGACGAAAGAACCGGAAGTGGAGATGAAAAAGCCTTAATGGGGAGACTAAGAATAAATTCGACCGTATACTCTGTTCTAGCCATAAAATTGGGCAGGATGTAGAAGTAAGTTGAAAGGATTGATGAAGTGACCACAGGATGTTAAGGTCTCGAATTAATCTGGGTTTGAAGATGGAACGGAACGCACGAGTTAGGAAGAAGTCTATCTGCAAATTTTGGGTTTGGGAGTAAAACTCAGGTTCTTGCTGCAGAATAGATCTTCAGTGCTAATCGTAGAAGCCGACCTTATACTAGAGGCAATCAATAATTATTTCAGAGATATCATTACCGAGGGCGCGTAGCTACAGGCGGTAGTATTGCTAGATGTGATACCAGCAAAGTATATTATGGAACGAAAGATTTAATTTAGAAACCCCAAGGTATGAAAGCCTTTAACCAAACAGACCAGACAGAACTAGCAGATATATCAATACTAATCAGTAAGCGCAAGGTGACCGGCATAAGGAAGTATAACATAGGGATAATTGAGCATGGTTAAAGAACGGTCCTATCCTGAAAGCAGTATAGAGGAAATTAGGCATTGGCAAAAAGCATATGTATGCACTGGGGTACCAGGCGGGTGATGTAATTACGAATATGGACAAGATAATCAAGGTAACCAAGTAATTTTATGCAGACCTCTACTGTAGCCAAAGTAGTTCGGGCGAAAATGAAATTGGCTGTAGTGAAGAGCAATCATACGTTACGCCAGTAACGAAGGACGAGGTTAAGAAGCCCTTAGAAGCCATAAAAGGGGACAAAACATGCAGAGGATAAGAACTACAGATTTGAAGGATGGAGTGGATATTGTGCTAAAAAATTGACCACCTTGTATACGCGATTTCTGATGACTTCGAAGCTACCAGAATCATGGAAGATTGCTAGCATTATCGCAACTCATAAGAAAAGGTATCCTAAGGACCTGTAAAATTGCAGACCAATCAGCTTACTACCTGTCACGTACATTGTATTTACTAAGGTAATCATCAAAAGAAATTAGAACCACCTTAGACTTTAATCAATGAAAGGAACAAGTAGAATTTCGGAAAGGGTGCTCCTACCATCGAAGAATTCATGCTATCAGCCAGGTAGCTAAAGAGTGCTCGGAATATAACCAGCCCCTATATATGGCATTCATTGACTACGAGAAAGCGTTCGACTCGGCTGAAACCCCAGCAGTTATGCAGGCATTGCAAGATCGGTGTAGGTGAGTCATATGTGAAACTACTGGAAGATATCTATAGTGGCTGCACAGCAACCGTAGTTATGCACATAGAAAGTGATAAAATTCCAGTAAATATTGGTGCTAGGCAAGGAATCACGATTTCCCAAGTGCTATTTACATATTGGTTAGAAGGTGTATTCAAAGACGTGGATTGGGAGCATTTAGGCATTAGGGTCGATGAAGAATATCGCTGTAATCTGCGATTCGCTGATGACATTGCCTTGCTAAGAAATTCAGGCGACCAAATGGAACCAATGTTTTATAATTTAGAGGAGATTCAGAAAGGTAAACCTAAAATCCAGAAGACTAAGATAATTTTGATTAGCCTGGGAAGGGAAGAGCTGTATAAAATAGGGAGCAAGCGCTTAAGTGATATATGCGAATATGTCTAGTAAGGACAGATGGTGACCTCAGATCTGAACCACGAAAGAGAAATAACTAGAAGAATAAGGCTGGGATGATGTGCAATTGAAATATACTCAGTCATTATGAGCAGCCTACCGCTACTACTCAGGAGGAAATTGCATAAACGTTGAATCGTACCGGTACTCGCCTATGAGGCTGAAGCATGGAAGTTAATGAAATGGGTCCCACTTAAGTTGAGAACAACACAGAGAGCTATAGAACGAATAATGGTAGGTGTAACGTTAAGAAATAGAACGCGTGCAAAGTGGGCCAGATAAATAGATCAAGTTGCTGACGTTCTAGTTGAAATTAAGAAGAAATGGGCATGGGCAGGTCATGTAGCGCGAAGAGAGGACAACCCATGGTCTCGATAGTCTTAAGAGCAAGGCGTTAGCGTAACAGGGGTTGGCAGAAAATGAGGTGGGTGAATGAGGTTAACAAATTCGCAGGGGTCAAGTGGATTCAGCTAGCACAGGGCCGGGTTAATTGGAGGAAAATGGGAGAATCCTTCGCACTGCAGTGGGTATATCCCGGCAGAAGATGATGATGACTATGATAAATGATGATGAAAGTGTTGACCGCTCTACAGCACAGCTAACAAGGGAGCTTTTTAGGTGTCATTTATTCACAAGTTGAGAAGCCATAATTGCGTAAGTGACAAATAGGCTGTTCCGCTACAAAAGGATCTAGGTTCTTTGCTACCGAGTGATCTCTAATATTCTTGAAGGCGCGAAGGTGCTGCCGGCTTGCTTTCAAGCTTGTGTTTCACCACCCAGGTATCTTTTTACAGTTTGCCGAAATTTCTACCGCGTCATCAAGTCAGTGGATAGCTGGACATGCTCATTGGGTTGCTAGATTATGCAGTTTTCCTTTTAACACTATCATCAGTTCCATGTTAGCGCTTGCCTTTTGTTTTCTTTCATGGTCTTGATTCTCCCACGCTATGCCTTCCTCAAAATCGTTTCCTGCGTTGACAGGTAAAACTCAGTGGGTGATTGTGCTCGAGAAGCTCGGATATTTTGAGTGTGGAGCTTATGACCCACGGGCTTGCCAAATATGCGGGCCGCATATTCTGTTTACATGTGTCCCAGGAGGTCATATCTTCGTGCGTGCGTCTCAAGTCAATGTAGGCCGCAGCCGGCAGGTACAATTACGTTCAAAATGTTCAGGGTCTCAGGCCCTCAGTGGCGCTCAGTGGCGCCCTCGTATAAAGTGAGCCACTATTTGAGATCGACATCATTGATACCGCGAAAGGTGCCCAAAAGTGTGAAGCTGCACCATGATGATGATCGGCGCTGGTTATGCCACTCTGAATAGAGTTGTGTTGGAGGGTATGGTGCTAGCACCAATCTAGCGGCTACTGTGGAGATCCAGGATCTGATCCTAGAGTAGTACGCAGCAAAGCGTCCACCCATCTACTACTATGAGGTTAACGAGAGGTAGACACTGCAGTGCTTCGTCAGTACCGCATTCCGAAATTCAACATTACCTTCCGTGTCGTCATAATCGTTAACAACGCCGTGTCATAACAACTTCCTCCCCATCTAACGTCTGCGTAGTATACCACTATCCCAACAGTAACGCAGAATACCTTTAAATTTTGTGGCACAGCGTGAGCAGACTGACGTTTATCCTTTTCTTAAGACACCGCACTTGACTAGTGGTGAAGTCAACAGCCGGTTGTAACTCACCAGGCTGTCGCTGACGGCCACGCTCTCGGGCACCGTCTCTGGTTGCACCGTGGGCGGCCTCGTGCGTCGCGTCGGATTCCTGCTGTGCTCCCTGCTCGCTGCGCGGTAGGAGAGGAGCGTGAAGGAGAGCGGGATCATGAGCACGATGGCCGTCACCGAGCACAGCACCCACACGCGCAGCCAGCAGGAGACACCCCGGTCCACGTACTGGCCGAAATATTCCTGCTTGCAACAAGAAACGATGAGGAAATGAATTCCCGACCACCTCGAGTATGAAGGCCGTGTTCACGGCGATAATTATGAAAAGGCTGCGCTGTTTTAAAACTTTTCACTGTCAGTATTTTATTTTGTTGCGACCCTCGCAGCCTGTTCAAATGGATCAAGTACTTGACCTTATACATAACGCTACAGCGAATTTATTTGAAAATTTCGACGATTCAAAACTTGCGTCCCAGGGGGCATCTTTCTAAAAATGTTGACCAATTGTTCTGCCTCTGTAGCCCTTTCCCTGTGCGTAATATACAATGTCACTTTCAGAGCGCACGCTACATTACGAGTGAAAAACAGCAAGCGCATACCTATTTTCAAAAGTGGATCAAAATCTAGCGTTTTGAACTCTAGACCAATATCTTACTCTTATTTGTTGAAAAACCTGGAAACATAGATGGCTTTCGGCACATTAACTCTGTAGACTTTTTATATGTACACTAATATTGGTTCAGACGAGGGTTCTGTTGTACAACAGAGTTGACGCCAATCTACAATCTACAGTTGACTGACATCTAACTCGATCGCAACGTTCAGGTAGACTGCATATCCCTGGGCTTGAGAAAAGCTTTTAAGACTATCTGCCTATCTATATTCATACAAGAAATGAAAGAATTTATTACAGTCACTAAAGTAGCCAGATGAGTATAAGACTACTTGTAATCACGCAAACAGCAAAAAGTAAAAAATGGCTTTAGCTCCTATCTGCTCTGGGTACGTCGGGAGTGCCTCAAAATATTGTTTTGGGGCTGCTTTTGTTTTCTTTATTTTATAATTATAGGTTTTCTTCGGAAATGCAGTTTAATATCCAGTTGTCTGCTGATGACTGTGTTTTGTTTTATTTAATGTTTTAAAGCGCGTTTAACTATGGTGCTGTTAAAACCAGATGTCGTTGAACGAGAAGAAACGTGTGCATGTATCCTTTAAGCGAAAGCAGCTTATATTATCAATATTCATTGAAAAAAGCGGTTCTAGAAGGGAACTCTACATGAAATCTATATCTGGGCGTGCTTTTTAGGAGATAGGTTTCGTCAGAACAGGTTAATAGCGCTGGCGATGTCCCTGATGTTTACAACGTAATCTAATGACTGAAGTAAGAGCTTAAAAGAGGTCACATATTTTGTTCATATCATGCCAGTTTTGAGTATGCCTGCCTTTTGTGAGATTCGGTTCAGTGTATTCACATTTGAGTATTTGAGAGAATTTATTTATTTATTCATACTGCTAACCCTTACTGAGGATCATGACAGGGAGGGAATAAACAATACATATAACATCACTAACACTTCTAAAGTTCAAATGACAAAATAAAGTAACAAAGATTTTGAGTTACAATTGTACGCGATGCGCAAAACGCCGACAGCGCCGCCTGTCGCCAAAGCCGCAAAGCGTAGGCGGGCTCGGTCGGGTGCTGTTAATGTCACCGTCTAGCGCGCGCGTCGTGTTTTCCTCTTTGGTCGCGGTTTAACAGATATAACGCCCCTGTCAACCTTTAGCAATGTCCGGGAAGAATTGCTGCGCAGTTGGGTTTTCGAATACACATACCACCTTGTCAGGAACACGTTTGCATAAGTTTCCAGTGATGCTTCACGAGAACGACGGCGGACGTGAATCGCGGCTGTTCGACGCAGAAAGCAAGCAATCGCACCGAATGACATTTCGTCAGGTTAATGTCATTTTTTCGACGTGATGCTACACGATCAAAGCTAATGCCATTTCCAAATTATGCTGTGATTGATATGCAAATAGTAGAGTGCCTTCAATATGTTGCGAAGATGACGGCGCTGTAAAAGAAAGCAGCCATTAAATTGACTTTCATGTCTTGCATACTTTGTAACCAACCTCTTGGACTATCAATTACGAAGTTAGCGGCTGTGTCGGCGGCGTTTGTTTACGAAAGGATACGGAAAGTACGCACGTCTGCGCTCGAGTGCGAAACACGTACGAGTTTCAACAACGCACACTTTCCGCGCTAAAGCAAGTGTCAAGAGCAACACGTAAAATAGGCAGTATCTAATGTACTGTCCGACGGCGCTTTTATAGAACCTTCGAGTAACGCCCTACGGCGATACTCGGCGATCGCCCTACCGTACGTTTTCGCCAGATCGTTCGCTTGGCGTATTAAGGCCCGTCGAAAAATGCTCGAGCTTAGCCTCATCAAGAAAGCATACGGCAAATTCATAACGCTTGCCACATCGAATGCCGCGTGCTTACCGCAACGACGCTGCCCGCGAAAGCGGTCGACGACGGCGTTCTGGCCGTGTGTTAGACCCTAGGCGTTGCTAGGCCTTATAACGCCTAAACGGTTTCGCTTAAAAGCCGTAGCTGGAAGTGCTTTAGAAATAGTAAATTTCCTATTCATAAAACTGCCTTACTATCAGTTCAATTGTCTCACAAATTGTGTTACAGTAAGCTGAAGGTGTAAATTCGGCGACGCCTCAGCAGCGGAGCCAGAGAACGAAATCGGATGAGCTGCGTCACACCGGCAGCAGCCGCTAAAAACAGAAAATTGCTTCTATTGCTGTTATCACTTCTAAAATCTCGTTACATAACGGCGATCCTCAGTAAAGATAATTTTTTTTATTCCTTCCTCAAATTAAGCGCGTATTATTTAAGATGAACACAGCATGCTTTTCTGAAGGTGGTGACAGAAATCCGCCGTGTCGGCGACTCGGCGCCTACGTACCGCGGCAGCAGGAGCGACCTGTTCCGCCTGCGCTGAGTACAGTGGCTACGGTTTGGCTGGCAGCGATGGGTGCCAGCTTTTTTTTGTTTTGTTTTACGATGCTATTTGGCATAGTTCACATAGATGAATAGCTGCAAAATTATAGGAGCACTGTAGTATTTAATGCCGGTGGCACATTTGTAATTTATTTTGGGTGTATCTTCTCACCGAGACTCTGGTGTCGACATAGCTCACTTCCTCGTTGATTGCATTCGGATGAGCACATCAAACTCATTCGACACCTAATGTCGTTTTCATCAAATTTCATTATATTTTCTCATGTAGCATCAAACAAATATCATTTTGAACGAGCGTCATTCGATGCAAAAGGCAATAAATTTGCTGTGTGGCAGGCCTGAGTGATAATTATGTTTTCAGTGTTTTCTGCTTGTCACTGCACCTTCCGTGAACACTTCTTGTTTAAACTTGGTCGCCTCCGCTAGCCGGGAAGATACAATAGGCATTAAATATGTGAAACACTTAGCCAGACGCTCTTTAGCGTGCATTGACATCGCACAGCACAAGGTTGCATTTTGCTTTTCGCCTCCATCAAAACGCGAGCGGCGCGGTGGACTTCGCTCCCGATAACTCAATCCTGCTCAGTAGCCTGGGCCACTGCAGCGGGTTAATGAAGAGATATTTGCCAATATGCGTTTTGAAATTTGTCATGCAATTACTTTGATGACCAGAGCCAGTGTTAATTTCTGTTATCTGGCAAGATTACAAAAACATAACATGCCACTGCACTTGCTATTAAGACTGAACTCTTGCTACTGAAACCCAATACGCACTATTTTCTATGTCGAGTGCGAAAACATACCTGCTAGTCATACCAGCTGATCTAAGGCACGAAATCCTCCTGGCCTGCCACGACGAACCAACTTCAGGGCATCTTGGCTTTGCACGCACCCTAAACCGAGTCCGGCAGAACTACTACTGGCCACATCTTTCTCCGAGCGTTAGACGTTACGTACAGACTTGTCGACAGTGCCAGCGGCGAAAAAAACCCACGCTCAAGCCATCCGGAATGTTACAATCTATTGAACCACCCCTCACACCCTTCGAGCAAGTGGGCATGGACCTTTTAGGCCCATTTCCTTTATCCTCGAACGGACACAAGTGGATCGTAGTCGCCACAGACTACTTAACACGCTACGCTGAAACGAAGGCCCTTGCCCGAGGTACTGCCGGCGAAGTTGCTCGATTCTTTATGAACGACATTGTGCTCAGACACGGTGCACCGTCTACCATCATTACTGACCGAGGAAAGGCGTTTACAGCTCGGCTACTGCGGGACACCTTAACTCTCAGCCATACCGAGCATCGCACAACAACAGCGTATCACCCTCAGACAAACGGCCTAACGGAACGACTCAACAAAACGCTGGCGGACATGATCTCAGCGTACATCGACGTTGAACATAAAATGTGGGTCGAGATCCTGCCGTATGTCACCTTCGCCTACAATACGGCGCCGCAGGAAACCACGAAGTTTACGCCGTTCCGTCTCGTATATGGCAGGGAGGCCCGCACGATGTTGGACGCGATGCTCCCGTTCGGGGATGAAGCGGTCGAACCCGATGCCGCCCATTTCGCAGAACAGGTCGAGCAAGCCTGTCAGCTGGCCCGCTTGCACATCAAGGAGCAGCATGCCACCGACGCTCGACACTATAAACTTCGGCACAGGGAGTCCACTACGAACCAGGGGACCAAGTGTGGGTGTGGACCCCCGCGCGCCACAAAGGCTTGTGCGAGAAACTGCTCAACCGGTATTTTGGACCCTATAAAGTCCTGCGCCGCTTAAACAGCGTTAATTATGAAGTTGTTCCAGATGGAACTGTGACCCTCAGTGTTCGGCGTCAGCGGCCTGAAATTGTGCATCTGGTGCACTTAAAGCCGTACTTTTAGTGTGACTGAGCGCTTCCTGCAAGTGAGACCTTGAGTTATTGTACAGTTCACCTCACACCTAATTTTTTTCTCCTCTCCCCTTGTCATCGGGACGATGGTTTTCTTTCACGGGGGGGAATAATGCCACGTGCACAGCGCCGCGCGACTGCCGTGCTTGGTGCCGACGACGACGAAGTGTTTTGTTGGTTCGAGAGGCGCGCTGGTGCTGGACTCTGTGATCGGAACTAGAAGCCAACCTTATTCTCGGGTCCTCAGCTACGTGTACCTTCAAGGCTCCCTGTTGCTTGAGTCATGACAATATTATCAATGCCGGTTTATTCCAAGCCCACCTCGACGATCCTCCCCACCTCCAGAATCCTTGTCTGAGCCTCGTGGGTCCCATGTATCCCGACGCCGGTCCCCATCTCCATACCGCCACTTAGTTTCCCCTCTCCGACTCGCAACAACTCTCCCTGTCCGCCATCCGGACAACTAAGCGTCGCAGTTTCCGGAGGTCAAACTACACTCTGCAAACTTTTTAAAAGTCCTCCTGATCGCCCGTGTAATGTGATTTCTGTTTTCGCTGAAGGATTACCAGTCGAAGCATTGATTGATACAGGGGCTGCAATTTCTGTCATTCACGCGGATTTGTGCTACCGTTTGCGAAAAGTGACGACACCATATGATGGGCCTGAACTCCGTAGAGCCAATGACGTCCCTTTGCACTCTTTAGCGAAGTGCACCGTACGAGTGGTTATTGACGGCGTCAGCCATCATGTACATTTTGCTGTGCTCTCACCTTGTGCGCATCTGATGAGTTTTGGATGGGATCTTTTGTCAACCGCTTCAGCGTTAATTTCTTGTGGCGACCGTGTTACCCATATGACAGACAGCGATTTTTCATCTGAAGTTTCTGAACGACATTATCCCCTCGTTACCGACGCTGCTACTGTTTTGCCTTATCAGTGCGAAAAACTATTTATCGTTGTTTCTGACCACATCACTGACGGGGACGTACTCATCGCACCATATTATCGTCATCTTGCGCGCGGTATCGCCTTCCCGTCTAGTCTTGTCAGGTTCTGCACCGGCTGAGCGACAGTAGCAGCCACTAACTCTTTACGTGAATCCCTCGTGCTCCCAAAAGGAGCTTCTCTCCTTTGCATGGTGGATGTTCAACATTTGTCCTTGATGGTGCTCACCACCCCTCTGCCTCAGCACCGTGTTTCGCCAGATGTCTGTCTTTCTGTTCTCACAAAGACTATTAATCCTAACCTCACGGCGAACCAACGCCAAGAACTGCAGACATTGCTTCGACACCACCAAGCCATTTTTGATGTCAATTCCCCACCACTAGGACAGACCAGTGGTGCGCACCATCGCATCATTGCTGAAGGTAACTCTATCGTTCGCCGACGGCCTTATCGGGTTTCCCTCTTTGAACGAAAAGTAATTGAAGAAAATGTAAATGACATGCTCCGTCGCAATATTATTCGTCC
This sequence comes from Amblyomma maculatum, assembly GCA_023969395.1. NCBI lineage: Eukaryota > Metazoa > Arthropoda > Arachnida > Ixodida > Ixodidae > Amblyomma > Amblyomma maculatum. The sequence goes on along the minus strand of JAJIZL010020940.1, from coordinate 107,138 downwards.
CTCAACAATCCCATGGTCCTCCCCAGTAGTGTTAGTTAAAAAAAGGACGGCTCGGTACGCTTTTGTGTTGATTACTGCGCACTCAACAAAATTACCCTCTAAGATGTATACCCGATGCCAAGAATATTGATGACGCCCTTGACTCTCTCCAAGGCCCCGAATATTTCTCGACTTTGGACCTCCGCTTAGATTATTGTTAAATACCTATGCACGAGGACGATAAAGAAAAAATCGATTTCGCAACTCCTGATGGACTTTACGAATTTAATGTTATGCCTTTCCGACTTTGCAACGCACCAGCGACATTTGATACTGTGCTTCGTGGCCTAAAATGGAGAACCTGTTTATGTTACATGGTCGACATTGTTATCTTTTCGTCAATTTTTAACGACCATCTCACGCGCCTGATTGAGGTCTTCACGTGCCTCGCTTCAGCGGGCCTTCAGCTCAACACCAAAATTGCCACTTTGCACAGAAGAAAATTAAAATATTGTGACATCTAGTCAGCCATGCCGGCATTCGTCCAGACCCTGCAAAAATCACTGCGGTCTTGAATTTTGCTCGTCCACAACGAACTACAGAATTGCGCAGTTTTCTCGGCCTGGCTTCTTATTTCCAGCGTTTTATAAGGGATTTTGCAACTATTGCTGCTCCACTTCATGAACTACTTAAAGCACGCAGCCATTTCGTGTGGACTGAACAGTGCGAAGCCGCTTTTAATAATCTGAAGCACGCCCTCACATCAGACCCTGTTCTTGGCCACTTCAGTGACAGCGCTCCAACCATCCCGCACAGTGATGCCAGAGGTCACGGTCTTGGAGCTGTACTTCTGCAGCCCGATGCAACTTCGCGTGAGAAAGTGATTGCCTTCGCCAGTCGAACTATGACTCCAGCTGAGGAAAACTACACCACTACCGAGCAGGAGTGCCTTGCCGTCGTCTGGGCTGTCCAAAAATTTCGCCCCTACTTATACGGTCGGCACTTCACAGTAGTGACCGATCACCACGCTCTTTGCTGGTTGTTTTCGCTCAAAAATTTGACAGGCCGACTTGGCCGTTGAATTTTACGCCTGCAAGAATACCATTTCGACGTCACTTATAAATCGGGTCGCCAACACCAAGACGCCGACGCTCTTTCTCGGTGTCCACTTTCGGAATAAGCTTGCTGTTTTTCTCCCCAATGCATTTCCATCTCTCACCCCAGCCGACCATCTCTTTCCCCGACGTATATAACAACAGTGTGTTTTGACGACTCTGAGAACAAACACACTCTCCGCTCACAGCAATTAGCCATTGCCTACTGCCATCCCATCATCTACCACCTTATTGGCGCTTCGGACCCACCCAATGCTCGGCTTCGCCGACAGCTTCGCCGGCAGCTTCGCCATTTGAATCCCGAAGATGGCATCCTACGCCGCTACGTGTATTGCCCTGATGGAACTCGCTGGATCCCAGTCGGGCCGCGTGTGCTTCGCCCACCTATACTGGCGGCTCTTCACGATGACGCTACTGCAGGTCACCTTGGAGTTGACAAAACCTACGACCGCGTGAAAAAACGATTCTTTTGGCCTGGCCTATCTTCCAGCGTTGCCAAATACGTCGCATCCTGCTCTCTGTGCCAAGGTCGCAAACGACCGACGTTTTCGCCCGCTGGCCTTCTACAACCTGTTCCCTGTCCCGCCACGCCATTCGACGTAGTCTGCATCGGCTTATATGATCCCCTACCTCTCTCCGATGGGGGTAACCATTGGATTATAACAGCTTTCGACCACCTTACACGCTACGCTGAGACATCACCTGTACCGACTGGTTCTGCTCAAGAAGTAGCAAATTTCTTTTTGAGATGAATTGTATTGCGTCATGGCGCTCCTCGGGTGCTCCTAAGTGACCACGGGATGGCCTTCTTAACGACAGTCGTTGCCGAAGTTGTTTACGCGTCATCCACCCTTCATAAGACAACCTCAAGCTACCATCCCCAGACTAACGGTCTGACTGAGCGATTTCATCGCACCTTATCGGATATGATCTCCATGTATATCACACCAGATCATTAAAATTGGGACACTATTCTACTATTCGTCACATTCGCCTATAACACAGCAGTACAGCGGACTACCGGTTACTCTCCATTTTTCCTCGTTTATGGCCGCCCTCCCACTCAATTCTCGACACTTCCTTCTTCTCTCCGCCCGACTATTCCACATCAGTACCTACCCAGTACTTATCTCGTGTGGCCAGATGCCGTCATCTTGCCCGCCTCAACACAGCAGCGTGCCAGGAAGGCCGCAAGAGTCTGTAGGATTCTACGCACCGCGTGGTCCCTTTTCGTCCTGGTAACGAAGTACTGCTTTATACACCACTGCGCACCCCTGGCCTTAGTGACAAATTACGCCACCGCTACCTTGGTTCCTACGAGGTCATCAGCCAAACTTCTCCAGTTAACTACAAAGTCACGCCTGTTGATCTCTCAGCCGATCGACGCCACCGTGGAACTGAAATTGTTTATGTTTCTCGCTTGAAACCGTTTGTCCGCCGCGGTGCATCGGTTAGTTAGGAGCGGCCAGGCTGGCCGCTTCCGACCCCCCGGGCAGATTGTGTGAGCATTCCGTGGATCGTCTTTCATTTGTACATGCCATGATCTTTTTCTTTCATTTGTACATACCATCATCATCGTCCCGCAGCGCCGGCTCCGGCACGCGCCTGGGTTCGCGATGGGATGAGAGCCCTGGTATTCTTTCTCCACTTCAAAGTTCAGTTACCCCTTAAATTCTTCCCGCAAACTCACTCAAATCGCCAAGTGAAGCTTACTGCCAGTAGACCCACGGAATGTCTGCCTCCCCCACCATACATACAATGAAGGCCACACAATTCCTGCTTTCGTCGCCTTTCACAGGAATATTTTTTCGAAAAACCTAACAGTAAGTTAGCCTCACTGCCCCGGTCTCACGAACAGTGGACCCTATTCCTGGTAGAGAAAAACATCTGGACTTGTACATGAAAGCTGTACAGCGGAACATCCTTCGCGCTTTCGAGACCTACAAGCCCGGACCTTCTAACATTTCGAAAAAAAAAGAACGTAACGCCTTAACATCACTTAGTCAGCGAAAGGAAATCGTCATCAAGCCTGCCGATAAAACAGGTGGTATAGTAATTTTAAACAAAAGACGATAACATTAATGAGGAATATCGCCAACTCAACAACTCAAATTTCTATAATTACTCCCGTCAAACCCCACTGCCGAGTACCAGGAAATTATAACACAAACTCGAAAGAAACTCACCGAGAAAGGGGAAATACTGCCGCGAGTAAGTAAGGCACTAAAGGCAATAGATCCGTCCCCAGAGCGTTTCTACATGCTCCCGAAAGTGCGCAATGAAAATCATCCCGGTCAACCAGTCGTAAACGGCATTTGCACGCTCACAGAACCAATATTTAACTACATCGATTCCCTCATCAAACGTATCCGTCCCAAACATACATCTTACACACGCGGCACTAATCACTTCCTGAATGAGTTATTTAAATTTGCTGTCCCCAGAGGTGTCGTTTTAGTGACCCTTGACGTTGTGTCCCTTTACGCGAACTTTCATCACGAGGATCGGATCCAAGCTCTGATCACATAATATGAAAAACACAAAGCCCCAAACTCCCCCAGCTAAAAACGCCATCGCGTCACAAGTAACAGCAGCTCGCTGCTGTTGCTTACGCTCATTGTAACGAGCTTCCCTAGCGGTAGGTGGCATCGTCGAAGCAGATGTTAAACCGCCGACGGAGGCACCGCCACTACTCGCAGATGGCGCGAGATGGTCGCCCAGCTCTTCGGCGTGACGTCACAACACCTGTTGCGCTCCTTACGGTGTCTAGATGGGTAGGTGTGCCGACCGGCGGGGGTAACGCGTGCCTTTTCTTCATGACGCCGCAGTGGCGCCACCAGCGAAAGCCCGGTTCATGACCGTTTCCTCCTGCCGTCGCCACGCATGACAGAAAGCGACTCGCTTCACTTTTTTCCAAGTGCAAATGAGTTTATTGCAAACAAGCTGCCTTACGGGAATAGGGAAGGGATGTAAACATATTACAAAGGCAGGGGAGCCGAGTTTAAGGCTGTTTTTTTTACGTACAGCGTGTTTGCTGCGTTCCCGATTTTTCAGGCAAGCAACTCCAAACACTGTTATGTCACTTCCTCGTTCTTAATTTCTTTTTCATTAAATGTTCCACGCCATCACAAGGCAACGCGAATATGTATTAACACAGTGCTCAGTTGTGATTTATGCGTGTGCATGGGCGTTAGCAGACCTTGCGAATAAATAAAATAAAATGAGTGCATAAGCTTGTATTGAAAAACGGTATCTTCTCGCTGAACTTTTGAAAGTGCAATAAATGACATGCACACATTAGTGTTTTTGAGTCAGTGAAGTGACACACCCCAAAATGATGCCTATGCGTTCAAAGCACGCGTCTCAATTTCAGGTGTTTTCTTTTTTTTTCGCGCGTTTTCACGGGCCAGGTTCTTGCTCTTGACCAAGAGGTGTGGAGGCGCATGATAGAGTAAAACTTGACGACGCTGTTAGTGATCTCAATCTTATGCTCCTCACAACCGATCATAGGCGGAGGTTTGAGCTGCAGAAAGGAGGCGAAGTCTGCGAGACTTTCTCGCCTCAGTTCAGTGACTGTGAGGCAGTGACTGAAGGTCTCCTCGAGAGATGTCACGAGACTGTTCAAAGCATCAGATGGGAATATTAAGTTCCCCATGCTTACGTGGACTGTGAGAGCGGCCACAGGCGGAAGGGGAGCTTCTGGCGATGCCAGCAAAACAGTAGCACAATCGGCACATTTAGACTTTGAAAGAAACTTTCACGCCACGTATCCTGCCAAATAGAAAATCAGCCTCGAATCACTTTTTCCTACCGCCAGGCTGCTGTGGTCGTTGTCAAGCTGGCAAGCGCTGAGCATTTCGTGTGCATTCTTCGTCTTTCGTTTCGCGGTCACCTTTCTTGACAGGTAAATAGGAGCATCGGGCAGGGCAGAAGGCACGGCATTTTTCGTCAATCGTGGGTGAGAACGTGGGAGGCTAACAACGTTGCCTTCTATCATATTGTCACGTAGTGGTGACGAGGTCGACGACACAAATGAAGGGGTCGATAATTGCACTAAAGAAACTCTTTATTTGGGCTGACTTGCGCCCGCAAAAGAACTAAGCAACTCGGCGGCGGCGATAGAAACAAACGTGCTCGTCGATCGTCGAACAAAGAATACCCGTCACACTCGGCAACGCTCAATTTAAAGGCTGCCCAGAACAATCTAGATAACGTCGCAAGCAGCTACCAGCACGGGCTGGAACATTGTGGAAAGACACCCGAGTGACCGGAACCTTCGAGACAGATCTGGGTGCATCTTGTGCTACAACAAAACTGATAAAGGTGTGACTCGCGGCATCGAGCATTAATAAACAAAGATTACGGAACTGATACGCGGTCATGCAGAATCAGAGTAATAAGCCTGTATGCCGGCAGCTGTTAAAAAACAACAAATACTGTTTTGAAGGTTTCGCGGCATTACTCCCCTCTTAAAAAAACATCGCCTCGATGTTGCAAAACAAAGAAACTTAAACATAAACACTGCAAAGTTTAAACACCACAGATTCTTTAACGCGCGTAATATGGCTTCAGTCGTACAACATGCACAATTTCTGGGCGTGCGCGTCGACGTTGTGATGCTGAAGTTCCGTCGGGAATGACTTCATAGTCCAGTGGTCCGACGCGGCGAAGGATTTTGTATGGCCCAAAGTATCGACGCAACAACTTTTCACTTAATCCGCGACGGCGAATTGGTGTCCAAACCCACACTTGGTCTCCTGGATTGTACTCTGCGTGGCGTCGTCGTAAATTGTATCGTCGGCTGTCGGTGCGCTGTTGGTCTTTAATACGTAGCCGTGCGAGTCGTCGGGCTTTCTCTGCACGCTGCAGGTAGGCGGCGACGTCAAGGTTGTCTTCGCTGGTTACGTGCGGCAGCATTGCGTCGAGCGTCGTCGTGGGCTCCCTGCCGTACACAAGCTTAAACGGGGTCGCTCTGGTCGTCTCCTGGACTGCCGTGTTGTACGCGAAGATCACGTACGGCAAGATGGCGTCCCAGGTCTTGTGTTCAGCGTCGACGTACATAGCGATCATGTCCGCGATCGTTTTGTTCAGGCGCTCCGTAAGGCCATTGGTCTGGGGATGGTACGCAGTTGTTCGTCGATGGCTTGTGTGACTGTATTCCAGGATGGCTTGCATCAACTCTGCCGTAAACGCCGTTCCCCTGTCCGTGATGAGCACTTCTGGGGCGCCGTGTCGCAAGAGAATTTGTTCGACAAAAAATTTGGCAACTTCTGCCGCGGTACCATTTGGTAGTGCTCTTGCTTCGGCGTAACGGGTAAGGTAGTCAGTGGCCACGATGATCCACTTGTTACCCATAGACGAAGATGGAAAGGGGCCGATGAGATCCATCCCAATTTGTTGAAAGGGCATGGTTGGGGGCGGAATCGGGTTCAGTAGTCCTGCTGGTCTGTTCGGCGGCGTCTTGCGTCGTTGGCACTCACGACACGTCTTCACGTAGTGGGCAACTTCGGCAGGCAGTCGCGGCCAGTAATACTTCTCCTGGATTCGACGCAACGTGCGCGCAAATCCGAGATGGCCTGCTGTGGGCTCATCGTGCAACGCCTGCAGAATTTCTTGCCGAAGGATTTTAGGCACTACGAGAAGCTGCGCGGTCTTGTTGGGTGCGTAGTTCTTCTTCACGAGGAGGCCATTGCTTAACGTGAAGGATGATAATTGTCGCCTGAACACACCAGGAGGGGAAGCGGTCTTTCCTTCTAAGTAATCGGCTAGCGCTTTCAGCTCAGGGTCTGATCGCTGTTGTTCTGCGAAACTGCTGGCGCTTACCGGTCCCAAAAAGGCGTCGTCGTCATCGTCCTTCGGGGGAGCATCGACCGGAGCGCGGGATAAGCAGTCTGCATCGGAATGCTTCCGTCCCGACTTATAGACTACCGTCATGTCAAATTCCTGAAGTCGTAGGCTCCATCTGGCAAGGCGGCCGGAAGGATCTTTCAAATTAGCCAGCCAGCAGAGCGCGTGGTGGTCGCTTACCACCTTGAATGGTCGGCCGTATAGGTATGAACGAAACTTAGAAGTGGCCCAGATGATTGCAAGGCACTCCTTCTCGGTCGTCGAGTAATTGACTTCGGCTTTTGTGAGGGATCTGCTCGCGTAGGCGATTACTTTCTCCTGTCCGGCACTTTTCTGGACAAGAATGGCTCCTAGGCCCACACTGCTCGCATCGGTGTGAATTTCGGTCTCGGCGTTTTCATCAAAGTGGCCAAGTACAGGAGGGCATTGCAGGCGGCGCTTAAGTTCGTCGAAGGCTTCTCCTTGCGGCGCTTCCCATTTAAAAGGTACGTCAGCCTTTGTAAGCTGCGTCAACGGTTCGGCGATCCGCGAAAAGTTTCTGACAAATCGTCGATAATAAGCGCACAGCCCAAGGAATCGGCGCACAGCTTTCTTGTCGGCAGGCGGTGGGAATTGTGCGATTGCAGCTGTTTTCTCCGGGTCTGGGCGAATACCGTCCTTGCTAACAATGTGACCTAGGAACCGGAGTTCTTCGTAGGCGAAGTGACACTTCTCTGCTTTTAGCGTTAGTCCCGATGACTTGATGGCTTCCAGCACTGTCTGTAGTCGTTTTAGGTGGTCTTCAAAGTTTGACGAGAAGACAACAACGTCGTCCAAATATACCAAACAAATTTGCCACTTCAAGCCTGCCAGGACTGTGTCCATTACTCGTTGAAACGTGGCTGGTGCGGAGCAGAGGCCAAATGGCATCACCTTGAACTCATAAAGGCCGTCCGGTGTGATGAATGCGGTCTTCTCGCGATCTCTTTCGTCGACCTCAATTTGCCAATATCCGCTCTTCAGGTCCATCGATGAGAAGTACCTTGCATTGTAGAGCCGGTCGAGAGTGTCGTCGATGCGGGGAAGCGGGTAGACATCCTTCTTCGTTATGCTATTCAAGCGGCGGTAGTCAACGCAGAAGCGAAGTGTGCTGTCTTTCTTCTTGACCAAAAGGACTGGTGCCGCCCAGGGGCTGTTCGAGGGCTGGATTACGTCGTCACGCAGCATTTCCTCAACTTGATCGCGAATGGCCTGGCGTTCTCGCGGCGATACACGATAAGGGCTTTGGCGCAGGGGTCGGGCGTGTTCGTCCGTTATAATGCGGTGCTTGGCCAGTGGTGTTTGTCGTACCTTCGATGATGACGAGAAGCACTCCCCGTAGCTTCGAAGAAGACTGGATGGACCTTTTCGACCGTGTTGCAGAATTCAATGGCTGGAACGACGCCGCGAAACTCAGGCAAGTCTACTTTGTTCTTCAAGGACATGCCCGAGTTTGGTTCGAAAATCATGAGGCAGCTATGAAGGATTGAGAGATTTTCAAGGAAGCGTTTCTGACTGCCTTTTCAAGCGCCGTCCGAAAGGAAAGAGCCCAGGCCCTCCTTCAGTCAAGACTTCAACTCCCTAACGAGCCTGTCTTGGCGTATGTTGAGGAGATGAAGCGCCTCTTTCGCCGCGCCGACCCTAATATGACCGAAGGTGAGCAAGTCAAACTTCTATTGCGAGGCGTTAAAGAGTCGCTCTTTGCGGGTCTTGTGCGAAATCCGCCAAGAACTGTGGCGGAATTTGAAACGGAGGCGTCTACTATTGAGAAGACGTTGGCCACCCGAACGCGCCACTACGAGCGACCACTTCAGCCGGACTGCTCAATCCACTACCCAGCACCTCCACCAGATGTCACGTAGTGGTGACGAGGTCGACGACACAAATGAAGGGGTCGATAATTGCACTAAAGAAACTCTTTATTTGGGCTGACTTGCGCCCGCAAAAGAACTAAGCAACTCGGCGGCGGCGATAGAAACAAACGTGCTCGTCGATCGTCGAACAAAGAATACCCGTCACACTCGGCAACGCTCAATTTAAAGGCTGCCCAGAACAATCTAGATAACGTCGCAAGCAGCTACCAGCACGGGCTGGAACATTGTGGAAAGACACCCGAGTGGCCGGAACCTTCGAGACAGATCTGGGTGCATCTTGTGCTACAACAAAACTGATAAAGGTGTGACTCGCGGCATCGAGCATTAATAAACAAAGATTACGGAACTGATACGCGGTCATGCAGAATCAGAGTAATAAGCCTGTATGCCGGCGGCTGTTAAAAAACAACAAATACTGTTTTGAAGGTTTCGCGGCAATATATTTGTAATCCCGTTCGATACACTCTTGGTCAAATGCCGCTCACACACAACGGAGTGTGGCTGCAACCTCGTCGGCACGATGAAGAGCGCAAGCTCCCACCTTTTGAACAGTTCGGGATCCCGCGGCGCCGAAAACAGCAAGACTTTCAGTCCTTTTCTCGATGACTTGTAGCCGGATTTGCAGAAGGGTGCGAAACAAGTTGTGTCCTTTTTGGTCTTCATTCCGATCACTTCTCACAAAAAGCGCAGCACCTGCTCCGCTACGGCGCTTGCATGTGGACGATGACAGACAGCAAACAGACGAGAAAACAGGTAGCTAGTGTCGTCTGTTTATTGTTTTAATGCCAGACCGCAAAAGTCTCAGTTTCAGCTACTATTTTGAGTGATAACGCAAGTAATAAGTAATAGCTACTTTGGTCATCTGATGAGAAGAGAGGAGTCGCTGGAGAAAGATTTGATGTTGGGAAAGGTTGAGGGTCGCCGGAGAAGGGGTAGGCAGCGAACGCGATGGTTAGATGGCATTCTCGAGGCATTGCAGATGAAGCTCTGTGATGTTAAGAAGATAGTGAGAGACCGGAAAGCGTGGCGTGACATGGTCCATAGTGTCACGAAGAGTCGGACACGACTGAACGCCTGAACTGAACTGAGGTTAACAAAACGCGCGATGCGATTGCGACAAGTAGCAGACGATCCGCCGGTGAGCACCTGGCGGAGAACAGCAGCGCCAGTTTCGTCGTCATGAAGCGGAGGCACGCGGAACTACGCTTTGTGCCCTGCCGGTCGGCACACCTACCCATCTAGCCACCGTACGCTCCTGGCGGACAGCGCGGGAGTTAGGCCGCCGGTGGTGGCACCGCCACTGCTCACAGATTTTCGCCCAGCTCTTCGGCGTGACGTCACACAGAGGTCACGCGAAAGGTCAATGGTGGCACCGCCCCTTTACGGCAAAGGCTTGAAAGTGCAAGTAGTATTGCTTTCGCAGTAAAAGACGTTTCACGTCTGTTTCATGGTACAGACGTAGCCAAGGTCATTCACAGGTTAATAGATACATGAAGGCCCGTTAGAATGTTCTTTATTTTTCTTTAGGAGAGGTGCACGAACGGAAATGCAACGTTCTCCACGATCGCTTGCAGCGAAATTTGCACGATCTGGTAAACTTTTTTAATATACTCTGAAACTATTTATTCAAAAATGCATCATCTCATCTGCTTATTTTGCACTCTTCATAGCCGATTACTCTTTAGGACAAAAAATTGCATGTACCATATGTACCATACTTAAATATATCTTGCTTGATCAGAGCTATGTTGTACGTGAATATTTAATTCGTTAGTCAAAAATCTTAATGACCTTCACTAAGAAAGTTTTGAGAAATGACGCTGCGTGACGCGTGACTTTGCCCGGATCATACCAATGCTTAAAGAATCACTCGTTGAATATTGCAAAAGTGATAACAGAAAAAAGCTGCTTCACAAGTTCATGTCTGTTTCGGCTATATCGCGCTGGAGTGACCGGTCAAACTAATAGCAGTTACCTTCGCAGCAGCTTTTCTGTCCTTTTTTGTAGAAATATATGCACGGGCACAAGTGCATGGAATCACAGGGCGGCGTCTTAACTTGATATATAATATACAACAAAATGTGCATGAGCTGCAGGCATTTGCTATTGCGCTATTCATTGTGAGGCCGAAAAGCAGTCACGACAATTAAGAGTTGCAAACGAACTGATGAATTTTCAATGCAGAATAGTGCAACGCACGTTAGCCGCGAACGCAATCCGTCGCCGAAGGGTCTACTTGACGCGCTCAACGCTGCTGCCTATCGCTTTCATATTTGTCCGACCGCAAGAAACATGTGAAAACAGGTACTATTTTCCTTTGTGTGCCTCGTGGCGCAACCAACCACATCTTGCAGGAATATTGGGAAATATGCCCGAAAACACAGCAAGCGGCGCGCGTCCAGTGCAGACGACCCGAGCTTTTGCTTACACCACGAAAGTCACTGCTGCCGCTAGCGCCGCCGCATCTCCACTGATGTCACAGGCTGATGCTTGTCTACAGAACCCACCCGCATCGAGTCCAATAAAATGTTTCGTTAAATGAAGCGTATACTTCGCTCTACATTTTTTTAAAAGCCGCCAAGTACGTTAAATGCTCTCTCATCCTTTAT
>JAJIZL010020940.1:56152-95296 GCA_023969395.1 Amblyomma maculatum | reverse complement strand
TGTGTGTCTGTGTGTGTGTGTGTGTGTGTGTGTGTGTGTGTGTGTGTGTGTGTGTGTGTGTGACCCTCGTAGCATCGCATGCAAATAAGTGCGTGTATCGCACAGTAAGGCCAAGGCGTTGAGAACGCACCTCGTCGTCAGGGTATGGTCCAAGGTCACCGTCGCCGGCAGCTCCAACATCAGCATTTATCGGAGAGGCTGCAGGGGGTTCACCTCCGAGTGGTTCAGCCCTGGGGCTCCCGTCTTTCTGCAGTGGTGCTAATGTTCCTGCCGGTAGTGCCTTGGCAATGGCTGCTTTGGCAAAAGGCTGGGTATGATAGAGAGTGGGGAATGTATCGCGGAGAAAACCATTTTAGTGATTTAGAAGAACAAATAGGAGTCTCATTAAAGAACAAAATTACAGTTGCCACTATTTCAACATGAAGAAAAAAACCAGGCACGGGTGAAGGGCTGCTGAGACAATTCCTTTTTTTTAATTAGTAAAAGTATGTATACAAATTCATCACACAACTCGGAGTAGCAGATAGCAAGCCACTGCATTCAAGGATATTGAGTGGATTCGGAGGTGCCTTTCTAAAATTTACAATTTGTCGAGCAGCCTGCATTGAACTTTAAGAAGACCATGGGGCTGTAAAATCCTGTCGTGCGAGTCGCCACAACCTTCGAGAATCACGAGCCTCTTTCAAAGGTAGTAAACCGCCCCTAAACAAAAGCTTAGTACACAAAAGTAACACAGGTTAGAACCATGGAACAAGTTTACGAATTTTTTATTCATATTTTCGGCCTTAACGATTCGAAGCTTGTTCAATTATTTTTGGGTATGGAGTGTTTGAACTCAAAAATGATTCTTGGAGAGTAACAGCGACTCTGCGCGACCCACCTTGTAGAACGTATCATACTTTTAAATTCTTTTGATGGCACTATGGCGACGAGCAACGTGTGTACTCAAGGTAGCGATATTGAATAACAAAATTGGACATTTTTTCGTAGATCTTTTGAAAACAAATATATAATTCCCTACAAAGACAAAATAATACAGCTAAGATGATTAATATAGCAATATTGTTCACTGCTATTTATTACTGTTTTTACCAACCAAATATGTCGGGTAATTTGAATAAGCTATGGAGCCTACAGGCGGTAAAGTTTCTTCGGCTCTGCCATTTTTGAAAATGACAATCTAGTTTAGACTGAACTGTAGGAAATATCAAAATCAATGCCAAGCTTATTTTTTTTGTAAGAAACTTTTGCAGGCGTAATTATTTGTCATTTAGTAAGATTTCATTATAGAAACGTATATATATTCTGCTTATCCCAACGGCCGGTTTTACTTTTATACCGTTGAAAACTCACTGTGTTGCTTTTCTATAGCATTATTGCTTTATTTATTGCTTTATTGCAGTTTGTAGCAAAATACAGTTTTTGCCATGGGTGTGACTGTATGATGTGTGCGAGCAGTTGTGACTGTACGATGCGAGAGAAAGGTAGATCTTAAGCAGCAAGATTAGACCATTCCTTTCAATGTGCCCATAAAAATATCTTACAACATCCAACAGCTTCCTCGCAGTTGCTGCCAAACGACAGATATGGGTGACTGTAAGAGAAGCTAGAGAAGAGAGTTTCAAAAAATGTTTGCGGTACCTAGCTTGCATGCCAAAATGAATCCAGCAAGTGAAATGTCACCTTTATTAATTGAATATGAATAATCCGGTATTGTATGCCTAAAGTAAGAGGAATTCACCTCCTGCGTGTGGTGTCTTTACGATAACAAAGATGACAAATATGAAAACATGTTTTAAGCATGAAAAGCTTCAAGCACCGTTGTACGCTAACTTTTGGCAACGTCGAAATAAAACCGTCCGCCACCGTCCGTGGCACCAATCTTCAGTCATCAGGGTACTGATTCTTTTTATTCCCAATACCGATCTGTCTTCATTACGGTAGCGAAATGTTAAAATATGGGCACCTAGCAAGATTTAAGCAGACGAGTTCGCTTTATCAGGCTTTCGCACCCTGGCAAAGGGTGCGGAAATCTTTCCTTGTTTTATGTAAGAGGTTAAATACTAAAAAGAAAACACTGAAGGTCATTTTTAAACACCCTTGTTGCGCATCCTTTTAACGTTGCATCGGCATTGGTGATACTTTGATGGCGTTGCTGAATGCTTGCGAGTAAGGAGACAAGAAATCAGTTTCTTATCGATGCCGCCATCCTGTCTGCGATGGTGCTCCCGTTAGTGATAAGAAGTTAGTATCCTTGTCCAAAAATGTACTGGTGGCAAAGATGCCTTCTTGCGTGCTATTTGCATACCAGTCATTGCTAGTAAGTACGAGGCTTCCTTGCTTTTTGAGTTCACCGTTTTCTCGCACTACGTGCGGCCAGCGCTAAGTGCTGTTGCTCCGCAGTGACACGCTTTTCGTTTCTTTCAAAGCTCTTGGCGTCTATAAAACTGAGCTCGCCGCATGCGAAGGACTGACAAACTGTGAACCGCGATTGCTCTATACCTTCGGTGTCACACTATGTTGTTTCCTGCAGGGCATTGACGCGTGAGGTCCCGTCTGCATGTGTAATCTGCTTTTATTTCTTCGCATTGGTAACTTACATATGTTGGTCAGTGCTGGCTTTGTTGTTCATTGCGTTGGTCTGCGTTTTTCACTATATGTGGCCTTGATTTAATAAAAAAGGTATATTTTCCGCCTATACCCGTTCGACACTCTAATGCGAATTGAGCGGTTGCAGAAGTATGCTAGGCCTGCCCTTTTGAAGAAAGGCTGATTTGCTCTTTTTAATTGCTGGGTTTGATTGTAAACTGCACTCGAAGAGCACGATTCGAGCCCAGTATATCGACAATGGTTGCCGAACGCTGAAAGGCGTCCTTTAAGAGACAAGCTCAAAATTACGGAAAGGCGCATCCATAAATTTTATAATTCATGGCAATTCACGCCAGCATTACAACTTTTAATAGCTTCCCCCTTCCTCCCAATTTTCAGGGGGCATGGTTTTGTTCATGAGCCACCATGGTTTGAACGTATGGGCGCCTATGGAGCCTTCGCTAACAGTCTACTACATCTACCTTGATCGAGGGGGCGTCACCTCATAGCGTTTCTCCCTTCAGGAGACGATTGTACAGACGCTCGGAAGCATTCGAACATGCTGCTTCTCGTGTCTTCGTGAAAGCGTACGCGTCTGCACCGTTCTGAATCTAACGCCGCCACTATCAGAGCTGCTTATGAGCCGCGCAATAAGGCGCGTTGAAATGTGTTGTAGAAAGCGTGTAGAGGAAAGCGATCGATTTTCAAATTATGCGTCACAACAGAAGACTGTTCGCCTCTGCAGACAACGCCATGAATACGCGGTCGCTCACGAATGTGACAATAGCCGCCTCGAATCAAAACTGACTACCTATGGCCGTACAATTGCGCGTCACAAGAATTACTACCAGAGACACTGAGCGCGCTGCACTTTTGGAAGCAGAAAACCTGTGGTTTGGTGTGCTGTGTTGTGCACAGGATACATGTCTAGGTCGGGCTTGTACTATATTAAACTAATTTGCTGTGCCAGTAGCCTTTTCATGCTTATATCTACTCCCAATTTCCTACAAGCCCTCGAGGCAGATTAACAAAACCAGAAGTCAGTTGCTGCTCGAGCATATTGAAGTTAATTTATGGGCACCAAGAGATTATGTTTGGTGTTCACCGCCGGCTGCGTTGCGCAAAATCACCCTATGTTTCAGCGCTTTTTAAATATCTTTATTTTCAGGACACGTTATATTCGTCACAATGTAGACTCTGGATACCCGGTACAAGGCCCTCCTACATGCTTTTTTCATGTGCGCTGGAGCGGCACCGTCTCTAACACCCGACTTCTGCCGTGCTCACCCATCTGGTCCCAGCCAAGTTCCTACGGTCGCCCGGCCGCGGAGGAGATGCAGAAGCGAGGCCTGTTTCTTGACCGATCCCAGAGAGCGCCCCAGTGGTGGAGTGGCCGCTCGGGGAGCCGTATGAGCTCGTTAGAGTTTCTCCAGGCTGAGGAGATGACAAGGATGGGAATAATATGTTTTCACCAGCTCCCAATTGCTTTGTATGCCTGTTTCATGGTATTCACCCGTTCTTTTTACTTAGTATAAAGTAAAAGGTCGTTTCCTAAACTCAATTTCTCCACCTTTCAGAACATCAAAGGATGATATCTTCGTTGCTGAAAAGATGTAATTCTTTGTCGCGTGAACGTATCGACTTTAGTAGCTTAAAACACATGACCGCTGTTAGCCACCTTGTATCAGAGCGGAGAAGAAAGCGATCTTCTACTATTATTAACAGATATATTTAAATAAACTACACCAATATAAACGACACTGAATAAACAAACAGACAAGGACAATGTGGTGAAGTAGCATCGTTCTTTTCTGTGTTTCTTCATAGTATGAAGTTGTTTTTCCTCTGTTGCAATTTATACTAATGCACAAATGCACATTCGTCCAATACATCATCTACCTTATCCATTTTTCATCACAGCATACAGCAGGGATACCTGCCTCCACTGCATTCTTGGCACAGATTATTATTTTTTAAACAAACGAACTAAAACAAAATCTTTGGCTGGCTCCCTACAGTACATCTGGATCCACTTATTGACATTTATTTGGAGGAGTGCTGGGATATAAGCTAACCAAACCGAAATACTACCTAACTTTTCTAACAAATACTGTGGAACCATGCATCAGAAAAAAGAAGGTCGTAAGACTGTTTCCTAGCGCTAGTCTCTAATCTGGCCCCGAAGCATTATAGACTGCTAAATTTGGCTCATCTGATCACGAGTGTTGCAGTTCACCTTGGGCAGCATGGATATCCTCAGTTGAGTAAAGCCGTGCTCAAATTATCACATTGTCTTCGCGACTGGTATTTATTCCCTTATAGTGCATTGCCGTCCTACCTACACGCGCTTTGAAGAGAGACACTCCGGAAACCATTGGGGCTCAATGTGTTTATTTATCAACAAAACCCCTCCTTCAACAAACAGAGCGATTGGGAGCTAAGGAGGACAAAAAGCGAAATGAAGTTGTCATCAGTCACGGTAAATTTCAGCGAAGCTGTGTATTTACCCTTGCATATATGTCTTCGTGTACAAGGGCTGCGCTTCCGTAATGATTTTAAGTAGCCGGCTAGCAAAGCTACATACATTACTATATTTCTGTGAAAGTGAAATGCATACATCGAATCCATTTGGCCAGCAGATCTTGGAGGCTGCGTTACGGCGTCACTCACTTCAGCACGGCTGCAGTGGCCAGTGCTCCTTAATGTACAACATCACAAGTTTGGATCGAATGGCATGAAATATTTTAGAAGACTGTTCTAAGCCATTATAGAGGTTTGCTTGTCCCAGAAACATAGCTTGCGCAGCAAGTTTAAGAGAATCAACATTTACTAAGAAGATTAAGAGGACCAATGTGGCCCTTCGACGTATGGGTAGGTTGTAATTAGAGCTGATCTGATTTAATTTCTTTGTCAGGTGCAGTCCACGCCGGCGAACCACCGTAATGGAGAATTTCAGGCGCTCGCCCTAAGCAAGCCGCTTTATGCGCGACCTGGCGTGAATACAGGGGCAGGCGGGAGGGGCTCAGGGGACGGAAGCAAAAATGCAAAAGAAACAGGACGCTGCGAAGAACAATTATAATATGCACGGGCTCAACGTGACTAAGAGAATAAGATCTTTTACAGGGAAGGCTATACTACCCCCATTATGCGAAATCCGTTTGGCGTTTTTTGTTGTCGTTGTTGTCGGTGCTTTAAACAAAAGCCGGTACTCATATGGATGGCGTCGCCGAGGGGCACAACGAACAGACCTGCACGCAGCGCCAGATTTCTTCTTTTTCTTACCAGAGTACGGGCGGGCGCAACCTATCTCGTGCAGTGTAACGGGTGGCATCACCCATTTCGCCTTCCACTCAGTTGCATCTCTTAGACGCGTTGGACGCTAGTTTGCCATAGAGATTAGAACCGACCACAAATTTACCACCAACTATGGGGCATAGTAACCTCAACATACCAGGTGACCTAGACTAACGGGCACCGCCAGACAAGGGGGATGATTGGAGAGGGTGCCGTAAAGGAAAGAAAATGCTCGAAGGGCCTCACGTGGCCAGTCTGGTGATGTTGCACAGCAGAGAAGGAAGCGGAGACAGCGGCTGCGCATCGCACGGGACAACGTTTGCCATCATACGCGTAGGCAGTCGTAAGTGGGTTGATTTGTTTCTGCTGGCTGCTGTTGTCATGACCATAATACGACTATCCTCTTCCGGTTTCTTAAGCGGCTATGGAAGGAAATGGAGCTCAAGTTCGGCCAGGCTGGAAAAAGGTATACAAAAATTTCTTGCCGCTTTGCATACCTGAGAGTTTCTCAGGTTTAAAAATACTATGACAAAGCGAAACGATGTAGGAAAACGCTACGCCATAAGCAGCCTGTGGACATTCAAGCCACGCTCACAGTGTGCAGCAACTGTTACCTTAATCACTACGTGAAAATAGGGTAGCACAAAATTTCAACTTTATTCACTCCATTACGTTTCAAAACACTCTAACCTTGGAGATTAAGCAATTCGTCCCTAACATCATGAAGGTAGAAATGAACATGCCAAAGCATTTTCTGATGTGCCTGCTAGTACAAGCTTTTCTTGTACTTTCGCTTTTTCTCACAGTAAGCTAGCACGATGCTTACCGATGTGCTGACGCTGTCCTCCTTGGTAGCCGCCGCTCTTGTATCAACACCTTTGTAAACACCCGCTCTAGGTGGCGCATTGGTGGTTCGTGGCCTCCGCTGGCGTCTGTGAAAAGTCGCTGTGGTCGCGCTGCGGCTTACCGCGTAACCCAAGTCATCTGAGCTTTGGCTAATGTCTGCAGCCCCTGAAGGCTGCAGCGAAGAGATAAATGAAAGTGAACGTTTGTCATCATCCTGCTTGCTATTACAGTTACTTCCGCTCATCCGTTCCTTGCGCTAAAATAACCATATCATCTTGCCAAGTACCGTCCAGTGAAGGATGATACTTACCCTCTGCCTTAGCAACTCCCTAATTTCTTTCATTAGTCTAGTCATGTGTCAGGTGCGGCCACCGTATTCCTAGAGGGTCCCTATTTTCATTATGCTTTTCGAGTGGACTGGATGTCCAGACCGTGCTCACCGGTTTGCGCTGGCTACCGCGCTTCACAGCGGTGCCCATTAGACCATGGCTGGTAGCAGGACGTCTCATCATCCAGGGCACAGCGGAAGCAGCTCGAGTTGACATTACGCTCCGCACATTTCCCGTGGCCTCTACGCTTTGGTGCGTCTCTTGTGCGCCTTCAGCCTTATATTCATCTATCTACTGGTTTCTTTAATTGCTTTTCCAGTCATCTAAATTGAGGCTGCTGCTTAGAGAAAGGAATTTGATAATGCCCAGTGCTCAAATCAACAATCGGTTTTGGTCTTCGGCTGTTATTCTAAAGGAACAAATCAGTTCTTATAAATTCTGCACATTACATTTTTGAACAAATCCTTTTACTTGTGTTTATTATAAAGAACATTGTCATGGAGTTAGGTTTTGGCAGAAGTCATTGATAACACCATTGAGTGGAAGCGAGCTAGGTAAGGCCAGCGGCTCGACGTCAGAACTTCGGCTTCCTCGCCTCGAGGAGGCAAGCGCTCTCGATGAGCGCAGAGAGAAGACGCGGAATGGGCCGTGTCATAGGTCCCCCGGGTAAAATAAGCATCGTACCGATGCGTGAAGAGTATGGTTGGTGGTGATGGTAAAACAATAATCTCCAACACATACAGTGTAGGCGTGAACCTATCCGCCTAAACGACCGCCTGAAGCCCTTGGACCCGGGCAGCGTGTTCGGCCAGTAGGATTATATCTGTCTCAGGGTGTGAGATCAACAGTAGAGTCTCCCAAAAATGTTCGGTTTGATATTTTCATTTATATATTTTTTATTAATTTCTGGCCACGTCCATACTATATGCACCAGGTCCGCCTTATCGTCACAGAGTTTACATCTACTTGAGAATTGTTCCGGGTACCACTGACTTAGGGTAGCTGGATACGGAAACATTCTTGTTGTAAGCGTCTCCAAATGCATTCTTGGACCTTATTTAGTGTCCTATCTGACGGTGGGTATTCTAGTCTATTTAGCCGACTAGCCTCTGCTGCTTGAAGCGTACTGAGGGTCAGAGCCTACTAGGAAGGTGAGACCGCGGGCAAGATTATGGGCTCCCTCATTTCCCTGAAGCTGGGAGTGGGCTGGTGCCCATATTAGCCAGTTGATTCCTATTTTTGCCTATCGAGAGACCCTTTCCTTGAGAAAATTGAATATTGCTGTTTTCGAATCACAATTGTATCAGATGTCCCTGCTTGAGAGAAAAAATAGCACGGAAGGCAGTCGCTTGGAGCGCGTACACACACACTCACAGAAAACAGAAGTGTTTCGTTCTCAATAGGATTTCAGTTGGACCATGTGGACCAGCTCAAGAAGCGCAGAGCACCAAGACATTTGAAAGCCATTAGAAACGACCTCGTAGTTTAGGTCACCAACTGGTCGTAGCACATTGTACAGTCCGAAGTATCAGCAGAGGAGATTTTTGCTGGAGCCTCGACGGCATATTGGAAACCAGACCCACACACAGTCTCCAGTTGCGTACCGAGCATCAGGGCGTCGGTGGTTCTAGTGTTGGGCATCTCGGCGTTGTTGGTTCTGAACTGGCAGCCTGACCTGCTGATGAGCATCTTCGGCCAGGTACGGACAGGTGTAAACATCGTGCTGGTTGTCTTTTTCCAGATGTGGTAACATGGCGCCAAACACTGTGATCAGCTAGCGGCCGTGGACTAGTGGGAATGGGGACATGCTCACTGTTTCCTGAACCGCAGTATTGTATGCGACAGTGAAGTACTGTAGCAATTTATCCCATGTTTTGTGCTCCACGTCGTCGTACAGTGACAGCATGCGAGTGTTTTGTTGAGCCCTACGGTCAAGCCTTTCGTTTGAGCGCGGTATGTTGTCTTCATATGTTCGGCATGACTGCGAAGCAAAATCTGCTGCAGCAGTTTAGTTGTGGATCCGGTACCTTTGTTCATTCTTGGTATCGCTTCTGCGGGCATGTGTTGCAATACCTCGATATAAGGCTTAATCGGTATCTTGTAAAAGACAACCCCCAACAGCTTTCGGTCAAAGAAGTGAACCGGTCTTACACTGTTTACACACAAAAAGCTGGGTTTAAGGTTAGCACGAAAACACCTGTAAAATATCTTTTTTGTTCGCTTTTCACCGGTCTAACCTCCATAGGCCTTACATAGAGCAAACAACAAAGCGCGGCGCTTCATAGAGGATGTAGAAAGCGGCTTCAAAGCACTGCGCAACTAGAAGAGGGTACAGACAATATTCGTAGTGCAAACACTGGCCTAGTCTCTAGTGTTTACACTGAGTGTTTAGTGTTGCGGCTGATATCTTCATAACGATTAATATGAAAACAAAATCCTTCTAAACCCAGTAAAGGGCCAAAAGCAAGCCGCACTAGCTTCTTAAAGCGAATTAGCGTCGTGACAATAAAGTTCGAAGGGAAATAGCGCAACAGTAGTCGATTACTGGTCGCTGATTATTCAGTTACTTTCGTAGGGCTGCAATCGGTCACTGATATCAGTTTGACTGAGGATTTTTCAGAATGAAGTAATTAAAATTGTAATCGGTAACTTACTTTCTTTACCATATACAATACTGCGACTGAGACACCGCAGACGGGCAACCTCCTAATATGCGCTCCATTTTGCAGACGAAAAGTGCTGCGCAGAAGTGAAGATACCACTCGACTTGATAAAATTCCATGTAAGCATCTTGTGACGACGCAGCCGCTGTTTTCTCGATTTCCATATGGTGAGCCCGTGATATGCTTGCCCATTTGCCCAAGTACTTTTTTCTAGGCGTGCATGTTTATATAGCAAATTAACGATCGCAGCGAATCGCGTGGTGTCTCCACTTGTGCGCAGCACTTTACATGGCCGGCACAACGCTCTATACTCTGTTAATAGCACTGTGAAAGTTAGTGCAGTTGGTGGGCGTATAGTTAACAGCCAGCAGTACGTATGCTGTTTGCAGGACTGCGAAAGCTAAGTGCGGTTGATGTTCATGGAACAGCCTGCACTCCGTGTCACTACTAGCATTGCAAAAGTTAAGTACAGTTGATGGGCACAGAACACTCTACACTCCACATTAGTAGCTTTTTTCAGCACAGCGAAACCTAAGTGCGGTTTGTGACCATAAAACTCTCTTCACGCCGTGACTCTAGCTGTATGAAGTACTGCAAACCTAAGTGCAATTTTTGGGCGTAGACCTCCCTGCACTATGTCACTAGCTGTTTGCAGCACTGCAAAAGGTAAGTGCGGTACTGGGCATAGAACACACTGATGCCCGTGTCACTAGCTGTATGCAGCACTGCAAACGCTAAGTGCAGTTGGTGGCCACAGAACACTGCACTCCACGTTACTAGCTGTTTTCAGCACGGCGAAAGCTAAGTGCGTTTGGTGGGCATAAAACTCCATTAATTCCTTGCCACTAGCTGTATGCAGCACTGCAAACCTAAGTGCGATGTTTTGGAATAGGCATCCCTGCACTCTGTGTCGCTGGCTGTTCGAAGCATTGCAAAATGTAAGTACAGTCACTGGGTACAGAACACTCTGATCTCCGTGTCACTAGCTGTGTGCAGCACAGAACGATGAGTGCTGTTGGTTGGCAGAGAACTGACTGCACCCCGTGTAGGCAAGATCGCAAAATATAAGGGCGGTTAGTGAACATAGCACTCCATGCACTAAGTCACTAGTTGTTTGCAGCGCAGCGAAAGATAAATGCGGCCTTGGTAAACCTGCATAATGCTGTTACTCTACGCAGATATCGACTACCATCTTGAATTATGGTAGTAACCCAATCGTTTTGCGCTTCATATGTTTCGTACAGCTGCAAACAGCTTCTGGACAGTGAGTTTAGGCATGATGTTTTTGCCTATTACGTAAACCGACCTACCGCAGCAGCAGGACTGCCTTGATTTCGACTTGCGTGACGGCTAGCTGGCGGGCTGCCCCTGGTGGGAACACCACCACGCCTGAGATGACGAGCTCTGAAGTCGCCTTGCATCCAGGGTCGTCTATTGGCATTCAGTGATCTCAGTGGCCTGCCTTTCCGATTCGTTGGGGATACCGTGCCAGAGGCGAATTGTATTCCGCTCGGACTGTCCTGCCCGGGGCTGTCGGCATGTTCAGAACCTGCGTGTGCAAACACCGCAACTTCAGGCTCTAATGGATGCGCTTCAGGCAAGGTATTTCATATAAATTCCTTTTTCATGGCTGTCAAAGGCTAAAAATGTTTTCCTTCATTTACTGCGTACGTTAGAATAAACTAACTGTACATTGCTTCACAGAGCCAACGGGTAGCATACCGGTTGCAGACAGTCTTACAACTACTCTGAAGGAACATTGCAGAACACTGCAGCTATTGCTCTCATAATATTTTGCACTTTTTCACTTGATAAATTTTCATTATATATGTTAAGTGTGCAGCAAGTCTATGGTAACAAAAAGCCTGGTGTTGCGCATCGACAGCAGTCGTAAATACACCACCTCAGGATCCCTGCGCCAGGCATGGCGACGACTCGGCACTTAATGATGCGATACTGTGGACACAAGATGCAGTGACGCCATCTGGAAGGCACCCATTGAGTTACTGACTCTCGCTAATGTGTACACGAGGAAAGTTTCCACCTTTAACCCCATATTACGTTGACAGCGTCGCACGCCCGCTTTACTATGCATACAAAAGTACAATCAACTTAAGTAGCCATTTTATGTACAGGAAAATAACGTCTGCTGAATGAGATGAACCCGGAGCATTACTGATAGATATAGGCCTCATTGCTTTCTATAAATAGCAGGAAAGGTGGCATTTCATGGAGTGACGGCAAGAAAGTTTCTAGCCGTGAGCCCCTTACAACCTACCGGAGAACCTACACAACAAAAATGCTTATGCACATTGGCTGCTAATATAGAGCGGGCTTTAACCATTTTATTCGTTTTTTTGCAGATACTGCAAGCACCGCAAGGTTACAATAGCGAGAGGAAGAGGGCAGAAGAGCGATCATAATACTATAATATGTGCAGAAAAGGCACAGAACACATGCTGATGAAATTAAGTGTACTATAAGTACTGGGGGATTCACGTTTGTCTGAGCTCAACAGCGCAAATACATCACCTATAACAGAAATGAAATATACCACACAACATTGCAAAACCACAGTAGTTAGCAAATATTGCGACAAATAATGCTACTCTAGCTATGATAAGAATGTACTTATTACTGTCGCTGAGATGCCGATGCTTTTTGCCGATCGCAGTCTGGCCAGAAAATGACAAATTCTTCAAAGTGTTGTTACGTGAGGGAAACGGGGTAATAAATTGCACATTATATGAGTAGCTCATCCAGAAGAGTAGTTTTGTGACGGAAATTTTATATTGGTCCCATCTAATTGATATATATTAAAACATTCGGTTGTGAACAAAGATTTACTTGTGCCGAGCGAAAAAGATTGGTCTCCTTCAAAAATGTTTGACAGAACTGCAATATACCTTATCAAGTTTATATATTTATATACTTTTATATATTTACCTTTTCAAGTTTATGAGCATTGTTGTATAAAACGGTCTCGAATTGTGGCAACATAGTCCAAAATGCATATTGCAGATGATTATATTCAAGAAATGTACACCAGCACAAACTTTACGATTTATTACAATGACATTTAAACACGGCCTTTTAGAGTACAACTCGACAGCTGTAATCCGGGGCAGCACGAATCATGCACCCAATATTGCTACTGTATTGGCGGCGACCGGTACTACATCAGACCATGTAATTGCCAACAAACCCAAACTTGAGCCCATGGTTTGTTGCTGCCTGGGGTGGCTCCCCTTGTGGATCCTCGTTCACGGTCTTTCCCTTTGCCACTAGCCTAATCAACATAGTTTTATTGGAGCCCTGAGCATTCCACATTTACTCATCATCGTAAAGTTGTAAGATACCATATTGAGTGAAAGGCAACCCAATACAGATAGAAATCCGCACTTCAAACAAGCCGCACGATGCCAAAATTTGTAGCTTGTCTCGGCTACTGATATCAGGCGATAATTGTTAATGCATATTTTCTTTTCACTTTTATAGAACTGCAGACTTGACACGAATCGTCACCCAGTCTTACGGTCAACGTTGCGTAAAGATTAAGTAAAAAAAATGTTCAAATTTTTAGAAACCCACTCGGCAGCTGTGGCATGTCTTTATACCGGGACATTTTTAGACCACGGCTGCTTGGTATTTCTGCCGTAAGCTCAATCTGCGGTTCAGTCATTACTTTAGCGGGAAAGAAGCGTGGCTACTCTGCCTGTTGTCCTCCTATCCTTCGCAATATCGACGCCGACGGTGACACTTCACAACCAGAAGACAATGTCTCAAATAGTTGCCGTCTCAAAATACAGGCATACCTCTGCCTAAAGCTCTATAACTGCCTTCGTGAAGCGGTCTTACGAAGACGCATTGTAGGTGGACAACGTCATTGTATACACGACTCCGCGGGCAGCTTCGCTACAGATACGATTGTTAAGGTGTCCCGATGCGCCGCAACAGCATGTTTTTGGCATTTCAGTACGCTTGGCTGGAGTTGCTTACCTGGCTTTCCTTGGGGCTTCCCAGTGCCGCGCTGAGGTTTCTTGCGAGGAGGCGATTTCCCAGCATTGCTGCCTTTCTCAGTTTCGTGGTCGACTTTCGGTTCTTGCCCGTGTGAACTAGCTGGCGCTGACGTCATGACACTTGACGTAAAATGTAGCGATGAGGCGATAAGCGGTAGACTTCCTCAAAAGTTGGTACTCTTCTTCCAAGTTGACTCTTGGAGACCCCGTAATCCTTCTCTTGTCTGCGACGGTGTGACCTAAGGCAATGAAGCTGAAGAGGTCTTGCCAATATTCTGACAGTCAGTGGCTCGACAGCTGAGCCGAGGGGGAAATAACGTCTCGTAGAGTAAATCCTGTCACACAAAGCTGACACGAATATCCTTCTTTGTCGGCGATGGAAACTACCATATAAGCTGCTCCATTTAAGTAGGTTTCTTGCCCCTGGTGTCGTCACAAACGAAGGAACCACGCCGCCGTTGGGAAGGAACGGTGCGGTTCGGTGCCACCAATAAGCAGTCGAGGACTTTTCGCCTGATTTAGAGCAGGCTGTGAATAAAGGGCCGCAAGGTTTTATCGTTTAGACGAGACTGCTATTTCGGAACATCCAGCAGCCCAGCGACTTCATCTTCATCTCAACGCACGCCTAGCGGCCGTTAATACATGTCTTGAAATTCAGAAGCCAGGCTGCATTTACAACTACAACGGGTGCCACCTAGCAACCCGAATCAGCCTAAAAACAAATATTAAGTCGCTTATAGATGTTAGAACTAACTTTTGTGATATCCATCTGTATATAGGGGACGTCTCCGCATGCAAAGCCGTCGGCTGCGTTCAGACGGGGAGAACAGCAACTGAGGGTTATTTTTTTTATTCTACAAGGCAGTTGAAAACAAAAGCAAAGATTCTGTAGATTGTTTGAAGCAGGAAAACATACCACGAAGTTAGGAAGCCCCGAGTAGTTGAGGTACTTCGTTGAGCCTTAGCTCAACCGCCTTGGTTTTCCCGCCTCTGTACATAGGACACATATCCACACTGGCGGATTGGCTAGTGTTCAGTGCCGGTACAAAAAATAAATACATGATCCTGACTTGGACTGTGCAATATATGTTACTGCTCCTGCTTATAAATAGACGAGGAAACATTGCAGGGGGCAGGTACAAATCGTACGCACTATCCTTCCTGTTCTCTTATAGGAAGAAGTGGTGGTACCAAACGTTGTAAAACAATTACAAAAGCAAAGTAAAAGTATAACCAAATTTCAAACACATATCTTTCAAGGTCATGAAATAAAAAATCTCTGTACATATTCATGGCGTATCAAGAGAGTTCTCCACTCTCTCACCTCACTAATTCAACAGTAATTTTACCACAAAAAACTAAACAAACCCTGGAGCGTATTAAAGGGAAAGCCTTTACAGGCTCAAGGTTGAGCGCACAAAGTGTCTCTCCGCAGAGGATGTTACGCCATCATTGTTGAAGAATGGCGTGATTTATGAGTAAAGGAATGGTTGTATGATGTAGAAGGGGCGAAACGTCTGTACAAAAACATTTCGTAGTTATGGAGTAATTATTTAATTAGAGCCAAAACTTCACTTCGACGTAAAAATAGCCAATGACGTCGTATAGTGTGCAGACGTCAAAACAGCTGCGGCCATCGAAATTGTTCAAGATACATCACAATTGGGCAAAAAAAGTGCAAACATGTTTCCAAATTTATTGTCAGGCTTTGTCATTGCGTTACATCATCGGAAACAGTCAAGAGTAAAAGAAGAAAAAAAGTAGCAACGCAGAAAAAAGAGAAACAATCGAGAAAGAGAAGGACAACGAAAAGAGAAAAGTATAGAGTAAAAAACAGTATAAAAGAGAAAAGGGGCCACGAAACAAAAAATGCCGAGTGCACTGCAGAATGTGCAGTGCATAATTTGAAGTACCTGAGTGTTGGTGCTGCACACAGTACATCGCGCGCCCCTTGTCAAACACAACCAGCGTTCCCTTAAACGCATCGAAGTAGTAGTAGTAGTAGTCATGGGAGGGGTAGCTGGTAGCTGACATGGCCGAGCACTAACTGGACGTAGGACTTCCTGGCACCACATTTGGCAGGAGCTGCCAACTCGGGCCTCTCCTTTCATATGGAAAGGTGATATCATAATCAGCGTGCCAAAACCTTGCATTCACGTTATCCCAAGGCTAGGCAAGCTAGTTCATACGGCTCGATTAAAGCTGTGCTTTATATGTTGTCTGGTGGCTTACGCTCTCACATTATTGCGAAGGTGGGAGTGGAAACAGAGAAAAAGGTGCCCTAGTGGAGGGCTTTGGACCATCGCGCGATAGAGGCTATCGCCTATCGCAATTTAGTGGTCAAAGGTTCCCCCTAGGGCAGAAATAAAGCTTAAATGTTAAACTAATATGTGCAAAAGCCATGTCTTTACTTTTAGCTGAACCCAAGCGTAGCTAGCTCTCGTATAATTCCAGGTTTAAACACAAGCGAAACCACAGCTTATCTTTTTCAATACGTTGCTGATACGCTCTTAGTTGCTAGACGCGGAGACTATAAGACAGCATTATCGTTTATTCAACCCGACAGCGACTTAGCCATGGAATGGGTGCAGCAGCAAATTAATGTTAACAATAAAAAGTCACAATTATTTTTTTTCACAATTATTTAACGGGAATTCCTAATGAAGTGTCAATTCGTTTGCACAGACCAAATCGTACTGCTCGTGTATGATGCGTGTGTCAACAATCGAATACTTAGCAGTATTCCTCGATTCCAACATGTCTTGGAATGCCCATTTGTCGTTTATCTGTTCTCAGCTCTAGAAAATTAGTGTTTGTTGCACTCTGTTATGACCCTTTGCCCTATGTATGAACCCAAGCAAATGGTATGCACCTTAGCCTATAGTGTGTTACGCTATGGTATTTGCTGCATTTATTTCTGCTGCGCCTTTTGGCGAAGGAAGGTCAGTCGCATACTAAAATCCACCCTTAAATTGGTATTACATGGTAAGTCACGAAATGAAGATAGTACAGTTTTTGAGCTTTTCCATTTGCCTGACTTTTCTCATCTATTTTCTTAAGCAGTTGTTTTTAAACACATCTGGACAATCAATTTTGTACACCTCATGTTCCTGTGGAAGATCTGCAGAATCGCGATTGTTGCTCGCACCTAGAATATGAACCCGTTATGGCCAGCGTCTTCATTAAAATTATGTTCCTTCCGTTCTTAGCCGGTTCTTAACTGCCATAGAAGCCTTTTGAGGGATTACAAAACTTATGATGATAGCACAAATAATGGCAAAGAGTAAAACAATACCAATAATACTTTATTTCGCCCACACAGAGAATGCAACTAACCGTCCTGCCAAAGCATCATAGGGCTTGTGTGGCAAAGCCTGACAGGCAGCGAAAACAAGCACATATAACCAAGGCACAATAAAAGGAAAAAAGATAACTCATATCTCATAACTTTAAGAACAGAACAAACAGATACACAAAAATATACAAAACTATATTCCATATTGAATGCTCTTTATGTAATAGTTTCTACAAGAAACACACAGATCACAAAAACGAAAATCACGAAACAGAGCTGAGGCTTCATCAGGTGCTATAAAAGACGATAGCTTCAGCTTTTGCTTTGTTCATTAGTAAGGAAATAAAGTCTACCATTTGAGTATAAACGAGATAGGATTTGCTCGAGATTAAGGCCCGTTGTACTACGGCGAGTGATCAAAAAATGCGATCAACGTACATTGAAGCTGTGTGCCATATCCATTTTAATACTCTTACGTGGCCTCCCAAAGAGTACAAGGCAGCTCAGGCTTATGCAAGGTCAGCAACCTTGTCGTGACGCAATTCTCGGATTCGCGTTTCTTAGTCGCCATTGCATCTTTCATGCGCTGAGGTGTGGATGTGGCTGTAGTTTATTCCATTTGCTCGTATGAAAAAATCAAATTTTTGCTTCTCGTGGAAGTTGACATTGATAGAGGTAACATGCTTAATTCGTGTTGCAAATATTGAGCGGAGGTAATTGTTACGTTTTTTATAACCTAAGGGTTTTAAATCAACATCTAATTTGGGACTGTGCCGATTCGCTTCAATGCTTCACACTGTTGCTCATTTCGTGCTGCTATTAGCAAATTAGCGATTATTATTGCAAATTCCCATTCGCCTCAGATTAGGTGGAGAAGCTATGCTATTCGATTCGTAAAATGTATTATTCCTACATCCCTAATAGCTACGTAGCTCCACCCCTAATACGAACAACAAACAACCCACTCGCCACGCACGAGATCACGGCCCCTGACAGGTGCTTTTCTTTTTTGCCTTGTAAAGAGGAAGTTCCAATCAGGCGGACAGATCGCCTAGAAAGAGGAAGTGCTTTTTGCAGACAAGCTGTCTACAAGCTGAGCCACCCCCGCTCCTGTCTTACTCGCTACCAGTGCCCACTACCAGTGCCTGGATGCCCGCTTAACACTTGGTGGAGGTCGCCGGATTTCTCTTCTATTTTCTCGCCCTGGAGCTCCGCAACCGCCGAGTTCCGAACGCAATGACCGACTCCAGCACCAAAACCACCGGCCCCACGCTCGTCCGCAACGCCCGCAACTATGAGTGGCTCAATACGGGAGAGACCTTAGGCAGCGATCACTACATGCTGCAGACCATCTTTGAAAGCAACAAGCACAGCAAACCTCGTGGGCAAGCCAGAATGACAGACTGGGAGAAATTCAGGAAGGATACTAAACTAGTTACATCGGAACAAATAACTAGTTACGAAGAGTGGGCGGCATCTATTCTCGACCTTAAAGAAAACCTCACAAAAACCCTTGCCACCACGGAGGACCACCCAGCTGTTGACAACCATCTTCTACACCTTTGGGAAGCTAGGCGTAGTCTCATAAAACGGTGGAAGAAACAAAGGCACAATCGAAAACTCAGAATTCGAATAGCGAAGCTAACTACTCAAGCAGACCAATACGCATGGGACCTCGCTCGCACCAATTGGCTAAAAAGGTGCGAATCCCTCAAAGGTCGCCTAGACAGCAAGACTACGTGGAACCTTCTCCGATGCCTAATTGATCCACCGAAATCGAAGAGTGAACAACGTAGAAATTTGCATCGAGCCTTACACAACTTTCAAGGCACGGATGATGAACTCATGGATGAACTCACGCGTCGCTATATCTGCACTTCGAGAGACGCAGAACCCTCAAATCCAGAATACCGGGGGGAACCGAACGAAGACCTAGATAAAGACTTCACTTTAGAAGAAATCATAGCAGCACTAGCAGATATGCGCCGAGGTACAGCCCCGGGACAAGACAAAATTACGGTCGGACTTCTAACCAACCTCGGCACGGAGGCACTGCAGCAACTTACGGATTACGTTAACGAATGCTGGCGCATCGGCACCATTCCACAGGCATGGAAAACAGCCAATGTACACTTTATCCCCAAACCCGGCAAGAAAACCAGCATTGAAAACCTACGCCCCATATCCCTCACGTCGTGCGCAGGCAAACTCATGGAAAAGGCAGTCCACGCACGTCTCTCCAACTATCTAGAGAACAACGAGCTACTGCCACACACGATGTTTGGATTCAGAGCACATCTGTCCACCCATGATGTGCTTCTGCAACTCAAACGCGAAGTCATTGATCCAGCACGCAGAAACAGTGACCGAGCACTTCTATCCCTCGACCTCAAAGGAGCGTTTGACAATGTCAAACATTCCACAATCCTCCAAAATCTCCAGACCACCAACTGTGGCCAGCGAGTCTACTCATACATCTATGATTTCCTTAAAGACAGAACAGTCAACATCAGCATCGGCACTAAACAAACAATGCAAGTGAAGATGGGCACGAGAGGCACTCCGCAAGGGGCAGTATTATCCCCACTTCTGTTCAATATTGCACTCCGCAATCTTCCACCTCTTCTAAATCAGATACAGGGCATACGACACGCCCTGTACGCTGACGATATAACCATCTGGACAACTAGGGGTAGTATGGGAATGATGGAAGAACAACTACAAACAGCGGCAACAACAGTTCAGAATTATGCACGAGCGTGTGGACTAACCTGCTCTCCCGAAAAATGTGAACTCCTAGTCTTCCGCCAGCACAAAAATCAGGCCACGATCGACATCCACGTTGACAACTCACCCATAAAGGAAGTTCAGACCGTTAAGATACTGGGTCTATGCATCAATAACAAGGGCAACAACCACCTCGCCATCCAGAAACTCCGCCTCGTGAGCGAGCAAGTCGGCAGGATGATCGCCAGAATAACGACGCGGAAATCAGGGATGCGCGAAGAAGATACTCTCCGACTGGTGCAGGCCTTCGTCGTGAGCCGCATCGTCTATGCGGCACCCTACCTTCGTCTCAAGAAGTTTGACATCAAGAACCTCGACGTCATAATCAGAACAGCCTACAAGAAGGCCCTGGGCCTCCCTCTTACGACATCGACGGACCGGCTTTTACGACTGGGCGTCCACAACACGGTAGACGAGCTGATTGAGGCACACCTCACGGCGCAGGTGGTACGACTCTCCACGACTCTGACTGGCCGACAAGTCTTGAACGATTTGAACATCAATTGCCCCGAACAGCTAGACCCTAAAAGCGACATCCCAGCCTCATGGAGAGGACAATTCAAGGGAACTCCATTACCGAGGAATATGCACCCCGACTTTCACCAGCCAAGAAGACAAGCACGAGCGGAAGCTATAAAAAGGCACTACGGCGGGCGCGAGGGCGTGTTCTATGTCGATGCTGCGGGTCCTGAACAGGGAATGGCGGCCGTTGCGGTAGTACACCAAGATAAAACAGTGGATGGACTAATATTACACAGCCATGACACACTGGCTGCGGAGGAAGTGGCAATTGCCCTAGCTGCGACACACACTACCTCAGAATACATTCTTACAGATTCACAGACAGCATATCGCAATTACCTCAGGGGCAGGATTGCACCGCTAGCAGCTAAAATCCTGCAAGATAGTTACACCCGTGGCTACCAACCCATGGATAAACACTTAGTATGGGTACCAGGTCACCAGGGCATCCCAGGGAACGAGAGCGCACACGCCTCAGCCCGAGCATTTCTCCCCCGGGCACCCAATACGGATCTCGTGGAACCTCCTATCCCATTGCTAACTTACACCGAAATACTTCAGCACTTAAGATTATCTCGCCGGGTCTACCCTCCACCGGCAAAGACACTAGACAAAGGGGAGGAGATACACCTCCGCAAGCTACAGACCAACACTTTTAACAATCCACGCAGACTACACGCAATAGATCCAGAGTCATTTGACTCACAATGCAAATTCTGCGGGGAGAAGGCGGACCTATACCATATGGTGTGGGCATGCCAGCGAAATCAGACTGTCACTATTAATAACCAGCCAACGCAGGAGGGGTGGGAGGCAGCTCTGACCAGCTCGGACGCAAGGGTTCAAAAAGAACTCATCGGAAGAGCGCGGACAGCAGCCTACGCCAATGGGGTTCCGGAATGAGGACTCCAACCGCCGCTACAACCTCCTAATCATTTTCATTAAAATATTTTTACCACCACCACCGCTACCTCGGCCTCTTCGGCCTCTTCAATTCCATGCTCCGGGGTGCTTCGACAGCGGGACCCACCGTTCTTCAGCGGTACCGACGATCAGGACGTGGAGGACTGGCTTTTGTCGTATGAGCGTGTAAGCACCCGCAATAAGTGCGATGACGTCTTGAAACCTAATAACGTTATCTTCTACCTTACACAAGTGGCAAAGTTGTGGTTCACCAATCACTAGGCTGACATTCCATCTCGGACCTCGTTCAAATCTCGCTTTGTGCAGGTCTTCGGTCGCCCTGCGGTCCGCAAGCTTCGCGCCGAACACCGTTTGCGCGAGCGGGTGCAGCAGACATAAGGTAAGATGGAGTCCAAAGTCAGACTCCGCCAGCACCACTAATGTATCGCGGGAAGAGAAAGTTCCGCAATTCGAAAAATAAATTAATAGGTCAATGAGACAAAAGTTTTTGATTTGAAGTTATTAAATAAAAGGGGGGATGTGCTACTAAAGCGACCCACAGCCGAGGAAGCGGGCCCGGGGAGACCCCACGTATCTCCCCTGGGAAGTAGCGGAAGGGATGGGTTGTAGGGTAAGGGAAATGGGAATTAGGATAGGGTTATGGAAAGTTGGAGGGGAATGTGGGCAGCGTAGGATTTGACTGTCAGACAATTCGAGTCGAGCTCCCGTTTGGGCCTCCGTAGAGGGCGAGCACTCGCTCTTAGCCGAATATGCGGCCCTCGGCCCTTGGATCATTCCTCCACCGCAATGCGTTGGCCGGGTCTCCGACTTCTGAGACAGGTTCCCTACTTGAAGCCGCTTTCGAGGTTCCGCGTCCCCCCAGCTCAGTTCCCCCACCCCGACTCTAGTTGAAGTACTGAGAGATAGATTTCGCAACGTTCATGCCTACTTCAAGGTACTCCGCAAGTGACCAGACTTTAATCTGGCGCACACTGATGGATACTCTTTCACGGTTTTTGCTCGGCCAGTCATGTTGGAAGGTACATTTCATCGGCGTCCTTGGACAGAGGAAACGCTTTACTCCCATCCAATGCTTATGTCCGCTCTAGTGCTGGAGGTCCTTGTATCCTACAGAGGATACTTCCCGCGTGAGCACTTGGCGAATTGTTCACCGGCTATTAACCGTTTCCGAGGTCGGCTTTCACACCGTTCCTGCACCCTTCAGGGTGTGTACTCAGCCTTTAGGCCTTTCCGTACTAGGTGCTTCCACCTGTGTTCCACCAGTCTTTTCCCAAGTTTCAGCATTACTAGCCTCTCCTATATGGCTACTCTCCATCTCCTTTCCGCTCTTTCAAGCCAAAGGTGAGTTCCCCAGAACCCGAGCTAGGTTCGCCCCAGCCGCCAGGCTTCCGTCGAGGCCCCGTTCCCTTCGGCAACGGAGACCAACGCGTTTGCGGCTGGGAATACCTTTAGGCACGAGGGGAATTTTTGGTCCAACATACAGAGTCAGCTAGCTGTGTTTCCTAACCGTACTCCACAGCTACGCCACCGTTCCCTAGGCAGCGGGCAGGACTTTCCCTCGGCCTGCCGACCGCTCCGCATGTTGGTCTTTGTTCAGCATCCAAACTTAGCTAACTGCGTTTCCTGACCGTACTCCGCAGCTACGCCGCCGTTCCTTGGCAGCGGGCAGGGCTTTCCCTTGGCCTGCCGACCAAACTGAATGCTGAAAGAGTCCAGCTTGAAATCAGCTAGCCACGTTACCGCAGCTACGCCGCCGTTCCCTTGGCAGCGGGCAGAGCGTTCCCTTGGTCTGCCAACCAACTCCAAGACTGGACTCTTTTCCGAAATACACGCGCCCCGCCCAGACCCACTCTGGACCTGCCGCCGCTCCGGCAACGGGCTAACGTGTGCATGGCACGCTTGCAATGCCAAGGGAGTACGCTGGAAACTCCCCGGGGATTTTCCACCCCTCAGTATCGGCCCCGGCTGAACCTATACCGACCGCTGGCTGCCAGTCATTGAGCAAAGCCAGGCAGCCGAAACCACCTTGGCCCACTCAACGTGCAGGGGGGACCAAGGAGAAAACTTCACTAGCTACATCGAAGACGTTTTAGATTTGTGTCATCGTGTAAACGCATCGATGACTGAAGCCGAGAAGATTCGCCACATCATGATGGGCATCCACGAAGGTGTATTCAACATTCTGATGGCAAAAGAGCCCCGTACTGTAATTGAGGTTGTCACAATGTGTCAAAGCTATGACGACTTTCGTCGGCAACGCATCGTCCCTCGACAACCTGAAGCCACGATCGCGGCTATGTCTGACGCCCCTGTCAGCTCCACACTAATTCAAGAAATCAAAGACTTCGTACGGGAAGAAGTTGCACGGCAATTATCGCTAATTCCTAACGTTCCGCATTCCAGTTCACACCTGGCTCCGACCATACGCCAGGTTATTCAGGAACAAGTTGCCGACGCACTTCCGCCCCCTCGACAACCGAGTCTTCATGCCGCTCCACTAACAGCTCCGCTCATTCATGCCGACGCTGTCCCGACGCCCGCACACACTCCACTGTCGTATGCTGAGGTTGCCGCAAGACCACCACCTCCTACGCCTTTTCCATCGTACGGTTCACCTCAGCGGGCATTTTTCACCCAGCGCCGTGCGCCACCTATTCTACGCCCTTGGCGCACATGTGACAACCGGCCCATTTGCTTTGCATGTGGTCTCCTTGGCCATGTTGCATGCATGTGCCGCCGTCACCCGGCCCTGTACGCTTTCGATCAGAGCCTGGTCAACTACTCGCAGCCGCCGTCCCATCTCCGTGCGTCCCCTCAGCCCTCGTCCAACTTTGACCACTTCTCGAATGACAACCGCTCAACCTCTCCGCGCCGTCGCTCTCCGTCGCCGATGCGTCGCCGTTCTACCTCGCCAATGCCGGAAAACCACTAGACGCAGTTCCGCAGGCAAGAACTGCGCTTCCGTCGACCAGTGAAAGTCCTGCTTCGCCGCCGAACAGTTTAATTGAACTTACCATTGAAAATATTTGTACTCTTGCGCTTGTAATACTGGTGCTGCTGTGTCGGTTATTGACGTTAGACTGTGCCGCTTGTTACGAAAAGTTATTCTGCCATATTCTGGGGTTTCATTGCACACCGCCACTGCTCAGCACATCGAAACGATCGGTACCTGCACGGCTCGAGTCACCATTCAGAGCGTTCTGTACGTCATAAGTTTTATAGTTCTCCGTGACTACTCTCATGACATCATTTTAGGATGGGACTTCTTGTGTTGCAATCGCCGCCCCGACTGCCACTAACCTTCTTGGGGAAGCCAAATGCCAAGTTGCGGATGCTACTGATATCCCGCCTTCATCTGCTGCGATTGTGCCTATAAACGGTCCCTCTCTTCAAGACTGTACAGTGCTCTTCACCCCATCTTCCCTCTTCGTCTCGCGACGCTGTCTTCCCCTGCCCTGCGCCGTCCTTAGTGTACGAAGCGGACGCACCGAACTAGCCATTACTAACGATTCCTTCTATCCACTGAGGTTGCAACGTGGCGAGTGCGTTGGGCATGCTGAGCCTGTTCGATCAGAAAATTTTGTGACCGTCCCACCGGTTTTCTCCACTTGTGCCGACACAATCTCCGACAACGTTAGTGCCCTTAGCCCACCTCGTTCCTCGTCTCCTTCATCGCCTCTGGCTACCTTCGACAAAGCCATCGACAGTGCTCTTGCTCCAGATCAACGCGCCAAGACCCTCGACTTGCTGAACCGATTCCCAGCTTCCTTTGACATCCAGCAGCTATCCTTGGGTCGTACATTAACTGTTTCTCACCACATCTGTACTGCTACGCACGCCCCAGTACGCCAACGCCCTTATCGTGTATCAGCCTCAGAGCGCCGCATTATTGATGAGCAAGTCGACGAGATGCTCAGTAGGGGTGTAATTCAGCCTTCCAGTAGCTCTTGGCGTCCCCGGTCGTTTTAGTCAAGAAGAAAGACGGGTCTATTCGGTTCTGTGTGGACTACCGACGCCTTAATGCTATCACACGAAAGGACGTCTATCCGCTACCACGCATAGACCATGCGCTGGACACTTTGCATGGAGCGGAATTTTTCTCTTCAATCGATTTACGTTCTGGATACTGGCGAGTTCCGATGGCTGAGGACGATCGCCCCAAGACAGCTTTTGTCACCCCCGACGGGCTCTATGAGTTCAACGTCATGCCATGTGGCCTGTGTAATGCGCCCGCCACATTTGAACGCATGATGGATAATATTCTCCGCGGTTTGAAGTGGCACACATGTCTCTGCTACATGGATGAAATTGTTGTATTTTCATCCGACTTCGCAACCCACCTAACTCGCATTGAAACTGTCTTTCAATGCCTTAGCAACGCCGGTCTGCAGCTCAATCTGAAAGAGGGTCATTTCGCCGCTCCCCAACTCACTATTTTAGGGCATTTAGTGTCCAAAGATGGCATCCTTCCAGATCCATCTGAATTTCGCGCTGTCGCTGAGTTCCCGAAGCCAACATCTATCAAGCAATTACGTAGCTTTATAGGCTTATGCTCCTATTTTAGGCGTTTCGTTCGGAACTTTGCGACCATCATTGCGCCTCTGACGCGACTTCTCAGCGCTCACAAAGATCTTTCCGCCTGGTCGCCGGCTTGCGATGCTGCTTTTACGAAATTGCGCACGATACTTACCTCACCCCCCGTATTCCGCCACTTTGACCCGGCTGCTCCTACTGAAGTGCACACCGATGCCAGCGACGCCGGTTTCGGCGCTGTTCTTGCCCAACGAAAACCCGGTGTTGATGAATACGTTGTGGCGTACGCAAGTCGAACTTTGACCAAGGCCGAGACCAACTACTCGGTGACAGAAAAGCAATACTTGGCCATTGTTTGCGCGCTTCAGAAATTTCGGCCATACTTGTATGGGCGCCCATTCGATATTGTTACAGACCACCACGCTTTGTGTTGGTTGTCTTCACTAAAAGACCCCACCGGCCGTCTCGCCCGCTGGTCGCTTAGACTGCAAGAGTATGCTATCCGAGTTATCCATCGTACAGGGCGCAAGCATTCCGACGCAGACGCTTTATCTCGCTCGCCGGTGCCGCCTGACGCTCCGTTGTCACCTGCCTCCAGCATCGTCCTGTCTTCCCTGTCCATCGACGACATGTCATCAGAACGGCACAAGGATCCGTGGCTAACATCAGTCATCGATATTCTTACGAATTCGTCACTTTCACCGGCTCCTCGCGCCCTTCGTCGTCAAGCGCAGCATTTCGCCCTTCGTGACCGTCTCCTCTATCGACGCAGTTATATGCCAGATGGCCGTAAGTGGCTGCTCGTCGTACCTCGCCATCTCCGTAGTGATATATGTTCATCTTGCCATAATTATGCGCAGTGTGGTCATTTGGGTGTATTTAAGACTTATGAACGGTTGCGACAGCGGTTTTACTGGCGCGGTATGTACACCTTCGTCAATAAGTATGTGCGTTCATGCATCGATTGCCAGCGTTCCAAGAATTCTCCTCTCCATCAGCCGGCTCCGCTACAGCATCTTCCGTGCCCGTACCGACCATTCGACCGTGTTGGCACCGATTTGTATGGACCTCTGCCATATACACCTGCAGGGAATCGTTTGATCATCGTGGCCGTCGATCACCTTACTCGCTATACGGAGACAGCAGCACTTCAGGATGCCACTGGACCCAACATCGCGTCCTTTCTTCTTCATCATTTCATTCTGCGGCACGGGGCCCCTCGTGAACTTCTAAGTGATCGAGGAAAGTCTTTCCTATCCGAGGTGGTCGACGCGCTCCTACGCGAATGTCAGACCATCCACCGGACAGCCAGCGCGTACCACCCTCAAACCAATGGCCTCACAGAGCTCTTCAACCGCAAACTGGGTGACATGATGTCCAAGTACATCGCCTCCGATAACTCCGATTGGGACAAGATTCTCCCATTTATAACCTATGCCTATAACACCGCCGTTCAAGCAACTACCGGATTCTCACCATTTTTTTCCGCTGTACGGGCGTGAACCTTCGTCTCCACTCGACACCATCCTCCTCTACCGCCCTGATATCTCAGAGTACACATCACTTTCAGCAGCTGCCAGGCCCGCTGAAGAATGTCGCAAGCTGGCTCGCTCGCTTACTTCGGACGAGCAAGCCCAGAAGAAAGCGCACAGCGACAGCAGCCACCCTGTGCATCAATTCTCTCCCGGTGCTTACGTATGGCTCTGGGTCCCATCGACACCACCAGGTCTGACAAGCAAGTTTACTACCAAATACTACGGACCATATCTAGTGCTCCAACAGACGTCTCCCGTCAATTACCTAGTTGAACCACTAGCCGCTTCCACCGACCTTCGTCGCCGTGGGCGTGAGATTGTTCACGTGGACCGTTTGAAACCCTATTACGATCCCGCTATCCTTTCGTCTCCTTGAGTCGCCAGGATGGCTCCTTTTTTCTGCGGGGGCAAGATTGTAAAGAAGTTCCAATCATGCGGACAGATCGCCGAGAAAGAGGAAGTGCTTTTTGCAGACAAGCTGTCTACAAGCTGAGCCACCCCCGCTCCGGTCTTACTCGCTACCAGTGCCCACTACCAGTGCCTGGATCCCCGCTTAACAGCCTAAACATCGCCATTGAGCCACAGAAAGTTCCATGGAAGGACAAGTTGTCACTGGCCCACCCATGGGACAAATGCACGGGAAACATTCAAAGCGTCTCCGGCAGAAGCAATTGACTTCTAGAAAAGAGTCTGTTTTTTAATGAACATAATACAGAGCAAGCAACAGGGAGGCCCTGTAGACAGATACTGAATTGAGACCTCCCATGCCTAAACGACATAAAGATGATAAAAAGTTCTGCATTGACAAGAGCTTAACCAAATATACAACCACACTGAAAGAAGTACAAGAACAAATCTCCAAAAGTTTCGGTACGGAAGAAGGATTTGTTAGCTCACCATGAGGAGTACTGAGCGTTCGATGGCGTTTGCATCAAGAAGTCTTGCGCCTGCTGAGCGTAACTGCCGTCAACTGAATAGGAAAGCTCTGGCTCTTCTGTTCGGAGCGACCAGGTTTGGCAATACAATTCGGGCCAAGGTTTCGAGACCGTAACCGACCACAAGCCTTTGCTTGGCCTGCTAGCCGCTCATAAAACTGTACCAGAAAGGATTCTCCACGTTTGATGCCACATAATGTTGGATGGAAGAGAGAAGTTCTCAACGGCCCACTTGTAGCACCAATATAAAGGAGCTAAAAGTGCCTTAGGCAGAGGAAATTGATTTTTAAAGCAGAGTTTACTTTTGATGAATATTATGCAGTGTAAATATCTAGGAGGAGGTCACGTAGTGCGACTGATAGATAAGCAACATAATGATGTTAAAGATACAGCATTGGCAAAAGTTTAACAAAAATACAGCATTCAAATAAATAAAAGAAAAATTCCCCACCATTTTTGCAATGATGGCTCCGGAATATCAAAATGTCACAAGACCAGGTGAAGCTCAATAAAGAAAAACTAAATTATGGCAGGCAAACAGCGTTGCAAGAAAAATCACGTCATCTCTGATGGCCATCCACGTGATGGTCAAAAACATGAATGAGGGTCGTCCCAGAAGTAAGGTCTCCAGTTCGTTTATATATTGAATTAAAAGGGATATAAAGAGCTAGCGATACAGTTTCCCCATGGAAAAAATGTCGATTTAAGATAACCTTCCCGCAAGATTTTTTTAAGTTCGGCAGTTGGAAGCAGAGTTATTTGCAAAACAATATCTGCGCCTTTGTGGCTTTTTTCCTCCATTCAACGTTTTAGCACGCGCAAATGCTGCCCCTTCTCCACAGGTCTCGCCCACTGACACGTCAAAATTGTCGCATTTGCGCTTTTACTTTTTTGCTTAGCGCCGCACGCCGCAACTTCCGTTTTAGCGCGCTTGCTTGCCGATACGCCGCCGAAGGTATCTCGTCGTCTGCTTCATCGCCATCGCCCTTCGTCGAAACACGGATTGCCACGCTATACATCCCTGACGTGGACCTCACCCTCGATTTTGTGTTGCGTAGTGTGCGCGACAGGTGCAGGACAGCTCTGGGCTACACTGCCCACTTTCTAAGTTCGCGAAGGCAGTTATCAAAGCTTTGAATTGTCATTTTGACGGGACATGAGCGGGAGGTTGCTACAGTGTGCAGTCCTTGGCTGCGAAGGTATTGCTAGTGACGACAGGAAAAGCATTCTGCATAAAGTGCCTTAAGACGCCAACCTCCAGAAACAGTCGCTACTGCTCATCGGATAGCCAGCATCGGTGAAGAAAGCGTTCATCTACGTTTGTGGACGGCATTTCTCTCCCGATGCGCATAATTTTTATCCGGAGGAAATTCGCGATTTGGGGATCTCAACAAGATTGCGTCTGCGTGAAGGAGCGG
Organism: Amblyomma maculatum; assembly: GCA_023969395.1. NCBI lineage: Eukaryota > Metazoa > Arthropoda > Arachnida > Ixodida > Ixodidae > Amblyomma > Amblyomma maculatum. Next base: position 65,607 of record JAJIZL010020940.1, on the reverse strand, counting down.
TACCAACGCTGTTTCTTCCAACACTGCCGGTAAGTGTAATATGAAAAGATTGTGATAATATTAGCTTTAGGTGCGTTATCACAGAACAGTGTGGAATTTATTTTCAGCTCAGGCGATCTTCTTCGGCGTTGGGGCGTGCATAAGCGGGATTTGTCATGTCACAGTGAAATGCATTGCTCAAAATAAACCAGTGGTGAGCTTACGATGGAATTTTTATATTTTTCGCTGTTACGCTAGTCGACCCCACGCCCCAATGCACCAATATAAGCCGCATACTGTCGTCGTGGGGTTCAGCACCGGATTTTTCACCGGCGTGTACTTATGGGGGTCGCGTCCCATCTCAACATTCATTCTCCGAAGTCGCTTTTCGAGCTCGGGGTCCTGATATCCGTGCCGCAGCGAGGGTACGGGATTTCAGCGAAAGACTAGAAATTTCGAATCGAGATCGCTTAGAGCGGTCTACCGGGCGTTGCGGAGGGAAACACTCTCGTGTACCTCCCTCGAACCTTGAAACCTTCGTGTTTAGGCTCCTCTTGAGTTTGACTCTATACGATTTCCCTTTGTGAAAGCTAACGATCGATACTAAAGAAAAAAAAAGAAAAGGGATGAGGAGAAGGGGACTGCGCAGTTGTGCGCAGTGGTGTAGTTTGTCAGGCGCGATTCGGCGTCAGCTGACATCGGGAAAACGGAGACCGCGCGCGCCAACAAGAAGTAAACAAACTTTGTTCGGTGCCCGATTATGATCACAGCATGATTCCCGCCCTGTAGATATTTTATTACGCCGTGCAGTGTTTTTACAGAGCGCACCCTGAAATATCACGCGGATCGAGCCGCGTCCAAGTTCACCAACCGAGGCGGCCAGAAAAGAAACACGTGAAAACCGAGATGGGCGGTTGATAAAAGAACGAAGAAGAAGAAGAAATGAGGGACACTGCCAGGAATGAAGAGATGGAAACAGAAAACAAAAGTGCCAAGGGGCTTTACCCTTCAGCAGGAAGGAGGGGTCACGAATGAAACTTTACCACTCGCGTGAACTCGCTGAGTCACTCAAAGATGTGCCCATTTGTAAGTAATGATTGACAGGAGTTATACACAGCTAAATTGTTCCTGCGGAAAGGAGGGAGGGGGAGGTAAACTCAAAGACCAGTGCGCGCGAATGCAGCAATGCAATGAGTTACAATTCGGCTCATTGGTACAAGTGGCTCACAAATGCACATTTATTTTTGTCCTAGCTTTTCCAGGAATAGCAGGTACGGATAATTAGCCAGCTGGATGGAATTGAAGTGGCCCTCGCAGGAGATGGGCGTTGCGACTCCCTCGGCTGCAGCGCCAAGTACTGCACGTACAGCGTTGTCATTCAGACTGACCATATCCTACAATGCAAACAGGTAAGAATAGGAGAGGTAAGGCAATGCTGCGATAGGAAAATTGGCAAGCTGCAATTCATATTAACTGTGTGCAGTCAGCTGCTGTGCCCAATAGCGCGAGTATGGGGATGGAAAGCTTGGTCTCAACTTAACGAGTCTCAGTGCAGTATTTACCAACAGATTATAGCTTCTGCATATTATGAAGAGAAGTTATTTTCAACCTCAGCAACAGTGCCCTTTGCAAGTGCTGCTTAAATGTCGATATATAAAACAAATCAAACCCATCATTATACAATAAAAACAACTGAATTACAAAATGTTTTATCGTTGCAAACTATTGGGGAAGAGGTAAATTTGCTAACATATATTATTATGTAACGAGGTTTTCTATCTACAGACCTCCACCCAGCTATCCGGATATACTGCAAGAACAGCAATTTGCACATACAGCACAACTTTGATGTCTGGCACATTACTAAAGATGTGTTCAGTTGCATGCTTTAATAATTAGTGCAAAAACATGGTCATAACACTATTCTGCACTGGATTTAAGAATTCAAGAAGTCGAAAGCTGCCAGCAGGGCGAAGGGCTGTGAAGCAATAGAACCATGGATCCAGACAATCACAAGTCATGTTTACTATGTTGCTGCCTTCTGCCAGGCTGATGGTGACCTGATCATCAGCATGTAATGCAGCCAGTTGAGCCACATATGCGATAAGCATAATGGCCATGATGGACCACACAGCAAATGCCTGCTTGAGCTCCTTGTATACAGGCAGTGGATAAGCAGAGGTAATTTGTTTTGTATAGGTTTTTTTTTCTTTTTGTAAAGTTTCCCCTTTTACGATTTTTGGCAGGCACACGGCCCACATTTGTGGCATTTGTCAACCAATGATAAATATAAGGGATAGGTAATGCAAATAGAACTTCACAGAAAAAGCAAGTGTGACAGGTACTGCGCCTTTCCCTTCCTGTGAACCAATTATATTATCGTGAGAATGGCCGCGAATCTAGTGTATGCGCATAAAATATTGGTACTTTGCACAGAGCAGATAAATGAACTGAGTTATCTGGAGTGTTGTTATGATTGTTGTTGTGGCTCATGTACTCCCCCCCCCTTACTTTTCTTGTGTTCTCTCTTGCTTCCAAAGTTCGCCGCTGTGTACCCCCCCCCCTCTTCCGGCGAGGCTCCGGTTGCAGAAGCGCCGGTTGGAACTGGAGGGATGAAAGGGGGACGGAGCTGGTTACGAGGCCGACGCCGATGCCGACGACGACGCGAAACCCAGGAACGGGCGCCAAAGGGCTTTGCTCTAAAACTTTCTGCACATCCGCACATAACAGCAAGTTCACATATGACATAGCCGAGAAAGAAACCCATATTAAAGTGAAGAAACAACATAATGTAAATTTGAGTGCTGAGACTGCAAGATATTTTATTGCTGCGGCAGCTTGGTTATGCATGCCAGTGTGGAACACCAATCGAATGGGATTTTATAAACTGTCCTATACTGACATTTATAAACAAGTCAAAGTGCAGCATGTTTGCCCGAGAACATCTCTTTTTATTAAGGTAAAATAGTAGTGCAAGACCTGGGATCTTTTCGTGAATATGATGCCAAAACTGTTTCCAGCTGTATGCAGGTACAGCATCTACTGTTGGCTCCGGAACATGTCCGAGCACGGGTCGGCGTTATGCGGGCCTGTCACCTGGCTCTGCTAGGAAGCCCGCTCAGCGGGTCCGTACGGTGGCAGGGAAGCAGTCGGCATGGCGGGTCTGTTCCGGCTGGTCTCTCTCCGGCAGCGGCCACTTCCTCGGGGTCACAGAGCAATTGGGCTCGGCCGCGGATGCGCCCGGCAGTGGCCCGAAGCTGCTCCTCCAATCGCCGTCTACCCCTTTCCATGTGGCGCCTTGCTGGATTCTTCGGACCCCTTCGGAGCAGCCGTTTCCGCCCCGGGCCCACCTGGCTCCCTGAGGCCCATACTCCAGTCCTGGGCAGCGGGCTCCACAGCCAGCCTCTTTGAAGACGGCCAGATTGGCCGCGCTGGTCCCGATGATGGGCCGCGAACCACGACCAACTAGGGGGGTGCCTCCTGTTTAAGTGCCCCCCCCCCTTGAACCATGCGCTGGCTGCGGTTTCCCGCCCCAGCGACGGTGTTCCTCTGGCTGCTGCAAAATCTTATCGGAATACATTCCGAAAGAAGCAAAGACGTTAGACAAAGTAGTGCACTACTTTGGTCTTAGGTTATAGCGTCGGTTGCGAACCGGGTTGCTACCTGTACGCCTTACTTGGCGGGAGATCGCTGCATCGCATTGAGCTTCCACCGCTTCGCAGTTGTCATCCTCGCGAAGGTGGTAAGGCTTCAATTCTTCGACTTGCACCAGACCGGTGGCTTCACCGCTCGTAAACAACCACAGCTGGTAAGTGAGCGGCAAGTCAGTGCCTTAACTTCGAATTGTCCAACCCACTTGTGCGCTAGCGACGCAGCGAAACCACGCAGGGAAATCGAAACGAGTGAATGTCTCCAACAGTTTCTCCTAAATTCTCTCCGATAAAGCTTCCTAAGGGAGGATACCTCAACCCACTTGGAATTGTGGTCCGTTATTACCAGGATATATTGGATCCTGTGTGCGGAGCGAGGGAGGGGTCCCATGATATCGCACGCAACCACTTGCCACGAATAGTTGCTAACTACCTGCTTCATCATGCCAGCGGGCTTCCCCTCCCGAGGCTTAGCTACCTGGCAAACAGGAATGTACGGGCGTACCCCAGCACCCCCTTTCTCATACCTGGCCACGTCGTGGTGCGGCGTAACTTGTCGTAAGTCTTACTGCCGCTGTCATGGCCTGCCTGCGCTGAGTCATTAAAGTACCGGAGGAATCGTTTCCACAACTTTCTCGGGACCATGACTCGAAAAAGAATGCAATCGCCTCTTCCCCATCCAGTTGGGGGATGTAGTGGAGCAGTCAGCCATCAATCATCGCCCAGCAGATACGCGTCGTACTTGCCCTCAGCGTTCCCGGTGCAAGATGCACTACTCGCAAGCTCTGTCAGCACTCGCTGGCATAGACCGTCTGCTTTCTGGGTCTCAATCAGCTCTTCCTCACTGCCTGCTACTCCCCATGACAGATTTTTCTCTGCCTCGCTTCTTGGCAGGCGAGAAGTCGCCACGACCAGCTGCTGCACCTTCTCTCTCTCGCAGCACAGCGCAGGACCTTTGTCCGCCTCCTCTCTGTCTTTAACTAAGCAGGAAGCGACACTCGAGTCCGCCCTCACCGGCGACGCCGCTTTCAGCAATGCCGCTCTGCGCCTCTGGTGCGCTTTTGCCAGCCTTCCAGGGGGCGCTCGATAAAGCATCGGCCACCTTATTCGTGCTGCCGCGGCGATACTGAATGGCGTACGCATTAACGTTGCAATCTCAGCGCCCATCTCTCGAGTCTGCCTGCGGGGTTTTTTAGCCTCTTTAACCACGAAAGTGCCTGGTGATCTGTCTGCACGGTGAAAACCGCTCCGTCTAGGTACGTGTCGAACTTTGACAATGCGAACATTATCGCCAGGCATTCCTTGTCGGTCACGGAGTAATTCCGCTCCGCCGATGTGATCGTGCAGCTAGCGAACGCGACAGGGCGCAGCTTGCCCTCGTGGTCCTGCAACAAAACAGCTCCAACTGCTTGTTCAGGTCGGAGAGGCGCTAACTAGCGGCATTCGCTGTCGCGTCAGCCAAGGCAACAAATGCATCATTCTGCTCCTTCCCCAGACCCACTTCGAGGCTTTCCGCAGCAGCTGGTTCAATGGCCTTGAAAACCCTGAACAACGAAGGATGATTTGTCTGTAAAAAGCAACCATCCCCATTATGCTCTGCAAGTGTTTCATGTCCTTCGGGCTGGGGTAGTTCAGCATTACCTGCAGTTTGTCGTCGTTCGGTCTCAAAGTGCCATCATCAACCACAAAGTCCAAGAGGTTCACTCTTTTTGATGACAACTGCACTTTTTTTTGGTTGATCGTTAGACCCGCACGTCTAATTCGTTCAAGAACAGAACTGAGGTGAACAAGGTGCTCTTCGAACGACTGTGAGAAATGATACAGCAGCTTACTGGGCCCAGCCAGAAGCCAGACACATTCGTCTAAAAAGGCTCGATCGAATATTGAACTTTTATGTTCCGCGTGATATTCAGCGTCATCAGGCATGCTTACTACATAGACTTCGTTTAAACACGGCTTTCACGTGCAAGTACTCGCATTTAATTGGACAGGTGGACTCGCCGGAATGTTCTACTTGTGGCATCCCAGAGACTGTGGACCATATATTATTGGTGTGCCCAGTGTATGCGGGCGAAAGAAGTGTGCTAGCCGCTTCCTTGAAGCGTTTTGACAAGAGGCCTTTGTCGGAGGAACTGCTGCTGGGCGCTTGGAAGATAGACAAGGGGAAGGGTGTCCAGGCAGTGCGTGCTCTTTGCCGTTTTTTGTGCGCTCTTTGATTCGCGCTTGTGAGGAAAGCTACTGTGTCTGTATATACATTTCCTATGCCTTCTCCCACATAGTCACCCATCATGATCTTCTTTCTTCTCCCCTTCCCCTTCCCCAGTGCAGAGTAGCAGCTCAGATTTGAATGATTCCAGCCAACCTCTCTGCTTTTCCTATCTATCTATCTATCTATCTATCTATCTATCTATCTATCTATCTATCTATCTATCTATCTATCTATCTATCTATCTATCTATCTATCTATCTATCTATCTATCTATCTATCTATCTATCATCATCATCATCATCATCATCATCAGCCTAACTATACCCACTGCAGGGCGAAGGCCTCTCCCACATTTCTCCTCTTAACCCGGTCCTGTGCTAGCTGCATCCCTTTACCCCTGCGAACTTCTTAACCTCATCCGCCCACCTAACTTTCTGCCGCCCCTGCTACGCTTTCCTTCCCTTGGAATCCAATTTGTTACCCTCAGCGACCATCGGTTATCCTCTCTTCGCACTACATGTCCTGCCCATGTCCATTTCTTCTTAATTTCTACTAGAATGTCGGTAACTTGAGTTATTTCTCTGACCCACTCTGCACGCTTTCTATCTCTTAATGTTATCCCTACCATTTTTCGTTCCATAGCCCTCTGGGTTGTCCTCAACTTAAGTAGAACTCTCTTGGTTAGCCTCCACGTTTAAGCCCCATAGGTGAGTACAGGCAAGATGCAACTGTTGTATACTTTCCTCTTGAGCGATACCGGTAAGCTGCTAGTCATAATCTGCTAGTGCTTGCCAAATGCGCTCCATCCCAATCTTATTCTTCTTGTTATTTCCTTTTCATGGTCCGGATCTGCGGTTACTACCTGTCCTAAGTAGACATATTCGCCTACTACTTCCAGTATTTCGCTACCTAACTTAAACTGCTGTTCCTTCCCGAGGCTGTTGAACATTACCTTAGTCTTCTGCATATTGATTTTCAAGCCTACCTTTCTACTTTTCCTGTCTAGGTCATCAATCATTATTTGTAGTTCTTCCCCCGAGTTGCTTAGCAAGGCAATGTCATCAGCAAATCGCAGATTACTGAGGTATTCTCCATCTACCCTTATCCCTAACTACTCCCATTCCAAGTCTCTGAATACTTCCTCTAAACAAGCTTTGAATAGTACTGGGGAGATTGTGTCTCTTTGCCTAACACCTTTCTTTATGGGAATTTTGTTAGTTTCTTTATGCAGAACTATGGTTGCTGTGCAGCCACTATATATATCTTCCAGCACTTTCACGTACGGCTCGTCTACCCCCTCATTTCGCAATGCCTGCATCACCGCCGAGGTTTCAACTGAGTCAAATGCTTTTTGGTAGTCAATGAATGCTATGTATAAGGGCTGGTTATATTCCGAGCATTTTTCTATCACCTGATTGATGGTATGGATATGATCGATAGTAGAGTACCGTTTCCGAAACCCTGCTTGATCCTTTGCTTGATTGCAGTCTAAGGTTGTCCTGATTCTATTAGTGATTACCTCAGTAAATACCTTATACGTAACAGACAGTAAGCTGATTGGTCTGTAATTTTTAAGGTCCTTAGAGTCCCCTTTCTTGTGAATGAGGATAATGTTTGCATTCTTCCATGGTTCCGGTACCGTCGATGACACCAGGCACTGCGTATACAGGGTGGCCAGTTTTTCTAGCACGATATCACCCCCGTCCTTCAGCAAATCTGTAGTTATCTGATCCTCTCCAGCTGATTTCCCCCTTTTCATAGTTTCTAGTGCTTTCTTGACCTCGTCCTTCGTCACTGGTGGAACGTCTGTCTGTTTGTCCCTACCGCCAATCTCATTACGGTCCTGACTACTTTGGCTACTGTAGAGATCTGTATAGAACTCCTCGGCTGCTTTGACTATCTTTTCCATATTAGTGATGACGTTGCCCGCCTTGTCCCTTATCGCATACATCTGGTTTTTGCCTATGCCCAATTTCTTCTTTACCGCTTTAAAGCTTCCCCCGTTATTTACAGCATGCTCAATTTTCTCCATGTTATACTTCCTTATATCGGCCACCTTGCGCTTATTGATTAGCTTTGATATCTCTGCCAATTCGATCTGGTCTGTTGGACTGAATGCTTTCATATTCTGGCGTTTCTTAATCAAATCTTTCGTCTCCTTAGAAAGCTTGCCGGTATCCTCTCTAACTATCCTACCGCCTACTTCTACCGCGCACTCAGTAATGATATCTCTGAAATTATTGTTCCTTGCCTGTAGGGTAATGTCGCCATCCTGAGTTAGAGCTGAAAACCTATTCTGTAGCGAGATCCTGAACTCTTCTGCCCTCCCTCTCGCCGCTAATTCGTTGATAGGTTTCTTTCTTACTAATCTGTTGCGTTCCTTCTTCAGATTTAGCCTAATTCGGGACCTCACCATCCTGTGGTCACTGCATCGCACTTTCCCGATTACCTCTACATCTTGCATAATGGCGGGGGTTGAACACATTATGAAGTCGATTTCATTTTATTCTCTCCGTTAGGACTTTTCCATGTCGATTTCCGGTTCTTCCGTTTGCTGAAGAAGGTATTCATGATTCGTAAGTTATTGCGCTCTGCAAACTCAACTAGTAACTGCCCCCTGCTATTCCTAGAACCAATGCCATAGTCACCTACTGCCTTGTCTCCTGCCTGTCTTTTCCCTACCTTGGCATTGAAATCGCCCCTTAGTACAGTATACTGCGTCTTTACTTTTCGCATTGCCGATTCTACATCTTCATAGAAGCTTTCAACTGCCTGGTCATCATAACTACATGTAGGTGCATAGGCCTGTACAACCTTTAGTTTATACCGCTTATTAAGCCTAATTACGATGCCTGCAACCCTCTCATTATTACTATAGAATTCATCTATATTACCCGCTATATACTTATTGACAAGGAAACCTACTCCTAGTTGTCGCCTCTCTGGTAAACCTCGATAACACAGTACATGCCCATCCTTCAGTAGAGTATATGCCTCATTCGGCCTCCTAACCTCACTAAGCCCTATGACATCCCATTTCATGCCCTCTAGTTCCTCTAACAGCACAGCTAAACTAGCTTCACTAGCTAGTGTTCTAGCATTAAACGTTGCCAGGGTCAGTTTCCAATGGCGGCCTGTCCAGCGGAGCCAGGCTTTCTTAGCACCCCCTGCTGCGTCACAGGTCTGACCGCCGCCGTGGTCAGTTGTTCCGCAGCCGCTGGTGACTGAGGGCCGGGGTTTTGTGGAGCTTATTATAGGAGATTGTGGCCAATTACTGCACCAGGGTGGCCAACTCCTGTTCTGGTGAGGGGGTGCGTTGCCGGAGGTGTTCACCGGCACCAGGTCGCACCCCAAACCTGTGTATGCAATTCCATCGACACGCGGATTTCTTTTTTTTTTCCATCCGGTGGAGAATTGCGAGGCACCGGGATTTGAGCCCCGGTCCTCTTGCATGCGAGGCGATTGTTCTACCGCTACGCCACCGCAGCCTGATATCTATCTATCTATCTATCTATCTATCTATCTATCTATCTATCTATCTATCTATCTATCTATCTATCTATCTATCTATCTATCTATCTATCTATCTATCTATCTATCTATCTATCTATCTATCT
>JAJIZL010020940.1:0-55634 GCA_023969395.1 Amblyomma maculatum | reverse complement strand
TCTATCTATCTATCTATCTATCTATCTATCTATCTATCTATCTATCTATCTATCTATCTATCTATCTATCTATCTATCTATCTATCTATCTATCTATCTATGACGTCGTCAAGGCACGCCATCGCGTAGTTAAACCTTGCATCGCCCAGCACAATTCCATCAATCTCATAAACGTGCTCGGGGAATTAGACAAACCAAACGGGAGTCGAGTAAATTCGAAGAGCCCGTGGTGACAGGTGATTGCAGTTTTTTGAATGCCACCTTCCGCCACCTCAATCTGCAGGTATCCTCTGCTTGCATCCAGGACTGTGAAAAACCTTTCCTTCCCTGGCGCGTACATCGCAGCCTCGATCCACTGGAAGGGGTACGCAATCGTCGGCATCAGTGAGTTGAGATTTCGATAATGAACGCACAGCCTGACCTACCCATCTTTTTTTGGCGCTAGATCCACTGGGCACGCAGAGGAACGTTTTGAGGGTCTCACTTCACTCGCATCAATCATCTCGTCAAGGGCGCTGTGGGGACGCTGTCTCTTATGCGCGCTTAACGGCAGCGGGTTACATCTGAAAGGACGCGCATCACCCGTTTCGATCTCAGGCTGAAGCATGTTGGGTCTGCCCGGTTTCTCCGTGAAGCAATCCGAAACCGGGAGTAAAGTTTCCACAAGCCTTCGACGCTGAGTATACCGTGTCCTGAGAAAGACGCGATAATTGCTTCTAATGGGCTACCTTTCAGCGTCGCGGGGGAGCCGTTTGCCACACAAGCGTGACGCCCGCCCGCTGAGCGGTGCATTCCTGCCTGAGTGCGCTAACAAAGGGAATGAGGGGGGTGAAGAGCCTGTAGCGATAGCCGTTCTCCCCCATGTCGAGCACAATGCCTTCGTTCGAAAGCAAATCTCTTCCGAGAATAACTGGTATGGCTATACCGGGCAGTAGGCGAAGCGATGCCTCTGCTTTCTGTTGTCAAAGCGCACCACGAGACGCACTGCTCCCTCCGCTTTTGCCGTCCCGGCTGCTAAGCTCAAAGGGGTTTCGGCTGGCCTGACACGGATTTTACATCTGCAGCAGGCCTCGAACACGTCGTCACCGACCAGTGACAGCGTTGAGACCTTGTCAACGAGTGCAGAGTAGCTTTGACGAGCTAACCATAGCATGGAAGGGCTTGAGCGCACCGGGCGAGCGGTGTGGTCGCCCGGTGACGCGGCGTGGGAGTACCATTCCCATTTTTTTCCATGGCTACCGCGAAATTCTCCCGCCGAGGGCGACAGGCTGGAGCTACCAATTATCGCCGCCGGCGGTCCGAGTTTCCCTACGTACTCCTTGCTTGACAAGCGTGCCACGTGGCCCGGCTGGATGCAGTTCCAGCAAAGCCGATCGTTTACCTGCCGCGCGGTCGGGGGATTATGCGTTCCACGAAGACATTGGGGGCGTCTTTTCCCTCTCTCCGCGCCTACGCGGACGTCGCTTACGAACCCAGTTCGACGCCTCTGCTCGAACGCGTAGGGGTCAAGGGAGCGAAGAATAGCGCAGCCTTCCGCTGGCTTTCCCTGCCCTAGTCATTAAGTCTGCGCTTCTGACGCGCGGCGCAGAGTCCTGTCTTACGGCCCAGGCGCATCGCAGCTATTGCGATTCGGCTGGACTGGGGGTGGCTGGTAGCGCAATTCAGCGAGTCAATCCGCCTGCACTACCTTTGGAAAACCACGTCCCCGCAAATACGACTTGAAGCCCAGATGGCATCGCCTGATCACGCACGCGACCTGTTCAAGGTCGGTTGCCTTGGGATCTGCCCTCTTGTAGAGCTCCTGCATTTCGCGTACAAACTCAAGAAAGCTCTCCTCTGGGTGCTGTGTGCGCAAAGCTAGCTCCTCAAGCATCCGGCGTTCGTAATTGGGCGGCAAGAGCTCGGCGCGGAAGCGATCAGTGAAGTCTCTCATCGTTTGGAATCCCGGCTGGCAGCGTCTCCATCGCGCCGCGCTCTCAACAAGTGCTACGGAAATCACCACGCCAGCACCACGTCGTCTGAGGAACTCAGTGCCGTCTGATAATCCTCGAATTCTTGTGAGAACTCGTGGACTGACTTCACGTCCGGGAAGCCCGAAAGCAGGGAGCCTCTACATATTTCTGCGGACGCGAGACTGTCGGCGCAGCTGCGGCTTGGTTGGCGCAAGCCACCGAATCAAGCTGACGGGTGAACACCGACAACATTGCGGTCATGTGCTGCATAAGAGCGACTGCGTCAGGAACCTGTGCGGGCTCTGCCCCGTCCCTTAGCTCACTCCCAGATGCATCGGCATCCGTTGGGGTGGTCCTATCTGCCACGTCTTTCCTCGACGGTATTCTCACTCAACAACTAAGGCCGGCCAGGAGGCGCAGAACAACTGCACGCGCACGAATGCCACCTAGCCTGTGTCAAGAGGCAAGTCCTAAAGGCTAATCGCGGCGACAACACTTCGTAAAACTAACACATGCAAAAAATAAAAATTCAAACACAAACCGCCCGGCATTGAAAAACACACACATAACCCAAACAAAATTAAAACACTGTACAAATATCACCGCGGCGGCTGCGTTTCGATGGAGGCGAAACGAAGTGGCGTCCGTGTGCTGTGCGATGTCAGCGCACGTTAAAGATCCCCAGGTGGTCGAAATTACTCCGTAGCCCTCCACTATGGCTCCTCTTTCTCTCTTTCCACTTTCATTCCCACCTCCCTCCCTTCCCTTACGGCGCGGTTCGGGTGTCCACAGAGCAAGTGTGACAGTTACTGCGCCTTTCCCTTCCTGTGAACCAATTTAACTTATTTACAAATACTACTATACAACATTCCGCCTCGTGCGCACACACGATAACCCTAAAGTCAAAATGGCGTCGTGCCTGTCACACAAAAGACCGGCCCGTCGTGAGCCTTGCCGTGCGCTCCCACGGCGGCAGAGAAATCGTCCACATGGGTGCTAATTCAGCCCCAGTTGAGTGCCATTTTGTGGGCAATTCCTCTGCCTGAGGTAGACGCAAGACACACACACGCACTGTGGGCCGTGGAAGAAACATCTTTAATCTCACAGAAGAGATCCGTCCATGCCGATGCGGGAGGTCAGGGTGTCGTCTTCGGGAGAAGCCAGACGGCGGGAGGCAGGACAAATTCAAGCGCGAAGAGTGAAGAGTGGAAGCCAAGTGTGGGAGCGAGACGCCCGCGCGCCTCACTTTATGGGGTGCTAGCGGGGACCGGTTTATCCCCGTCGACGGGAGAGGAGAGGGACAGTGGGGAGTGTTGGAAAGGGGCGCGCCCTTGAAATGCGGCTCGTGCGCTGCGCTGCCTCGTGCGCGGAGCAGGGCCCCCACAACCTTACCGTGCACCCACGGATCAACGCTCTGACTGAGCGCACAAGCCGCACCCTCACGAACATGCTGTCCATGTATGTCCAGCCACCGACACTGGGAAACCGTTTTGCCATTCGTGACATACGCGTATAACACCATGGGACATAAGATCCCCAGTTATTTCCCGTTCTGTTTGCATTACGACAGCATGCCTGGCACGTTTTTGGGTTCAATGTTCCCTTCCTCCCTTCACGACGACCCTTCTGTCTATTAGGTGGTATGTCGTGCTGAGGAAGCTCGTAGCCTGGCCCGCTTGCGCACTTTATCCTCACAGCTGCTTTTCAAAGAACGCTATGCCTAGCTTCTCGTTGAGGCCACATATGCTCTTTGCAACTTTGTGTGGCTTTGAACGGCTTTCCTCAAGCAAGGTTTGTGCCAGAAGTTTTTCTTTGGGTACACTGGCCCCTTCGTTGTGGTTACTCAGTTAAGCGAAGTAAGCTCTGTAATCGCTAATGTTATTGCTCACAATCACCGCTCCCGCACCTCGCAAGTAGATCATGTTGATCGTCCTAAAGGCAAACTTAGGCGTTTTTTTTTTTTGTTTTGAGTGTTCAATCGCATTACTTTCCTCAGTGTGTCCTGACTCCAACACAACAAAAAAAAAACGTTTTTCGAAGTTCGAAGTTGATATATATAAAAAGAAAAACAGCAAACCGAAACCGAAACTGCTTTCATGGCCAGAGACGACGTTCCAGTCGACGAAACAGTGACACCATATATATTACTGGAAAAAAGCTCGCAAGCTTGTTGGGTGGCGGAATTAAAGCATGGAAATCGTGAGGGCGTACTTAAGTTGTCTCAAATAACCAGATACAGGCCTCAAAATTTCATATTCACGCCAGGAGTGGGTAGCCCCGCGGGCTGGCTGCACAACCTTTATTTCCATCGGAAACGGCCGTCCTGTTCCCTGCCCCCGGTACGCGTGCCGGGGAACACTGGGAGTCGTGCGCCCGCGGATTAGAGGCAGGCAGGCAGCCCTTGGACTATGGACGGTGAACCACCGGATGGATGGTGTGGTGCTGGATTGCAGGGTCTGCGCTTCACATCAGGGTATCCCAGGCTTTTCTACATGTTATATTTAGTGCTATCCCTGGGAATTGTGGCCACTCTGAAATTATGTGGTCGAGGGTTCCTCTCGCCCCACAGTGTTTACACAGATCAAATGTCCTTAGGTTCTGGTAGCGCGTGAAACGATCAGACCGTGTTCATGAAGGTGTTATTTTGTTGCCGCCTCCACGCTACAGCTTCTTTATTATTTAGGCTAACATCTTGCGGGGGTACCAGTCTACGTCCCAATTTTTTTGTGAAGTCACAAACGTAGTGTTGCCCGCAGAAATCGTCTCAAAAGAAGTCACGATAACTGCAAAATATAAATTGTGTTGCGCGCGAACGAATTATCACATGGCGCCCAAATTTCATCAAATGCGTCAGGGGAGAGAGGACAATTTATAGTAAAATTTTTATCAGAATATTCGAATGTCGAAAAACCTCCCGAGTGGCCCTTTAAGCGCTGTGTGCATCGTCTATAGTAATTTTCTCGAGGACGAGCTTCATCTGCAGCGAAGGAAATAATCACGCGCTACTCAGGAACTGATATGAAATAAGTTAAAGTGACTATGTGGTTTTGAAGAGCAGGCTGGCGAAGTGCGAGGGACGTCGACCTGGCTACCTTTTCTGCCCGAGTTCATCCCCCATCATCAGTGTTCTTCTGGTAATAAACGCATCCGTTCCCTAACAATATTAAGGTCATATCCGGCGATTAAGGTGCAATTATGCTGAATAACAAAAGAAAACAGGTTAACAGAGACAATATAAATTCATGAAAATTTTCGAGTGGTAGTCTGCATGCTACAACAAACACAAGATTACTAGATTTTACACAAAGAACTTCACTATCTGGGGTAGATTTTCACATTTCTTTAGCACATTCGTATATAATACCTGTTTTTAAATACATACAGACACCACCACCTTTATTTAAGCTTCTGTTGGAAATCGACAATCTAATCATTAACTGGCATTGCAGTATTTTAATTAAACCATGTTTCGGTACGCATTATTACTGAGAAATCAATTTTAAATTTTCATGGAAAACGGAGAAATCATATTTATTTCGTTCTGATTGCATTTTTAAATAAAAGAATGTCAATGCGGATGCATGCAATCCTGAAATTTGCGAACTCATCTGAGATCGGCCACTATACGAATCCATAATAATGGTAAATAAGTACTCAAAAAACAACTGAAATTTCACATTGCGGGATGCTACCGCAGTCAAGCCAAATCTCCAGCACATTTGACAATACAAGCAGATTTTCAGTCTTCTTGACGCACAAGCCTTGATGCTGATTTAATTAACGCTAAGTTCTTGAAAAGTCCTAAACTTTATTCCTCAATCATCCTCTCCAAAATATTTCAGCAGTCACTCGATACATCTGAGCTTCTAGCGGACTGGACGATCGGGAAGCTGGTCCCACTGCACAAGTCAGGTAGTACAAATTCCCCTCTTAATTACCGCCCAATATCGCTAACCAGTATTCCATGTAAGATTTTTGAGCACATCTTATACACTAACATAGTTAACTTTCTTGAATCTAACTCCTTCTTCACTAACGCTCAACACGACTTTCGCAAATCATTTTCATGCAAGACACAATTACTTACCTTCACGCACGAACTTCACGCTATTTTTGATCATCGTTCATGCGCGGACTGTATTTTTTTAGATTTTTCGAAGGCTTTCGAGACGGTTAGTTACAAACTACTTCTTTTTAAACTGAGCAAGCTAAATCTTCACCCCAATGTTTTAATATGGTTAGGATATTTTCTTTGTAACCAAACACAGTTTGTACTAGCTAATAACATCCCTTCTTCATTGTCGTCCGTGCTCTCTGGGGTTCCACAGGGCTCAGTCCTAGGGCCCCTTCTGTTTCTAATTTATATTAATGATCTCCCTTTTTGCGTTTCTTCTAACATTCATTTATTTGCAGATGACTGCGTAATATTTCGTGAAATTAATGACTCTAACGACACTTTTCTTTTGCAAAAAGACCTTGACGGAATCTGTGAATGGCGTACCACGTGGTCAATGCAACTAAATATAACCAAATGTAAAGTACTACGTGTGTCACGCATTTCAACCCAACCCACTGCTTATCATCTTAATAATATCGAACTTGAACAAGTGTCTTCATACCTCTATTTAGGCGTTCACATAACAAGGGATCTAACTAGGACTTTTCCCATCACTTCCGTAATTAACAATGCCAACCGCGCTCTCGGCTACCTTCGTCGTAACTTTTTTTCTGCTCCCATCTCACTTAAACTTCTTCTCTACAAATCTCTAGCTCGCAGTAAGTTGGAATATGCTGCATCCATTTGGGATTCCTTTACTGAAAACCTAATCAGCACCCTCGAACTAATTCAGATTAACTCGGCACGTTTCATCCTTCGGAACTATAACCGCTCCACCAGCGCAAAATCTATGAAGAGTACATTAGAGTTAACATCTCTTGCTAGCCGTCGAAAGTACGCTCGTCTTTGTTTACTTCATACAATAATGTTTCATAACCCCAGTCTGCACAGCGATCTTATACCTCTCCCATCTTATGTTTCGTCACGAGTTGGTCATTCACATAAAATCGGTATTCTTTTTTTTTTAAACTAAACATGCAGCCGAGTCTTTCCTCCCGCGAACAGCAAAGGACAGGAACCACCTTCCCGGAACTACTGCTTCCATCATTGATCATCAGCGTTTTTGTTCCGAGTTAGCTAATATTGTATGATTAGAATTGTAACACCGTGCACATAACTGCATATCTACTGCACTGTATATATATCTATTGTATTCTACCACTCCCCTCTTAAATGCCCTCGGACCTTGATGGTAAAATAAATGAAATGAAATGAAAGACCTTTTCCATATTTTTATCATACATATTATAACCAGCCTCCTTAGCCCACTTTTTCGTAAATTAGAACAGTTACCTGTTAGCATGGGTCAGGGTTTCCGTAATCGATATTCCAGATTGAGGATTGCTCGCCTTGGAGTTCTTTTGTTTCTTTTAAACAGCCATTTATCACACTCATGTCACAGGAATCGGATTGTAATGCCTGGTTCTTCGCTGTCTTTCGAGGGCAGCCTATACAGAACACCAACCGAATTCGCGATCAGCTCAGGCACACTGATTGCTTTTACAATTTCGTTCGCTCTAACCAGTAGGTCCTAACCGTCGATCTTACGGAGCCCATCTATTTCAATGTTCTGATATCGCGCTCGCCACTCTAGATCGTAGCGAGGCTCGAAGCTTTACAATGTCTTCATTGTTTCTGTTTTATACCTTCTCAGCACGTTTGATCAGCTGGCCAAGCAGGCGCACCACCTCCCCGCGCCCCTCTCGTCATCAGCCTCGCTCTAAGATGCAGCGAGACTCATCATCGCTCGCTACGTTCGCCGCCAACACCCTGACAAGCGTGTGGCCGCCAACCAGCGCATCGGCCTACTCGATGCGCGAGCCTTCGACCATGGGGACTTTGTCTGCCTCCTGCGTCTGCGCATCGGTTGTGTGCGGACTACCGAATGTCGCGCTTCCGCCATGCTCCCAGTGCAGTGTGTGGTCTATGCGGTGCATCAAAAGAAACCCTCGAGCTCTTGCTCTGTGTCTTCTCCTCCCTGCAACAACAGCGAGCTGCCATTCAACTGGGCTACCGTCATCTGGGACTTCCCTCCTCAACCCTGAGTGAAGTGCTGTACCCGTCAGCCAAACAAACTGCCACCCTCAGGCTCCTCCTTGTTTTTCGGGAGGACACACAACTTCGCCCCCGCCTCTAACACCGAAGGTTTGAGCCCCTCTGGCATTGCCGCGCCATCTCCTCCCCCCTGCCTCCCTCTGCCATCCCCTTCCTCACTATTTATTACTTCTCTCTACTTACCCCTCCCCTGCACAGCCCCGTTGCGGTGGTCCCTAATCTGTACTAGGATACAGTTATAGGGCTGTGCCCCCAATTTCTTCACTTTCCTCACCCCCCCCCCCCCCCCCCCTCCCTATTCAAGAACCTCAAGACTCAGCACGTTTGCTCAGTTCTTTCAATTCCTTATCTTGTGGCTTTAAAGTACTTAAACTTTCATCGTATTTATCAGAAATGAAGGCAATAGATTCTTTCATCCCCTCTACCTTCTTGAACAGAAAGCCCAGCGAATCCAGCTTCTCATTAATGCTCACAAGGACTGCTTGAATATCAAAATCATATTCCCTAGCATTCTTGCTTTCGACTGCTACTAGACCGAAGCCTGAAGTTGCAGCATGTAGGCATTTCCAGGTAGAAAATGTTTCATTCTTTTTTTTTAAATATATTTTCAGTTGCAACAGAGCGCTTACCAACATGGCAATTATGACTGCACTCCGTACAGTTCAAGTAACCACTTGAGGTAAGCATTTCCTTGTAAGCTAAGCAGTACGGCTCGTTATTGGCTGCCATTTCTAGGAATTCATAGTACGTGTGTAGAGCACGAGTGTACATGAAAGTACGGCTGTCATTGCGCACTTTTTTTTGCAACGGAGGCCAAGATGTCTGTTATAAAATGAAAACTTTTAGTAGAAATTTGGCACAGCGCAGCGTTTCTTTGAGTAGTATTTTGGTCATTACTGCCTTTTCTCCGTTTGCACCGATATAGTCGGTTACCGTGTAGATTAGTACAGGTTTCTAGGGGGTAAATAAAACAATATTCAAGTAACACATCCTCTTGTATGCCAGTGTGTTACAGCTGCGATTTGAAACTTTCATTACCAGTGCCTACAGTATATTATAATTAATATTTGGGCGAAAAAAGTTTAAGTAGAACTTCAGTTTTGCTATTTGAATGAAGATGAAGCACAAGAGATTCACGCAGTTGAATAACATGAGTGAGTTGCTTTAAGATTTGAAGAAAGATATGAATGTTCCAAAACACCATGAAGAGCGAAGTAATTGTCGGCGATTTTGTGTGAGTGAAGCAAAGAATAACATAGCCACGTCAGTATACTGGAAACCTAATGTTATATGGTAAAGATTTGAAATAATTCGGGAATTTCAGAATACTTGGTGTTGACCTAACTCCAGAGTACCTTTGAACATTTCATTATCTACGCTGCTTAATTTAAAGCTGCGATGAGAGTGCTTAAGAAGGAGCATTTAATCATTCGCACCGAGTTGTGTCGGCTGTTCCATGCAAGCTCCAAATGAAAGGCATCTTAGGCGTGAATTGAGCCGGCCGCATCACGTTCTATAGGGGTGTAAAAGCTCAGGCAATTTTTAGAAAATTAAAAAAATCATAGCAGTATTATTTATTCACTCACCTTTCTACTTATTGGCTGCAGGCCCGAAATATGGCACTCAAAGCTTCACGTCACTTCCAGGAACCACTTATAAAGTCTTTATTGAATGAAATGTCTCATGCAAGTATTTACCGCTTTCGAAAGATCCCGTGAAACATGAAACACGGCAAGTGTCAGGGTGCTTCCTGCAGGCTTTTTGGGGCTCTCAAGCGGGCGATTCGCCAACAAAGCCGACTGACTGGAAAGCAAACTATAGCTGTCGGCTCATGTAGAAAGTCGGTGCAAGTCCATTCTGTTAGCCTAGCGCTTGTGAAGCGAAGGAACTTCTGAGAATGAGAAGTGAAAGAAAAAATCACATTTTATTGCAAAACCACTCATGAATGCCGCAGCCGCACAAAATGTTAGGAGAAGGTATGACGCGATAGCGTTTAACACACGCAGACGAGACTGTGCTGAGTAGCTAATTATCGTGAAATGTACTTTCCACGTGAGCGAGTGCATCCCTAGGCATAAGACGGCTATGTAATTGCATTGTCGTATAGAATATATTTAAAATATGCAAAAGTGTTATGAAGACTGTGAAATAAAACGGCTCGCTCGTTGACCATGCATCTTTTTGACCTGTAGTATGGGATCTATATACGGATATGTTTTAGATTACGACTTTATTAAAGCAAACTTTGCAGTCCAAGAATAAGTATAGAGTCTGATAGGATGTTTGTTCAGAGGACGAACGCTAGCAGATTCAAAAGCACATGCGTGCTGTTTGCGCTGCTGGAGACATAACCGGCTCGATGGCTCGGGAGGCAGGTGAAATCCAAGCTTTATGGAAGCTGGTGTGCTGTACGTATGTCTTTTATTTCGTTTCCCATTAAATGGTTATGATAGTATTTAGTTTGAACTCATGAAACCTGTGACGCGAATGGGGTGCTCCGGCGGCTAGCCTCGATAGAGCCATCTTGTATTGCGCTTCCGCCATATTTCAGTTATACGTTTGTGTGCCGAGAATCAGTAAAAGCTTCTCAGCAAGGCATGTTTTCCAACAAAATGGCCTCAGTCCTCAATTATTTCATGGTCATTTTAGAAATGAAAAGACAGGCACCCGTCACGGCACATTCACACATGCGAGTCAGTCGCGGATGTCGCAGACTGGCCATCCGTTAAATTGGTTGGGTGGTTGGTTTGGTTTGATTTGGTTTTGGGGTTTACGTCCCAAAGCAACTCAGGCTATGAGAACAGCCGTAGTGGAGGACTCCGGAAATTTTGACCACCTGGGATTCTTTAATGTGCACTGACATCGCACAGCACACGGGCGCCTAGCTTTTCGCCTCCATCGAAAAGCGGCTGACGAGGCCGGGATTCGATCCCGCTACCTTGGGCATAGTAGTCGAGCGCCCTAACCACTGCGCCAGCCCGGCGGGGTTTTTTCAGAGCACTCAAAACTCTCAAAGCAGGGAGCGAGCCCAGAAAATCGGCAAAATAAGCCAGACGCGGGGAGCGAGACGCAGCAGATCCCTATCATTTTATAGGCGTGGTATTAAACCATTATACTCTTTCGATACCTTTCAAAGCTGTTTTTATCAACTGACAATATTCCTTAGTTTACGGAGAAGGGGAAATTCTCTCTTTCCGTTTCCACAAAGAATGAGAGACGTCTCAGAACGAGGCCATGCGGTTGAAAACAGATCTTGCGGAAACTCTTTGAAAGGAATCTGCACATTTTCACACATGAGCCGTGTTCTTTAGCACTTGACCAGTCAATGTGGCTGCCCAGGACAAAATACTACGTTTTACGTCGGCGGAAGCGTTTCTGTATTACCAAATAACCGTCAGGCGCAACTCAATCGCCGCGCGTGCAGGGGAAGCTAGGGGAGCGCCTGCTCCGCTGGCGTCCCGTCGTTTCACATTTCGCCTCCATGCATGCAGGAAATGCAGCGCTGCTATTGCGCGGCGAAACTTAAGCTTAGGTTTCCTACAATCACAGTGCCGTCTGGCTGATTGAAAGTAAAACGTGAGATTTCGCTGACCTTGGCCCGAAGCTTGGCAGTGAAGCTTTCACTTCGAAAGTCTAGTTTGCAGGATCGTGCTCTGCTTTGCCCATTTCACTGGTGTGCGGAATTCCAGCCTGTGTTTCTAACATCGTAAGGTGCAACTAAATTCTTCAGATTTTATTACCAACACTGGAGACCATTTTAGTTTCCCATCACTAATGGCTGTTACGCCTACTCGAATGTCGAAGAGGTAATTAATTTATCCCAGGCCTCTTCCATGCCCCCATAACACGACATGAAGCAGTCTAAACAAAATCACTCACGCACCTAAAATATATCTTCTTTTCCGGGAAAGAAAATGCAGGAGAGGTTGAGAGCACTGTCACTGAAGAGATTAACTGCTCTACGCGCACTGCATCCAAGGAGAAAAACCAGATAAGACACAAAGAGCTGCTGTAGTTTCCTATCATGGAAAGCGTGAAATTTTGGTTGTGGGTAAGGTCTTGACAGAGGTGTGCTATTCACATTTGAAACAAAAGCAATGCGTACTGGCTTGGTTTGTCAAATTTCAAAAAACATAATGTGTTTGGAGCGCATTAAAGGGCTTCTCTTTTAGCGGCATGGTGCCAAAAATTAGAGCGGTGCCACATTATTTCGTCAAATTTTCGCTGCCGAATTTTTGAGGCCGTGTCTCAGAATGATTTGAGCAATTTGCTAAAGTATGCTTGAATAAATGAATGTCTGCACGTTTTACATTGATGCAAATTATGTTTGAAAATTTTTTTAAGCTTGGAGTGAAAATTTCACGCCACTCTGCTCTTCTAAACCGAAATAAACATTCGTCGGTACTTTATTCAGCCTTGACCGCAAGTGCAGAAACATATTTCAACTTTCTTATTCAAGATTAAGGCCTCTTTAGCTTGTTTTATATTATTTAAAACACACTGAAAGTAAAAAAAGCTTAGATCACAAGCTCTTGGTTGTCAAAAGTAATGCGAAGATCTTTACTACACCGTATAAAGGCGAAAACTTTCAATGGCTCATATATACTCCCGGACATGACCCTGTCCGTCCGTCCGTCTACGAAAAGGGTCACACTTTTTCTAGAGATTTCGCTGGATACCATGTGATTGTGACTTCATCACCTGGTGAACTCATCGACCAGTCTAATACGAGGAATAACGTTAAAAATAAATAAAGAAACCTTGTCTCCACTGGAAATCTTACCTCCATCCCTTGCATCCCCTGCCGAACGCTTTAACCAACTGCGCTACACCGGGAATCATGATACGCACATCATAATTATCTTTGTCTACCGTGAGGATGATAGTAGTGGGATTCTGCGAGTGACACATACTGCCCCTGTCCTTTCCTCTAAATGCATTTTAGAACGCCCGTGAACTTTGATGTATTCAGTGGAAAGTTGGTCGCGGTCGCCGAGGGGCGCGTGATGTACCGCGTGCAGCAGCAATGCTCAGACTTTCACATTTCTCCATTTCTACAGCGCTGTCGGATTTTATTGCGAAAGCAATACTACGCTAGATTTTGGACTATCGTTTAGTCTGTGGCTGCAGTCACGAATGACCTCGAACAGCCGAGAACAAGAAGAAGAAGATGATGATGGTGATGAGAACTTTGGGGTATTCTT
This sequence comes from Amblyomma maculatum, assembly GCA_023969395.1. NCBI lineage: Eukaryota > Metazoa > Arthropoda > Arachnida > Ixodida > Ixodidae > Amblyomma > Amblyomma maculatum. The sequence continues at coordinate 42,306 of JAJIZL010020940.1, read as the reverse complement.
GGAGAGGGAATACTGGACGCGGGTTATGCCGGCCAGATTTGTGGCGGCCCTCTTAGCGTCCAGGGGGAGGGGATATTGGATGTGAAAAGAAGTGGGGGGGGGGGTGCTTCTCATGGTGGCGCTTAGTCACCCACAGCTGGTACTTTCCCTCCACATTCGGTTCAGCAGAGGTGAACTCTTCTCATTTTATATGTGGGCTGGTAGCTCACGCTCTCGCGTCATAGCCTTAAAAGATGAGCTTTAGTTTCCCAAATAATGCAGCACCTTTAGGGCGTAATAGGGGAATAGTGTAGCAAGCAGAAGAAGCTTCCGCCATTGCTTTCACAATTACACTAGGGCTAACCGAGCTACACCACAACTAATCTTTTCATAGCTTATATGCTGCTCTACCTCACATACGACATCTCGCAGCACTAAACCATAAAACAGTACCGTACCGTACCTTACAATATTCTACTATTTAATAGCGTAACGTACCCTACCATAAGTAATTTTATGACGGTTCGTTACCTTTCTCCGGAGGGGTTCAGAACTCTACAAACGCGTAGAGTCGGCTGTAATTATGCAAGTAGGAGTCGATGGTGTGGATGATAAAGAAGTATAATAATGCATGTATTCATTCATTAGCTACATTTACAACTCTTTGTTCGTCATAGTTCCGTCCACCAAGGAAACAGAACATCTATATGCGGTATAGTGAGGCTCAGAGGCTTTTGAAAATCGTCGTTAGTTGTTGCAGTATCACTTCAAAATATGGTCAAGTGAAGCAGCAATTAACAATATTTTGGTCGCCCTCTACAGTAGCGACATCGGTCACCTAAGGAAGCATCAAACGCAATTTTCGAGGACAGAATAGGAGGGAGAGAAATAGCGCCTTCCGCCGAGAATGAGAACGCTTTCGGAATAAATGAGCGTCAACGTCCACCTGAGATGTCGACTGCCAGCGAGAACAAGAGCGCCTTCGCAAGGAGCGGGCGAGAACCCACGACTAACCCGATATGACTGCTGCAGCTGCTGCACAGGTTGCTCTGTAGTAAGGCTGCACAGTAGGGCTCTGTAGAGTACAACTTCTCCTTGTGAGATTGCAGACTTACATGCAAAGCAGTGAAGGGAGGGATGGCTGCTCCTGGCATTACGGGGATGGGAATGGTGGGCCTCCGTTGTTTGTGGCGGGGAATCGCCTGCCAACGGCGTTTTTACCTGTTGTAGGACGACATTGCATCCGGCACCGCTTCGGTGGCGTACGACGGCATTTGCGACTCACGTCTTTCTCTCTCCCTATTTTTCTTTTTCTTCTGTATTTTCTGCTATGTTTGCATGAGGCAGCGGTAGTGGCTCAGCTGCAGACCCATTAGCAGGAACGTCCATTTCCTTTTCCTTCTAATGTCGCAACAAGAACAACAACGTGCAAAGCCCTGAATCTCGATGGAGATTGAAATATCTCCTATCGATTTAGATTGTATTGTCTTTATTACCAAAGAAATACGGGTTGCCATCTTAGGTGGTCTTCCCCATGAGTTATGAACTAGTAAAAATTATGCTTCCTGACCACTGCCTCGTCAGTTGAGCTTGATTAACCTCAAACAGGATTCTACTGATACATAAAGTCATCATACAAAATGAGACAAAGATGAGTTGCCATTTTCTATGGCAGCGTGTCCTCCGTCGCAAAGGCACCGACCTCCCTGATAGGCGCCATTGTTGTTGCGAGCGAATGTGCGGGGAGCCTGGCTCCTAACCTGAGGTAGCCTCCGGGGGAGAGGAGTCATGTGTATGGCGGCGGCGGCGGTCAGAAATCCTTTAGTTTCTCCATTGTGCGTGTGGGAAGGAACTAAGGCAAACGGCTTAGGGAGGCGCTGTTGTCCTCAGGTTCATCCTGTCTCCTACGGAGGGGACCCGTGCGAGACACGATCGCTCCCACAATTACTAGGGCTTCTCTGCATAAACTAGCAATGGGTGTCGTGTCCTTCAGAGATGGCGAGCGGTGGCTTATCACCATAGCATACGATACCATAACATGTCATGTAGCTGCTACCGGCAATGTAAAAATCGCACGAAGAGAGATTAACACTTGTTATTGAACTGAACAGAGGCCAATATCAGAAGAGTTATTATTGAAAACTATACCGATATCAATGAGGTTTGCGACGCGCCCTTTTTCCTGCTTGCCTAATCCGTTTAAAATGAACAGCCAAACCTGATACAGTAGTACGCTAAATGGTGAATACAGTTTTAGCACGGGATGGCCGGGACATACTCAAATGTTTTTCTTAGGTCTTTACGCAGGATAAATGTGTATGTACTGTTGAAGAAGAGACGGCATTTCATGCTACAGCACCATTTAACTGTCCCTTTAAATATAAGAGTGACGTTCAAAGGAATTTGATGCCTCCTTGACTCTATACGGAGATTTCAGCACTCTAAGAAATAGGTCAGCATGCCATACGCCCCAACTCCCATATCGGTTGCACGGTGCACTAGACATCGAGAAAACACCTAACAATAGGAGAATGGCACCGCCATAAAAAAACGCAATATTTTTTAATCAGCAGTCTTACCTTGCACTTCATTTCTGTTTGTCCATTTACTCAGTTCGCTCCGTTACGATAGAAGCCCGCCGCTGGTATTCTGCCTGCTATCTGGTCCACTTCAGCGAGTCTTTGTCTCGTACAGACACTCGTCGCAGTTTGACTACCTGCAACGGGCTAAGAATGCGAGCTTCGGGAGTTGGAGAACCTGACACAAGCTTCAGTGCTTATTATACCCACCTTGTGGCCGCAATATCAACCTGAAGGCTTCTGAGGTTTGAGGCGCACTTTTGCGCCCCAAGGGAAATAAAAAAAAACAACAGTGGCATTGTTTCCACAGCCGTGTCTTTGTGTCGGTAAGATCGATTGCCGAACACTTTTGCAAAAGTTTAGAAGCCAACGAAACACTTGGTCGTGAGCTGTGGAATTAAAGTTCTATGACCAGTGTGGTCAGCGAAACAATTCTGCTGGTGGTAACTGGCCACTGCAAGTAATGATTACAGGTGCGTAAATATTTGCTACTATCTTTCACGACTGGCTGGTTACTAGCAAACAAATATTGCAGAGCTCGGCAAGCCTTTATTAAACTGTAAGAACATTGCATAGTCAATAAAACTGCCGTCGGTCTGCGCCCCTGCTTGTAATGCAGAACGCCTGTGTTCAAGCGACGACCCTATTACACAACTCAAGAAATAAGCTGCATATCTATCTCAAAGAAGGCTCTTTAACGAATGGTGTCGACTCATTTCATGACATTGCGGGTAATCCGATTAAGCAGTGGTGAACTCCTTTTCATCTGCCGCACCTAGTCTTGTCATGTTAGCAAATTCACGAGGATTATGTGCACTTCATAATAATCTGTGCGTTTCGTCGACAGCAGGAAGGGTACTTTAAGGAACAGTAGCCGCTTTTTTTTTTGCCGGTGGTTTTCAAACGTAGGCAGTTACCTCTGTGCTTTTCATACCAAGAGTTTGCATACTTGTCAACGCGTCTCTGCCTAAACATTGGAAGATAAGAATAAGAAAGTACCCGCATTATATAACAGCACAAGAAAGCACTCTTCTGACATGTGAGTAATGGAGAAAAGTTAGGACGCACCCAGAGGTGCGCGGGTGATGTGGAGGATATACCAAAAATACATATGTTTTTATTTGAGATCCCCAAAGGCTTTGTTTTGACTGGCGAGGTCGGGAGACCTTTCGAGGGTGCGATCCATGGGAAGCAGAGCAGAGCTCGCAAGCATCCATAATCTATAGGCCAAACCAAACCCGATATAATATAAAGTGTGTTTCGACAACCACGTCCAAAATCCCGAAAGTTAGTGGGATTAAAAATGAAAACAAAATATTTTCAGTATTATACTTCCACATTGTAGACGTAATATAATACACTTGGGCGAAGTAAATAGACAAGTATCACAATTTTACTATATTGCTTTTGATTTATTTGTGTTAGTGTAATGGGGAGTCCAAAGCTATCGAAAGCAAATTCCATGTGAGGGCTTGGAATGGTGAAGAAATGATTGTCTAAATCTGCAGAGTAAAATAAATCCCATCTTTTTTACGCTTCAAACTAGGATTCAGTGCTTCAGATGCTCCCTGATGTTTAATGTAAACTGAACATCCGCAGATGACGTGCTGTACCAAAGGCACAGTAAACACTTCATCAGCGGACGTTGCATTTGCTCCGAGCTTCATACTGACCTTATTCGCCCGCACTGAGCCGTTTGTTTTATGGAGCATTCGCAAGAAGTACGCGGCCGAAAGACGGGCACGATATGCGACCACGATGCTGCAAAGTTCATTGCGCAGCCGCTCGCATTTCACGCGAGGAGCAATTTTCTCGAGGAAAAAAAAACGCTCCGTGCGGGCCAGCAATAATGTGCTCAGGTTCACTTTTGTACACAAACAAAACAAAAAGAGCCGAGAGTTTATTCACACTTTAGGGGTGTAGAAAATCAAGTTTTTGCAGTTAGAAAAGTGATATTGTGTTGCTTTGTCATTGCGTGAAGACTTCGCATTGACAGTAGTTGCCCAGTTTAGTTAACCAATAAAAGTGTGTAAGGTATAGCTAATAAGTTACGTATTTGATGATGTTCTATAGTGCCTTACCTTCGCCGATACTGGCAATAAGTTTCTATTTCGTGCTCCATATTGAAGGGAATAACAGCGCAGAGACGAGGGACGAAGTAGGTAGACAAGAGTAGCGCTGACATGCTCTATATATTTAGGAATATACTGAAGTCTTTGCGGCAATACAAAGTCTTTTGAGCAAAAGGCGAGCGAAAGTCAAAATATCAGAAGCTTGCATTTGATATGCTCGTACAACGCACCTCCATACGATGTCTCTTTCGTATTCATTTTTCTTAGGGTCACGGCAAGTAAGAAACCTTTAATTCCACTGATGCTGAAAGCTAACTACTGTGTTTGGTACCGTTCGCTTAAGACTTCTCCTTGATTACCTGTCCGCGCGTGCAAATCACCGCAGTGAACATTTACTATGCAATCGTTATTGCTCGCGAGATGAGACTGAATTCGCACCTTGTGACGAGCAGCAGTTCGAAATTCCGCGCGTTAAGAGCATACAAGTGGTTAAATGAGCTTACAAATTCTAAACACGTCTATAAGAGTTATTATTGCTTATTATAGTTGCGCACCCGCGCTTAGAACCAAGTGCAATCTCATGTGTCTATGCAGAACATCGAAGAGTATTCTGTGTAGGCAATTTCGGCATAAAAGGGCCTCTCCACGTTGCCCTCCTCTCCTTGCCTGTGCCGAATTGAGTACGAATCTCACCTAAAAAAAGTCAAGAATTAGAATAAAGTTTACCCACAATGTTGATGTGTCGTATGTCTATCCTACAGATGTTAAATCAACTGCCAATACAAGTTTGAAAATGTGTGCAGGGTGTTGGAATATGTTTATTGTCACCTGCAGGGATTAGAAATTACTCCAAACCATGTTTCTCCTGCCCATGATGAATTTGGAAAGGTTCAAAGATTTAGAGTATTTCCCCGTCACCCAACACTTAGTAGCGGTGATGAAAAACCTTTATTACTGTTGAAGAAGGAGAACCTTAAATTGTCATTAAAAAAAATCTCACAGTGGGACGATCTTGATGTTTATTTGCCAAAAAATTAGATACTGTAGGGGTGTGTTTATTCGGTGAACCCAGATGATTCCAGCCGCTCAGGGGAGACTCGCAGCGAAGCGTCAGGCGTGGCGAAAGAGCAAGGCAGCGAACAACTTCTTCGTCCTTGAGAGCGGCAGCACGCGACGCATGTCAGTGGTTATATCGATGAAGATTACCACACTACAGTTTCCCCCCGGGCAGAGAAGGAGCCATCCTGGCGACTCATGGTGCCGAAAGGACAGACGGATCGTAGTAGGGCTTGATTCGGTCCACATGAACTATTTCGCGTCCACGGCGACGCAAGTCCGCAGATGGCGTAACGGGCTCAACTACGTAGTTCACAGGAGATGTTTTTTGAAGGACTCGGTATGGACCGTGATACCGAGCAAGAAGCTTCTTTGACAGGCCGGCGGTTGTGGCAGGAACCCAGAGCCACACCAGGGAGTTGGGCGCATATGAAGGCGCCTCACCAGTGTCACGATGGTGTTTTTGTTGCCATTGATTTTCCTTTGTGAGCGAACGAGCGAGCTGACGGCATTCTTCTGCATACTGGGCGGCGTCCGAGAGTGGCGTCGATTCAGAAACATCAGGGCGGTAGGGAAAAAGCGCGTCCATTGTGCAGGTTGGCTCGCGCCCGTAAAGAAGAAAAAAGGGAGAGAATCCAGTGGTGGTCTGTATCGCAGTGTTGTACGCGTAGGTTACGAAGGGAAGAACGTGGTCCCAGTTGGAATGAGCGTCGTTGACGTACATGGCCAGCATGTCACTCAGAGTACGGTTGAAGCGTTCTGTCAGGCCATTCGTCTGAGGGTGGTAAGAAGTAGCGGTGCGATGAATGATGCGACATTCTTTCAGTAGGGCCTCGAGAGCGTCGCATAAGAAAACGCGTCCGCGGTCACTGAGCAGTTCCTTCGGAGTCCCGTGGCGAAGAATCAAGTTGTTGAGAATGAACAAAGCAACGTCTCTTGCAGAGGCAGAGGGTAACGGTGATGTTTCAGTGTAGCGAGTCAGATGGTCTACTGCCACAATAATCCACCGGTTTCCAGCAGGAGTAGTCGGAAGAGGGCCATAGAGATCTATGCCAACGCGGTCAAACGGACGAGCAGGGCAGGGTAACGGCTGCAACGAAACAGAGGACTTCTGAGGAGTTTTTCGGCGTTGACAAGATTCGCAAGCGCGCACGAAATGTCTTACGAAGCGGTACATTCCACGCCAGTAAAATCGCAGACGTAGGCGTGTGTAGGTTTTCAATACGCCACCGTGAGCACATTGTGGGTCACCATGGTACGCAGCACAAATGTCGGCGCGGAGATGACGCGGGATGACTAGAAGCCACTTCCGTCCATCAAGCAAATAATTGCGGCGATAGAGAAGACCGTCACGAATGGAGAAGTGGTGTGCTTGGCGGACGAGCGCTTTGGAGGAATGACCGGGAGTAGGACTTGAGAGAAAATTCAAAAGTGCATTGATCCAGGGGTCATTCCGCTGCTCGGTAGCCATGTCGATAGTTGTAAGAGTCGACATATCGTAGGCACAGACGTGGTCAGACGAATTATCTCTAGGCAATGGCGAGCGGGAAAGAGCATCCGCGTCCGTATGCTTCAGGCCTGATCGATAAATGACATGAATGTCAAACTCCTGGAGACGAAGAGCCCAGCGAGCAAGGCGACCGGATGGGTCTTTCAGAGAGGCAAGCCAGCACAAAGCGTGGTGATCGGTCACAACGTAAAACGGTCGACCATACACATAAGGACGAAATTTTCCGATAGCCCAAATAATGGCCAAACATTCCCTTTCTGTGACTGAATAATTAGATTCTGCCTTTGTCAATGTTCGGCTGGCGTATGCCACAACATACTCGCTGTAACCAGGCTTACGTTGGGTAAGGACGGCACCAAGCCCAATACCGCTGGCATCAGTGTGGATCTCCGTAGGCGCAGCCGGATCAAAGTGGCGTAGAATGGGCGGCGAAACCAAAAGGCGGCGTAAAGTGTCAAAGGCTTTATCGCAGGCTGGAGTCCAGGCGGAAAGGTCGGAGCTGCCGGCAAGGAGCTGGGTCAGAGGAGCGATGATAGAGGCGAAGTTCAAGATGAAACGTCGAAAGTAGGAGCAGAGGCCGATAAAGCTCCGAAGCTGCTTCAGGGAGGTTGGCTTCGGGAACTCTGCAACTGCGCGAAGTTTGGTGGGGTCGGGAAGAATGCCGTCCTTAGAAACTACGTGGCCTAAAATTGTGAGTTTTCGAGCGGCAAAGTGGCACTTCTTCAAATTCAACTGAAGCCCAGCGCCGGCGAGACACGTGAGGACATCCTTTAGGCGGAGAAGGTGAGAAGAAAAGTCGGCAGAAAAAACTACGATGTCGTCCAGATAACAAAGACAGGTCTGCCACTTGAGTCCACGAAGAACAGTGTCCATCAGGCGCTCGAAAGTAGCCGGGGCATTGCAGAGGCCAAAGGGCATAACGTTGAACTCGTATAATCCATCCGGTGTTATAAAGGCAGTTTTCGAGCGGTCATTATCAGCCATCGGTACCTGCCAGTAGCCGGAGCGCAAATCCAAAGAGGAGAAATACTCGGCTCCCTGTAAACAGTCCAAGGCGTCGTCGATTCGCGGCAAAGGATAGACATCTTTGCGCCCGGAGCGTTGTTCTGCCCGGAGCTTGCGAACTGCAGGGCGGCCGAACACTTCTGCAAAATTCTTTTTAAATGCAGACCAAGATGGCAGGTCTGCCTCATGGTTGCGAAACCAGAGGTTCGCCACGTCAGTCAGATAAAAGATTACATTGCTTAGCTTGATAGCGTCGTCCCATCTGTTGTAGCTACTGACGCGCTCATATGCCGCCAACCAATCGTCGACGTCCTGGTCGGCTGTGCCACTGAAGAAGCACGGATCACGCTGCCGTAGAGCTCCAGAACACAGCACGGTGGTTGGGAGGGGCGACGATGTCGTGGCAGTGTCGTCCGGCATGCTGGAAGCAGAGGGTAACGTGCGGCTTCTTAGTTCCAGGGTGGACGGGAACGTACCCAGCAGCACCTCCACCAATTGTAGGGGTGTGTTTATTCGGTGAACCCAGATGATTCCAGCCGCTCAGGGGAGACTCGCAGCGAAGCGTCAGGCGTGGCGAAAGAGCAAGGCAGCGAACAACTTCTTCGTCCTTGAGAGCGGCAGCACGCGACGCATGTCAGTGGTTATATCGATGAAGATTACCACACTACAATACATATTAAAAACCCGTCCGCTCAAGCACTGATGCTTTCTTTGCAATCCCATGGATAAGATGGATTTGTCACGCAGGCAGGTGGAGCACATTTGGGATGGAACATTAACGCACGTGGCTGGTGGTGCACTCTGAGACACGGAAGCGCAGAAGATTAGAAATTTATACCCTGTATGTACACCCCTTACAATAATGCCGTCCAAACGGTATAGGTGTACTGAATGAATAAAAAAATATGGTGCAGCTACTATCCCGTCCACGTCTCAGTTTGCAGGTGGTTTCCACAAACCGAAATAAATTTTTGCTTCTTTAAGAGCGTAATGCTCATTTGGCGAAAAGCTACTCTGTGCGTTTGAAGCCTTCCCCCCTTAGACGCGATCTCCTGAAAAAGTTTCCTAAGGTGCACCTTCTAGCGCACATTAGGTCAACATGCATACCCCACCTGCGAGGCCCTGGCGCCACCTACCCACGTTCCTCCACCCTTTATAAGTGCAACCAAAACCACCTACCCACCTGAATATCCCAGGAGGCATCCATGCAAATCCGCTCAAATTCCTCCTCATGTAACTCACCTCCGTCCCACTGATGCTGTAGCTCAGCAGATTCTACGCAGCACCGGAGAGAAAAGGCAACGGTGAAATCAAGCCACACCTACCTGGATTAGAGAATCGAGGTAAGTGGGGCTTGATTTCACAGGCAAGCTTAACCTTATAACTAGCCTTGCCAACCAAACAGCCTCCACAACCTCCACCATCTAGACGACCACGCAGCACCGCTAGGAAAAAGCGGTGGCGAAACCACACTTAAGGACGGAACAGAAAGCGATAACTTAAAAAGAAGAATGTAAAAGCGCAATGGAAATTTAGCAGAAGGGCTGAAATAAATGTTCGGCCAGCTTTTATTTTAAACTAGGCGATATAGATTATGCGAAAAGCGGAACACTTCAGGACGCACACAAAAAAGAAATGCTTGATGTAGATCGGTCAAGATGTGATGCTTTAAAAAATAAATCTCTGTCCATTTTCTCAGATATACGCCTCCCGATTAAGGGCCACGTGGAGAAGGACGGTAAACTCCATGTCGCAGCTGCTATCGAATGAGACCTTGCTATCCAAATTCTGTGGTGTGAAATTCTCCCCATATTTTCGAATGTTTCGCAGGCATTGGATCATTACTGCCACGCTTGTACAACGGGTTACAAACATTTCAGGCGGGATGCGTGAATTTGTTTACCACATGTGGGGTACAATGTTGAGGAACACCAAATGATATGGGACGCGAGTTATCTAGAAGGTGGGCATTCAGGGATAGTGCAGACATCTACGGGGACCGACGAGCACGGCACCGATTTTCTACGCCATGCCATGGCAAGGCGACCAACTAAAGTATAGAAACGGTAGCATATTTCTACGTGATGATGAGGGGTCAGCTCAGCAACGACGAAGTTTGTAGACAGTGACTCAGAGCAAAATTATCAAAATGCTTTGGTTAGCACGTAGTCGCCAACAGTTCTGTTTAGGGAGGTTATTGCTCGTGTCTGTTCAAAATACAGTTTCTCTAGAAATGGCGAGAGAGGAGGGGGGGAAGAGTTATAGACAACCACACTGGGCAAAAAGAAGGCTAAACAATATGCGAGATAATCAGAAATTCTGCTGGCTACCCACGCCCCGCGCTATCTATCGCAGTTGGAAAGACGTGAACGACCTTCCAATCTCAGAGATGGGCTGTATTCGTTGTCCTTGTCAGCCTCTGTGGCATTCAGGTATAAAGCAAGAGCGGAAGAGCCTAACGACGGCAGCCTTACCCGTTCGTCGGATATCTTCAGTCTCTAACCAATATGGCATCGAAACTAGTTGCCGCACTTTTCGTCGTGTTCGGCGGAGCCCTTGCCGCTGAAGGTAAACAATCTTTTAGAATAATTCGAGACTAATCTTTGAGCGTTTTTTTTTGTCTTATTAACTTTTTGTGGGTCGTTTTTTTCACTAACAATTTGTTAAACCTAGGTGTATGTTTTATAATTTGGGCAGATGCTTCAGAGTGCCTCATGTATTTTTGATTGTGTAATATTGAAGTTCTTCCACTAAGAAACTACGGCTGTATCTTCATCTAAAACCGCCTTTTGTCGCACATAATTCCTAAAATTAGCGGCCAAGCTTCGAGACATTTGTGAAAAAACAGCATCTTCTTTGGACACCTTCACACGCTACATTATTTATTTAATGGTTTATTTATAACACGGATAAATAGTCCTCTCAAATATTTTAGCAACTTTTTGCTATAATCTTGCTCCAGTAATATGCGTCCTATCAGTTCAGTTTTCCTCATACTGTACTAGTGTTCGTTTTTTTTTTTTTCAACGGCGGCAACTCATTTTCCTGCTTTGTGTTTCCTCACAAAGAAAGCTTCAACAGTGTCCGCTGCAGCGCCGACCTCGCCTACCATTGCTACCACGATCTCTCAAAGCAGTTCGTCGTTGACCGCCTGCTGCCAGAGTACCCTGACGGGAAGGAAATCTTCGAGAGCTTTTGCGCCAGGTATTGGAAAACAAACAAAAATTTATAATAAATATTTGCATGTCACCTACCCTGACTTACTGAAGTAGGTCCTTACATGCGTTTTTCTTACTCTATGTTCAACCACATCGGGGAAGGATAAATGTTGCTAAATTTTTCAGGATTTCCAAGTTGTGCTCTTCCTTTCTCTTGAAATCGGCCTAAGCTTCTGAGAATTTGCCTGCAACCAGTTAATCTGTAGTACGCAATGGCGTGCTGTTAGAACTGCTCCTTTTACGCCGTGTATTTCGGTCTCCTTAAAAGAATGGTAGCATGTTTGCTAGCGCCGAAACTTGTGTTGATGCCATTAAATCAATACACATTGCATCCTTTGAAATTCCGGGAGGGAGTATTTCAGTGTCTGCTCTCACGATGACGCCGAATATCGCGCCACTGAAGTGGTGCAATAAATAGTTTAATGTTCAGTTAGAAATAAAGCATAAATTTTGATGAACAAACAAAAAAGAGGTATTTTTATCTGGAATCCAGCCATTTGCCAGAAGATTTCAGGTGCAGGAAGTGGCATTTACTTTGCCGCGCCTGAACACCGTTTATTCATAAGTATATATGTGGTTAAAAACTCACATGTCACAGCGCTTACTTCTGCGTGTTGTCGGGGAGGAACGACTATCCGAAGCTAAAATTTGGGGTAACTTAAGAAACGCCTTGAAGGATATGACGCCACCGTGTTTATCGCTTCTGTCTGCTACTCCCCGAGAGTATTCTAGTTCACGTACCTGCTTACGGGTAACAGCTTAATCACTGATTTATTCACAAGTTTAATCACTTTCTTGCCCCTGGTATTTCGCGTGTATATAGAGTTGAAATCAACCAAAACATCTAAACGATACCCCAACATAGATATACCCCGTCTTTAGCCAAGCCCTGGGACTGTGCTTGTGTAGCTAGGTATCCACGTGTCCCGGAGAGTTCGATTTTTCCGGGTTTCAAAGCGGCCATTAACGATTTCACGTTAGCATCTCTCTAAATATTACGATAATACCATCACCCTACAGAGCATTTGTAGCATTTGTACAGAGCTTGAATTGTAGCCAAACTGCCAGGAATTGTCATTGAGATCCTGTGACCATAAAAAGTTTCACATGTACTTTCTCGGTGGAGAACTGGATTCCAGAAGGGAGACAAAAGCGCGGTCACATAACCCCATATGACCTAGAAACACCATTACAAGGCTTTTACTTTTACTATTTGTTGCCTATAATCTGATGGTCGACAGAGTACTGAGAAAAATCCAGTAGCTATAAATGGCATGCCACTAAGAAAGCCCTTTAAAAGATAGCTTGAGCATACAAAACTTCCATGCCCCAAGGACAAATCAGGTGTGAAAAATTTTGCGTCCGTGAATTTGACGTCAATGCTTGAAAAGTCATCCTTATTGCGGCATCTGGAATTACTACGCTAACATATCCTGTTAACCGAGAAAAGGGTTTCGTTTGCCTCAACTGATGCTGCCCTCTCAGCGTTCTGTACAGTGCTCCTATGGCTACTAGCAAATTTAGCTTCATGAAGAAGCTGAGCAGATTTGGCACGTTTTCTACATATGAAATTGATTTTTCAGGAGCGTAGAGTTAAAGCCCCTCAACGACATTTTTGTCACCCAGGTTAAGTAAGCCTAACTTACGCACCCTTACGACACTTCTTCACATAGTTTTCCGGATTATGGCTTTAAATTGAAGCGCTGCCATTTGGGGCGAGTCTCTGGCGGCAATTAACAAGTCGCTCATAGTATGCTAGGTGCCGATAACAAGAGTAACAGCGTGAAGAAAAAAGGTCTGCTAAGGCATGGTGAGCATGAGGACGTCACCGTTGACGTTGTGACGTCCGCGGCCAAATGTTTCCAGATCAGAAAGTTGATTCCAATATTAATAATAAAAATAAATTTGAAACTATCTGGTGCACAGAATGAGCTCAAATTTCGAGGATTTATAATTTACGTGGGAGGAGTGAAATGCAATTTTAAGTTTGTGCTCAGTTGTTAGCTGTCATCACCCCTTTAAGCTGAGGTCAACGCAGAAAGCTATTCAACGGAAATTAGTCGGTGTAACGTTAAGAGATAAGAAGGGCGCACAGTGGGTAAGAGAAATGACTTGGGCCGATTACATTATGTGGAAATAAAGAACAAATTGACAAGGGCGGTGTGTGTAGTGCGAAGGGAGGATAACCGATGGTCGGAAAGGGTGAGACAATAGATTCTGAGGCAAGGAAAGAGTAGCAGGGAACGGGACAAAGTTAAGTGGGCGGTTGAGGTTAAGGCGCTCGCACGGCTCAAGGGGATGCAGCTAGTACAGGATCTGGTTAGTTGGAGTAATACAGCTGAGCCCTTCGCCCTGCAGTGTGCATGATTTGGCTGATGATGATGATGATGATGATGACGATGATCATAATGATGAAAAGGTAGTAATTCCAGCATTGAGATAATGATTTTCTGCGCAAAAAAACAAGTCTTTGTCATAACACAAAAATATAACTACAAGGGAGGTGTTCACATAGCCTTAACCCAAAGCGGTCACGTTGGAGGCAGACTGCAAAAAAGAATTAGTTATTGTTTAGGTCTTGTTAACCCTAGTTGAACTGTGAAAGCAACGGCGGAAGCTTCTTTTGCCTGCTACAATATTATTCCCCTACCACGCTCTGTCAGTCTAAGGTGCGACATTATTGGTGACACTTAAGCTCATCCTTTAAGGGTATGACACTAGAGCGTAAGCTACTATCCCACATATAAAGTCACGCTTCAACCAAGCCGTTTGATCGTGCCTGCGTGTCGTAGGGGTAACGAAAATGCAAACGCTTCTGACAGGCTGATTCTGGTATCACCCTCCCATATGAATGGAGTGACCAGAATTGGCAGCTCCTGCCCGTGGCATAGGGGTAACGTGAGTTCAAATGACATGTCAGGCTATTTTTTCATAAGGAGACCGTAGCTCGCCTTTTCGCGGCGTAGCTGCGGCTACCCGAGGTCTCGCTTTGGCGGTAGCAGTATTGCTTTTGAAATAATAGCGCTATAACGGCAAAATTTGAATGAGAACATCTTAGACGGGAATCCGTTTGGTTGGGGTTCTTGTAACAAAAGTTATTGTTTACTCAAACTTATGGTAAAATTGTTTGATAATGCGTTTTATTTCCGTTAATGCGCAGTGCGGAAATAAAAGATTCTAGACGGCACTTTGGACCACTAATGTGTGGTAAGGCGAAATATCCCTTATAGCACAGTGGATCGTAGCCCTCCAATACGGCACCCCTAATTCCCTCTCTCACTCCCACCTTCCTCCGTTCCTTTACCACGGGTTACATGTGTCCGCGCAGAGGTGTGAGAGGTGCTGCGCCTTTTATATCCTGTAAATCAATTTTAAACGCCGCTGATGCCTGCTGTATTAACACCTTACCCGCGATGCATTTAGTGGTGCGGGGAGTCTACTCTATCAGACTCATCTACACTCTGTGCTAACACCTCCTAGACATCTGGGTCTGCTTCTGTTTGCTGTGTGATGCGGCGTTCAAGGAAGCGGCAAATGAGAGGCGCAGTACGGATGCCTGGATCGGACGCCCGGCGGGGTCAGTTTCGTGTTATGCATGAATCGCCTGGTAACGTCATGACCTGTCGTGTTGGTACATGGCGCACCCCTTGTCGAACACAACCATAATTTCATTGAACGCATCCAAGTTCACCGAACGCATCAAAATTCACCGGCGTACTATAATTCGTTTACAGGAAAGGAAAGGCGCAGTATATCCGTCACTCGCGGAATCCCGTTAATCATCTTCTCCGTAGACAAGGGGAATTTTGAAAAGCGTTTCACGAATCTGATTACGAACAGTATGACATGTTTTTCCTTATTGGATTTCATAGCTTGTGGAAGCTACGCATGTTAGATCGTAACACTGAACTTGTTGTTCCACCTAGAATGCATTTTAGCAAACATATGCTGCAACTGATGGACATTTATGAAGAAAATGACTTTCAGCCTGACTGGTTTCCGCAGATAACATAGTGTTTATCTCTGCCTTCCTTTCATTTGTGTTTTCTGATATGCAGCTCCGCAAAGGCTGAGTATTTTGTAAACAGTCTGTGTAAATAGCCTTTTCTGTACATAACCGCGTGTAATAAACACCATGTCTAAAAAAATACAGGGCGTGGGGCCGTTGGTAAAGCGCTGGGCTGGGATCCAAGGGTGTAGGTTCGATTCCGATTTGGACATGGTTTATTAATTTATTTTTAACTCTCGCCCTCGAAGCGTGACACCTCTGCTGACAACCTTTTGCTGACAACCTTCTGTCGACAACGATGAGGCATAAATGCTTTCGCCTTAATATAGACCGCCATTGAGTAACGTGGTCCCATATTTGCTATCCATTTACTAAACTCCCGTTCGAAGCTTACTCCTTACCATCCCCCAATGACCCGGTGTTCTAAATCGCTGAGCGTATTTCGACGCCTCTGTTATCTAGCGCAGGAATTTCGGCAATTCTTTAATAAATTAACGTCCATTTTTGTAGAGACAAAGATATGCCTCTGAAGCCCAAGTGCAAGTTTTTCTACTCCGGATGCTTAGAAAACGAGAAGCAGAAGTTCCACATCCATGAGCTCGGCTACGATTTTCTCCGGAGGTTGAGCATCGATATGGAGACATGCTTGGGTGAGTACTTGCCGACACACTGTATATTCGGTGCGCTTTGATACTGTCATGAACGGGGCGCGCATATTGAATACTTAGTGCTTATGAGACCTGGGCGCGCTTGCACGAAACGATCTTAAGACTGTCTTAGCCAAGTCCAGACTTAACTGAGTCTAAAGGATAGGCTACTAGCATGGCCGCTTAAGACTGGAGTAGAGACTGGGCTTCAGCCCTGACTTGAATAAGTCGCTTGCACGATTACGACTCTAGTGCCGTCTTGGTTAAGACACAAGGACGCCGGTTACCTCAGTAGATAAATTAGAGAAATACAGGGAATGCGCTGACCCTGTCCCCGCTGTAAGGTGTAAACATTCCGTCATTCTTGCGCTGCTTAAAATCCGTGCCAATGCTTTTTGCGGCTTAAGATTGTGCCACGAGGTAAAATGCCCCATGTGGTTGCTGAGGGCGTTCAGGGAAGCCACTCTGGTGAACACGAGCACTCTTAAAGAAGTCTGGTCTTGCTAAAGACACTGTTTAAGTCTGGACTTAGCTCGGACTTTATCGTGTAAGCCGGTCACTCAAGCCTTGCGAACGCTACGCCTGTTGAGTGTAGTAGCGCTCCGGCTGAGCCTTGTGAGTCTTAGTCTCAGCGCGCGCAGACCTTTCCATTCTTGATAGCGTCCAATCTTGTGGGCTTCTTTCCTAGTAACTGAGCGCCGACGACCACGTAATACAGTTTTCACTTCTAATTGTATGATGCTCATAAATGTAAAATAAAAGCGAGATAATTCAAATCAAGGCTACAGGAGGACGTGCTGAGCGCATACTTGCTGAGAAAGCTATATTGTTTTCAGTCAAGTAGAGGTTTTGAAAGTCCATCGTACTCTCATTACCATGACATTGGCGTTTGCGAGTGCATCGTGTGCGTCTACCTACTTGAACTACGAAGTTTTAGAAAAGTGCATAGTTTCCCTGTGCAGCCGTGTGCGGCTGTTGGAAGGATGTTGAAGATAATTTATCCACCTCATTGCAAATTCAATATACCTTTTGCGCTTTCCCTGTGCCCTCTTCATGCTGTTGCATAATTGTCTGATCTGCTGGCCGACCAAGTAAATATGAGTTGATAGAGCGGCTGCTCCAAAAAAGCGGTGGTAGCGAGTTCACGCCCCGCCAGAGAAAAATTTATTGTTTTACGAAGCTTCTAGGAAGGCTTTATATAATTATTTTGCAGCCATATGGGTGTTTTCTATAATTTATTCTGACGTTTAAGTCAATGGCTAAGTGAAAAAAGCATACTCTTAGATTATGTAAACATCTTGTCTGTGGAAAAATACAAATAACGCAGGGTATATTTCACAATATGTTGAGAACGATTTGCACATTAAGCAGCCTTTTCAAAGAAACTTTTCACTTTAAACGTAGGCGTCATGTTAGTCTCGCTGTTCTCAGTAAGGAAAAGTCAACTAGGCATTTTAGCCTTGAACACGGCCTTTTTTTTTTGGCACGATATTGTAGCTGCAACAATGACGCCAAAATATATTTTGTCGACAGCATTAAATGCCTAATCATTTAAGAATAAGAACGTATGCCTTACATGAGTGGGGAAGCGTAGTCAAGTGTTATTGATAGCACTGGTCCACTTTCTTTCGTGCACAATTATTATACTGACAGATATTCTAGTGTGAAATATTCTGGCTGGGAGATTAATTTATTGTTTGATTGATAAACGTTATTGGGGAAACTTGGGCTTAGGAGTAGTGGATTACGCAAAGGAAATTGTTGGTAGTGTTTTGTTTGGGAGTCCGTTGGCCTCGGCAGCGGCTCTGGCTCGCTGCGCCAGCATGAGCTAATGCTGCGTGCCCGAGTCGGCTAGAAGGTCGTTTCACTGCTCAAGACTATGGCTATCTATTTTAAGCATCATGGGGTTAGCCCTATATGCTCAAGTTAAGTAGTATAATCTAGCAGTGTCTCCGCACCAGACACATTCGCTTTTGTATTGTGTTGGCCATCCCTTGGCGTACAATGCTCTGTTTGGGTATATGTTTGTTTGTAGGCGCCTATGTGTAGAGGCTTGCTCTCGGCTTAGTTTGTCATGTGGAAATTCGTACTTTCTACGCCTCTCCCTACAAGCTAGTAATGTGATAGGCCCTACCGATGGCTCCACCGCCCGGCTCGTGTAACCTCTAACGGCGGCATCTGATCTAATGTTAGCTTCCATGCCAGCTTTGGGGACCCAAACAAACGTGGCTCGTTGAAAAACGCATAAATGTCCAGTAAAAGACCGAAGTGCGAGTGCCTTCTTTTTCTCTCTTGAATGAACACACAGACTTTCAAGCGTTAAATGTTCGTAGCGCAAGATGCATAAATTTCAATTTATTCTTTGCCTATTCAAGCCATGAAATGCTCGGGAACTTATACTTTTATTCCTGAGCTGAATTGACAAAAGATAATAAAGATAAAATATTTTATTTCTGAACAATATATTCCGTCATCAAGGACCACAAATAACACCCCGATTAGCGCTCGCGTTCACAGAACGATGGCGAAGATAAAGTGAGGACATAAAATAAGTGAACGTAGTAAGAATAAATAATACTGTCTTTGTGAAATAAGCTAGCGCATATAGAGCCGCGTTGGAGATATTATGACTACCACCACAAACATGAGTCCAAACATGCAGGATTGCTCACTATAAAAATAATGACGTTATTGGAAGAGTTTCTAAGAATCAACTAGTTGTAAATAGTATGATAAATGTAAAAAAAAAAAAACATTAAACGTTGCATTCTGAAACGGGGCCATTATTATAAATATATCTAGTCGATTATATATTTTACAATTAAAGAAAGAACAACAATTATTTGTAATAAAATACCTCTTATTAAGGCCGCAGTTGGAATATGTATGTTGAGTCATCGATAATGATACACATAGAATCGAGAGTTAGTTGCGAGTTTCAGAATAGGGGGACCCAAGGCTTCGGGCCTCCACGAAAATAGAGTGCATCGACGCATAGTGCTAGCCGACCGGGGAGTTTTAGAAAAAGGGTTTTTGCGATGCAGCGGAGCCGAGCTTGCGCTCGTCGACTTCAGCGCCCGACGGCAAACCAAGAAAAAGCATTAAAATATATAAAAGTCAACAACGGTATTTTATTCACGAAGAAGTGCGATTATTGCGCAAAACTATATTAAAACTACCAGTTATATAAACTATTTTTGTCAGGCAAGACGAAGTCTGTAAAATAGTCAATCCAGGCTGAGCCGAGAAACCTCATTTGAACCTTCCGCGCTTTCCGACGCCTGGTTCCCACGGCAACCAAACGAGGCGAACTCGCTAAGCCTAGCAGCTCGGTATATCTGAAAGAAATCACAAAATATGGCGCGTTTTATTGCTAAAGTTTGGTGGTTCGGGCGTCATGAAACATAGCGCAAGCTTCGTTGGCCTTTCGTTTGCCATGAACGCACGACACCATGGAGCGGCTACGACGAATGTGTGCCGAGGCGAGCAGAGCGTCCCAAAGGCGGCTTGGGTCGAACGCTCTTTTCGAAAGATAGGGGCCGCCCCAAGCGTTAACCCAAGACCCCAAGCGTTAACCCAAGACCCCAAGCGTACCTTACTTTCTGCGCATGCGCATTTCGATGCCCCAAAGCTTGGGGCCTCCTATTCTAAATCTTTCTAGTATTGTGCCGTGGCTGATTTTATTCTCGCTTCCTCAAACCAACTGCCTTGGGTGATAAGTTTATTGTGTCGACGCGTTTTCTCAGCTTCGAGGATCAACATTACCAAGTCACGTTTAAGCGGACATACCAATGGCTCAGCGCTGAAATAATTTTCCTGCACTTGTTGTGTAAATGACTTGGACAATTAGACAAAATATCTCTTCGTACACCATGGCTCTGTTTCACGTCTACTTTCTTTTGCAGCCCCCACCTTCCTCCACATATGTCTAGACGCCGGTGCCATCAAGAATTGTTTCGTAGATAGGCCGCATGAAGCACAGAGCCTGTACAACTTCAGGAAGAAAAGCTTCGGGTAAGTATAAATATAAGGGCGGGAAGCCTTGCCACTTTCAAGGAAGGCGAGGATTGAGAAAAAAAAAAAAGAGAAGGCGGGGTGCTTCATCTGGCGAATGAAGGGTAAAGGAGGTCGTCGACATGAAGGGGTATGTGGAAAAGAAAAAAAAATATTAATGGTTCACTATCACGTCAAAGGCTTGGAATACGATATCTCCCAGTTCCTAATAAGATGGCTTGCATCCCACACTGGTTACGTTGACGGCTCCCTTAGTCAGCACTTCGAACTCGTTCTGCTTGCGAGTCATACTCATATTACTTTAAGGGGTAAAGATATTTGCAGATGCTTTCAAGGCTGGTTCATTGTTTTATTAAAACGAAGACTCTGATTACCTAAGTAGTTTTGAGGACGACACGGTTATTCAGTGGTCAAGCAAGAACAAAAGAAGAAAAAAAATGGGATATTACTCTGGTAGCGCTAAATCCCAACTTGCGTCAAATATAATATTCAGGGCTTTTTGATGTCTGGCAATGACTATCTTTTGAAGTCAGAGCTACCGGTATTATTGAAAGAAATGCTCACTGCTCTCATTCACAAAAGACAGCGATAGAGAGAGGATAGAATAGAATAGAATACAAAGGGTTAACTAGGCGATGCCCAGTAGGCTACCCTACACGTGGGGAGGGAAAAAAAGGGAGAAAAAGCTGCTTTCATTAAATTCACAAAGAAGACTAGGTTCTCAACATACTCAAAATGTCGTGTGTTCGACGCCAGACTTTCCGATTACAAAGATAAATGCTACATTACATATAAGTGAAGCAGCGATAGAGGGGCGAAGCCTTGAGAGCACAACATTCTCAAGGGGCATCGTCAGCTGCACTAAGAAATGTCGGGGCGGTATTAATACGAAAACCTTTTCAGCAATCCCCTTCCTATGTTACATCGACAAATTAAAATATTGCGTCATACATTTAACACGTATCTCTTATGCGCCTGCGCCTCAATGCAGTAATGTTTCAAGTATTCTCATTGCAACGAGACGGAAGATTCATAACGTTGAAGAGTGTTTTGCATTATTTTGTCAGTGCCTTGATAGGCGTATGGCTTGTTCTGGCAATACACAACAATCTTTCCCGTAAGTTTGAAGTAGTTATATGTTTAGTTAGAAGCAAAACAGATGCTCCAGTACTGCATGTTTCACCTCCGTTTCACTTTTCTGTAATTCTTATTGTCATAAAACTGTAAGCTACAAACATAAAAGACCCGATAATCGCGCATGCTTTAGCACCCCACCGCCCCCTGCGCCACCCGGAAAAAAGGCATTTAAATACAGCAAGGCTGTAAAAACCAAAATAGAATGATTTTAAGGAAAATAAAGCAAATAACGTTTGTAAAAAATAAGAAAACATGTTTGCAGAGACACATGGTCAATTCAAGGCATCAATCGTTGGCATGTGCTTCGATGTCATAATGTTCCTCACCACCAGTGTAATATGCAAAAAAGTTTATTCAAGAAGCGGTTTGTCTCTATGGTACCTCTCTCTCCTTTTCGTGCTCCTCAGGCTGATCGAGGATGTCAGCTACTGTGTGAAGAAGGCGCTTGAAAAATGTCAAAGCGACGGACACGCCCAGAACTTGAATACGGTGCACCTGGCTCTTGATGCCGCCACCCAGCTCAACTGGTTCGACGAGACAGTGGAAGTGGAGCCCACGACCCCTTCGACAACTAGGGCCACAACGACGACCACTCTCCCCTCTGAAGCTTCGACAGAGGTGACAACTGAGACTACGACCGCCTCTAAAACGACTGAGGAGGTGACCACGACTACGGAACCAACTAAGGAGCCGACCTCCGAAAGCAGCACGGAATCATCAGCAACACAGACCCACACGACAGAGCATTCAAAAGAGTACAGTGAAGGTCCTTACAGTGGGGCGTCTACCGTGAACGCCTTCGGAGCAGCACTTTTAGTTGGGGCTGCCTTGTTGCGCATTTAATATTGCGCAGAAGTTTGTCAAAGGAGATGTAGTCTCCGTAAGGATGCCCCACGTTTCTCTGGCATCGAGGCCATGTATGAAGTGCAAGGAGTGGACCAATTTTAGGCCGAGTGCTTGGAAACGAGTGAACGTTTCACACACACAAAAAAAAGAACTTTTTGACCTAGTCTGATTTTGTACCCTGCCGCTGATGTGTAATAATTTTACGAAAAAAAAAACTTGATTCAGGTTATGGTTTTTCTGTTCTCTGCGTTAAGCCTGGAAGCCGCTGTCTGACCTTGATTTTCTAGGTGTTAGAATGGCTTGTGAGGGTGCGTATTGTTTGGGTAAAAAAAAGGCAAAACGGTATTCGTATGCCGCAGGGTAATTCGCTGCGCAGGTAGTTATGAGCGCTGGCCTACTGTGGGATTGACACAAAACTGCCATAGAAAGTTTATATTAAGGAGGCCAGTTGGTGCAGACACGTGACTGGCATTTAGTGTTTTTTAATATAAAAGGCACGGCTAGACCGATCATGTCATCTTCACTGGAGTGATTGCGTTCTTAATCTAAATCAACAATAAAGGCCGCATTAAGAGAACTCGTCTACATTTACTTAGCTTACATGACCTTCGCTTTGTATCGTGAGCTAACAAGACCTCTGTAATACGAGTTTGGAGCGGATTTCTGCGTCTCACAGATTGTTGCTTTTGTGCAGCTTATTCTCACTTAAATGCTTAAATGATTTCGTGTTGTGACAAAGACAGTTCTCGCTCACCTGTAAACTTACAATTTCCATCTGCAATTTCCTCTCTCCTTATGCATACGGTCATTCTAATTAAAAAAAATGCCATTGAAGATTTCTTAATTTTTTTTTCACAAAAAGCTCCTACGGCAGGAATGAACGGCGTGCAGTCGGGTGAGTAAACGTGCATAAGATTTGATTTCAAGTAAACTCTGGAAGGTATTCATTCTAGTTTTCATTTACTGAAGGTTAGAAAAGTTTCTTGAAATTCTTTAATCAAGACTCCGAAGAACTAAGGAAGTACGCGTCGCTTCACTCAGCATTCTCGCTCAATTATTTCGTGTCGATACGTTTGATGTTAAATCACACAAAATACAAAAGCGATAAGCTTGTGGTGTACACATTTTTCGAACAAAAATGTAGTACACGATTTGAGTGTCGAATCAAGAGGTGCTTTTGTAATTTGTGAAAATACACACCTTACACAGTAATACTTATTGCGACGTAGTGGCGTTATGTGAGAATGGAGTACTTAAACTATCCAACTATTTCAAAACTTATACTGGCACTTTGAAATGTTGTATGATCACCGTGGTCAACATTCGTAGCAGCCGCAAGGGAAATGTTTTGAAAGCTGTAAAAAAAACATTACCGGTTTGTCACATGGTCCACAACGTTATTAGCTACAACATCAGCAGTCACGTTATGGAAGGTTTGGTATAAATGAAATGAATAAAAACTTTCCTCTTTGGACCAGGTGACGGACAAGCCCTAGCTTCAACTGTCAATTCTTGCTGATCATATGTAACTGAAACCTTCTTTCCGAATTACTACCAAAGGCTTCCAGTCGCAATGAAGACGCTAGAGAAATACACTACAAGTTTGTTTAGGGCATCTACTGACTAGCATATAATTTCTTTGACAGCCTTCATGCGCATGCGCGAGTTTTAGTTGATTTAGTTGGGTGCGTTCAAGCTCCAGGAGCATTACAGATGGAAGCGGGATGTTGTAACCGTGCGAGGTAAAGACCCAGTCTAGAAGTTCAGCACTGCCGTTCATCTTGTCTCGAATAGCAAATAATCAACGAAAGGTGTATACCGCAATAAGCAACTGCGGCAGTCTAATAGTAATCTATTTAACTGAAACTGGGCAAAGTTGGAGAGCAGAATATAAAAAATGCAGTTAACTGCATGTTGCATGTTTGTAAGCCTAGAATTTAAACAGCAGCGTGTCGATAACAGGGTCGATCGATGTAAGCAGGTATTTTGACTGCGAACTTGGTTTCGAATAAGTGAATAAAAAGTGCATTACCTCAACATTATGGGACGCCTACTTTATAAAGGCGATTCTACTGGATGAAATACATGTTTCAGGCGGGAACTCTTTTTTCAGACGATGTTGCGTTATAGTTCTCGTGGAAAAGTGCCATGCGAGACATTTTCTTTCGTAGGGAAAAAAGAGGAAGTTTTATAGCTGTTTGTGGCCTTTCTCGCGTTCATAACTTGTTGCAAGGTTGTGCGTCCACAAAGCGGTCCTTTAGTCACTCTATGGGAGCATCGACGTGCTCTTGGGTCAGGCACGCTATTTATTCGCTTGAACAATAAATTACTGCTCCTTTCTACAATTTAGAACAAGACGAGCAAGTGGTATTTATCTCTACAATGCGATTGCTGTCATCACAGATGCTGTGGTTGCAGTACGTTCGTGAAAAAATAGCACCTAAGCCATTAAATAAAGCAGAGTTGCTAACCTCTGAAACGTGGAGGTTAACCAGGAGGATTCTACTTAAGTTGAGGACAACGCAGAGGGCTATGGAACTAAAAATAATAGGGGTAACATTAAGAGATAGGAAGCGTGCACAGTGTGTGAGAGAAATATCTCAAGTTGCTTACGTTCTAGTGGAAATCAAGAATAAGATATGGGCAGGACATGTAGTGCGAAGAGAGGATAACCGATGGTCGCTTAGGGTAACAAACTGGATTCCAAGGGAAGGAAAGTCTAGCAGGGGGCGGCAGAAAGTTAGGTGAGCGGATGAGGTTAAGAAGTTTGCAGAGGTCAAGTGGATGCAGCTATCACAGGACCGGGTTAATTGGAGAAATATAGCAGAGGCCTGGCCCTGCAGTGGGTATAGCCAGGCTGATGATAATGATGATGATGACAATTAGTTGCTAGCGTAGGTTATATAGAAACTTAATAAATGTAGGGAAAATGAAAGCACCCCAAACAGCCAATTAAGTGCGAGACGCTAACAGATGGCAGTGCAAAATAAGACAGACAGGAGCATAGACGAGAGCCTCGTTTCGTCTAAGTCACGATCCTCTGTTCGCTGCCATCTGTGCAAAAAATGCTTCAATACACCTATTTTACCACATCAATTGGGTACGATTGAGAGCCTGAAATAATAGGGGGGGGGGGGGGACATTTAAGCTGCTCTTTTAGAGACTACCCGATACGCTTATTTGCTCCTGCCTGGGTTCTCTTTCCGGATCCTCGGTCGCTTACATGGACCTTTATAGCCAGTAATCCCCCGTAAGTTGTTGCCCAAGTTATTTGGCACATACTAATTAGCAAACGAATTGTAAGCTAACGAATAATTAGAAATGACAGTCGACATATTTATAGAGCGCTGCTTTAAATAAGGCGCATGAGTGCTTTTGCGTGCCTGACTCCAGATCCCCGAGTTTAAAAGGGTTCGGCTTGCCCATATCACGCTGCCAGCTCAAAGGAGCTTGCAGAGTTGACAGCTCCTCCCAAGTCTGCAGTATAATTCTTTGTTTTGACTTCATACAACCCGGTGTCCAATGGCTGCATGGCATTTTGGCCTGCAGAAACGTGCAAAAACAGAGGCAAGGAAATGGTACCAAAGCTAAGCACGAAAACAATTACGGGGAAACTTTAGCTCCATCTTTTAGGGCATGACGCGATATGGTCGGTGGCTCCGCTTGCTTTTCCTGGTTCGCATAATGCACTCTCTTCTCGCTTAATTACGAATCCCTTATGATGTTTCTCGAATATCTCGCAGATAATTGTTAAACCATAACCCTAACCTACCACATCATCGAAATATTTCTTCCAAGCGACTACTAGACATGACCCGACATGTCCTGCTATAAACATGGCGTGAGCCTGTCTGCAGGCCATAATAAATATTGGATAGCCTGATTCACTATCTAATAGCGCTGTGAAGTTGATTTCGATGCCATCATCTCATTATTCATTATCAACCTTAGTTGGCAGCTCTTCCTCGTTTCGTGATATCAACGCGGTCTAGTTGAGTCACGCTACTCGTCGCCCAACAAGACCTTCGCCATGGCACCTGCCAAGTACCAGCCGCCAAAGCGAGGGCAGTGATTTTTCAGTCGCAACGCCGACAACACCCGATTTTCTGCAAAAGAAGGCCTTTAAGGTAATCAAGTTAAAATATCAGACCTACCTGGTGGCATGGAGGAGAAATGGGAATTAAACAAATCCATCAATTAGGAAATCCAGCTGGGGGAATCATTATTCGTACATAGGCCAAGAAAGGGCGGTTACTAATGAGCACGGCGAGCACTTTCTCACTGCACGTAGGTAACAGAAGCGATGCATGCGTTACAAATCCTGTGCAAGACTAATAACCATTTTATTATGCTCGGCATCGGTTGGGATAGTGCGTTCAGGTTATAGTAACAATACAGCGTATGGCCAGGTCGCCTTGTGAAAAATTTACATAGGCGATAGAACGGACGCTTTTATTAAGTTCACTTTATTACCTTACAACCGCAGTGATGTCCCATACATAAATGGTAGAATACAAATATTACGGTCGGCAATTGACTGCAAATAATGTCAACAAAGTTCGAGCTGCACATGATGGCCTCAATGTCTTTGGGTAGGTCATTCCACTCTGCAATGGCGACGAGAGCAGTCTGGAAAAGATGGCGGGCGCGATGCGATGTGGTCTCTAGTTGGACAACACGCATGCCATCCCGTGGCAACATATCAATTTTAGGACATTTTAGTGAGAAACTATTAATCTCTAGGTACATAAATTCCCTGAGTGATGTCGTGTGGAGTAGTTGCGATTGGTCAACAGCTGCATAAAAAAGCGTTGATAGGCACGTCAGCTACATGACAGCTGGCTTTATAGCAATGCATTGCCGCGGCGAAGGCAAGTCGCACACTTGTCAGTCAATAAAATAACGGGTTTAATTGGCGACGAATGAGTCTCCCAGTTTAACGTGAACTGTGTAGTGGATTTAGGGAGATGTTAGGTTTCCGACAGGATTCCCCTTGGGGACGTAGGGGCTCAGTGGTTCAGCGCGTACGCGCACACACGCACACAATACAGAACACATACGTACAGGAACGATGATTAGCGCCCTTGTCTGCTTGTGTTGGTGCTGTGTCTTCAGCGGAGCTTTTCATCATATGCAACCAGGGTACGATGAAATGCTCTTTATGGAGAAAAAGCGGAGGCTACACTTCAGCGGAAAACAAGGAGCGTCGGCGATGGCGGCGCGAAAGTAGATATGTATTTGTTGACAAGGTTCAGAGTCATATGGGGAGCGGTGGTATTTAAAAGTGATTCAAACATTGCAGAAATCTTAATTAGAAAGTTGCGACATGAATTAAACATTGTTAGGACATATAAGTAAATAAGGCAAATGCATATCTCTGAAAAGAATCAAACTGGGTGTCGAAACCATGACCCTTGGTCCATGGGACAGAGGCGCAAATCTTAGTCTACAACTTGGCGAAAGCGGGACTATGTCATGCCGTCTTTAATATAATGTTGAAGTTGAGCGTATGCTAATAAGAGTGTGTTAGTTTAGAGGCGCACTAATGAAATGAGTAGAAAATTAGCGACTAGCAAAGTGTAAGCTGGTGATGACGGAGTACCCGCGGAAGATCATCCGCACGAGAAGGCAGTTGACATCGCTGGAAGGCTGCACGATGAGATTACATGACATGGTAGGATCGAACACACTGGGTCTGCTTGATTTCGAGCATGATGCACCTATAATTTATGTTGGCGCCTTCGAACGGCGGAACAGTGCGCGTTGTATCTAGGTAGGTTGGTCCTCCTCATAATGTGGTAGTTTAATATATGAGATGACAGAGGAAAAGGTTGAGAAATGAGTGATTAGGTGAGTAGCAGTGTGCAGATACAGGGTCGACCACACCTGGCGGGAACACGACTCTGCGTGGCCATGCAGTTGCGGAGCGCCAATGCATCTAACGCATCCATGAATTAACAGAAGATGCATCATGATGTGACGCTTCATGTCGTCTGCCAATCTGCATCAGTTTGCCATCGGTTTAAACAAAATAGCACTCCCCATATGTGCAGCCCCACGCAGCCGTGTTCCCGTTAAGTGTGATTGACTCTGCACGTGAACAAAGATCTGCAAGAGACAACTGCATGTCTTAGCCATAAGGCTGTTGTGCCATGCCCTTAACTGTGGAGCTTAGACCTCTAAATTTTTTTGGGGTGGCCTGATTATGAATGAAGTCAGCTAAATAGGGACATATTGTCTCTTGGGTGAAAGCGGGGGAACAAAACAGTGACGGAATAGGAGAGAAAAGAAAGCTGGCGATAGGTTGGAAATACACAAGTGCTCAACGCGCTTCTTGATATAAAGCTGAACATTATCGTTTCGCAGCACCCTGCAGCAGTCATACCCAGAATTGAGGACAGGCGCAATTTATCATCATCATCATAACCTAGTCTGCACAAAGCGCAGGATGAATGCATCTTCCATACCACTCCAATTATTCCGGTATTCTGCGAGCTGCCGCCACTTGTACCTTTTGAACTTAACTTCATCTACTCGCCTAACTTTCCGCCGCCTCCTGCTGCGTTTTCCTCTCCTTGGAATTCAGCTTGTTACCCTACACGGCCAATTCATTACATCCTAATCTTATTCTTCCATTTATTTCCATTTCATGTTATGGATCTGCGGTCACTACCTGCCCTAAGTAGACATGCTTGTCTACCACTCCCGGTACTTCTCTAGCTATTGTAAACTGCTGTTGCGTCTCTATGCTGTTGAATATTACCTTCAGTCTCAGTTCAGTCGTTCAGTCGTGTCCTACTCTTCGTGACCCTATGAACCATATCACGCCACGCTTTCCGGTCTCTCACTATCTTCATAACATCACATATCTTCATCTGCAGTGCCTCGAGGATGCCATCTAACCATCGCGTTCGCTGCCTACCCCTTCTCCGGCGACCCTCAACCTTTCCCAATATCAAATATTTCTCCAGAGACTCCTCTCTACTCATCAGATGACCAAAGTAGCTGAGCATTAACTTTTGAATTTGACCCTCCAAAGAGCAGTCAGGGTTTATGGACGACAATATCGGCTGATTTGATCTTCTGGCAGTCCAAGGAACTCTCAACAGTCTCCGCCAGCACCACAATTCAAACGTGTCAATTCTTCGGCGGTCAGCCTTCTTCACAGTCCAACTCTCGCATCCATACATCACAACTGAAATTACCATAGCATGAGTTATACGCATCTTGGTTGGCAGACTAATGTCTCTGCTCTCTACTAGGCGGTCAAGGCTAGCCTTGGCACTCTTTCCCGAAAGCAGGCGTCTCCTAATTTCATGGCTGCAGTCTCCTTCCGGGGTAGTCTTGGACCCCAAGAAGAGAAAATCTGTCACAGCTTCCACTTCTTGTCCCTTGATGCTCCAGGACTTGATAGGGCAAGACGCCATGATCTTTGTCTTTGCCTTAGTCTTCTGCATATGAAATTTTATGCATACCTTTCTGATTTTTTCTGTAAGAGTCAAATAATATTTTTTCAATTCATGCCAAGAGTTACATAGCAAGGGAATGTCATCAGCGAATGACAGGTTACTGGGGTATTTTCTATTGACCGTAATCTCTAACTGCTCCCATTCCAAGTCTCTGCACACCTCCTCTAAGCAAGCTGTGAACAGTTCTTTGGAAATCGGGATCCTTGCCTAGCACTTTTCCTGTTATTAGTCTTTATGAAGAGTTATGATTGCTACGCGGCTACTGTAGGCATTTCTCAATACTTTGACAAGCGCATTTCGGCATAGTGTAACTTCAGACCATTCATATTTCATATATTCTGATGAACGGTTGTAGTTTTGTGCTATTCAACTCGTCTAGTATTAGGCTTAGCCGTCCTTCTTATGTGTGAACTGTCGTCGGTGCAGTCCCTAAATGGTCATGAATGGTATACCACGGTATACCACGGGGTGCTGCTTTTTCCGCACTCTTATCAAGTAAATGGGTTTTCATATCGTTAATTATGGAGAGAATGAGTAAAGCCGGTTCATACGCTGCAATCTATTCGTTTACCTACACAAGCAAAATAAGAATTGCTGATTTCTATCGTTGATAAGCTTCAGAAGTAACCGCTATCGCAATTTAAAAGGCAGCTTGGCTTCTCAGAAGAGGAAGTTGAAATGTGTAAGGTAGTGCCGGATATTATAGCTGCCTCTCCCCCCCCCCCCGCCCCCCAAATTAGGAAGATAAGACGAGCGCCTTTCAGCAGTGACGAATGTTTTATGGAAGATGAAAAATGGGGGTGATTTTGTTTCGGTAACCAGATTAATTAAATGAGTTCCGAAAAACATTCAGAATGGGTAACTATAATATATATATTTGCAAACTTTGTCTGATGTAGAATGAGGATGAATGGGGTGGGTAGGAAAATCCAGGACGAAACCTTTAACCTTCCTAAAAATGTTGAACGCCGTAATGGCAAAGTGTCGTCTGCAGGCGGCAGACGACACTTTGCTGGCTCCCACCTGCCAGCGGCGACGGATACTTGCCGAGTGAAGAGATGGAAATCACCTGCCCACATTTAAGGAAAAGAGAAATGGCAGAGAAGGTATGCGGGCTTGCACAGCCGTAATGCGGCTGCAGTAGGAGATGAAGCTAACGAGTTGGTTCACAGATCCCCCCACCCCCTACCAACCATCCCATCTTCCCTTCCCCTTGGACGCCAACAGTGCCGCTACAACTCAGGCCGGTATAACCCAGGCCCAATATCCCCTCCAAAAGAATAACCCAAGGTACTCATCATCATCATCACAGATTTATAAATTTCAAATCTGCTCTCACGAGACAAGAGAACAGAAACTAGGATGCACGCACAAAGAGCGGCCGTGGCGACGGTCAGGATGGATATCATGGGAGGAGGTTATAGTGAGCGCTGACAGATCCGTAGCCTGGAGATGATGTAAGAAATAGCGTGTAAACGCTAGTTGTGAGTGGACCAGGAGGTCGAGAAGAGGCAGCAAGAAATGTGGCCGGAGAGTAGGGAGCCTGAAGAAGAAAAGGCGGAAGCGGAGGTGGAAAACGGAGGTGGAGGGCCATATAGGGGAGGGGAGATGGTTAGCGCTGAATATGCGTCAGCTGGTGCGTACTGTGCGGTGGTGAAATGTGATTGCGAGGTGATGTGACACTGACAGCGCTGTGACACTAACACACATGTTAGCAAGCAGGCGATAGAATTAAGCAAAACAGTTGGCTGTCTCTATAAGCTGAGAGAATTACTTGCAGTGAGGCTCAAAAAAGCAATATATTTTGCTAATTTCTACTCTCGTCTTTCATATTGCATTTTAGTTTGGGGAGTTACAACCATCCAAATTATAATAATCTCGAGCGGCTACAAAAAAAGGTGCTACGAATTCTCGAAAACTTTTATGGAAATCCTAGCCAGCTATCTACTGATCCCTTGTTTACTAAACATAATATGCTTAAAGCAACTAAATTATATGCTTACAAACTCTCTCTATATGCATAAACGTAACCTTCCCAATGATACGCACCGTCCCTTGCATGCTTACAGCTTACGCAGGGAACTAACGCCAGTGCCACATACACGAACAAATTACGGCCGGGCCACTCTTGACTACCGCGTACCATCACTTTATAATAAACTTAAAGCCCACATTGACTGTACTGCCCCGCTTAACACATTTAGACATGAATTAATAAATTTTATGATGAGGCAATGAATAAATACTGCGATGTTCATATTCATTTCTGATATCTGATGTGTGTATAATTCTTTTGATTTTGATCTCATGTACATATCCATTTTTTGACTGTGTTGTGAAATCCTCTGCGAGATGCTGCCTGTAGGCCCCCAGGGCCCAGTCAAGCTGTCTGTGACAGCTTTTTCCCTGGGGCCCCCAACTTGTAGGTTGTAAATAAAGTGGATTTGGATTTGGAAAAAAATGTTTTTACAGTGTGTGGTAACGGAAATTCCACGGTCGCCAAGCCGTACCAATATTAGCAGTGGAATGCCTTTAAAGAAGACATGAATAAAGGCTTGAGCATTATACTACTATGCACAAAAAATCACAACAGTCTGCGTCGCGATTCATCCCACAGTTTTAATTACTTCAAGTAAGTCAAGTATAGTCCTCTTCTTTCAGAACTATTCGTTGACCAATCACCTATAAAACATCTCTACTTATCACAAGCTGTCATTTACAACAATAAATAGGTCGAAAAGAAACATCAGCTGAAACGTCATTTAGTGTGAAAAAAAAAGGAGTAATCTCGTGCGGTGCGTACAGGGAGCATGCACGTACTTCAAATTGGCGGTATTGGGTTCGAGCCGCACGCCTGAGTATCGTACCGCTGCCAATAGTTATTACGTGCAACTCGCGGCCCCTCGGTAACGTTGGCCTGGCGGCTCCGTGGCTGGGCGGACAGCATCAACGGTCCCAGCAAAGACGAGGCGTCTTCTAACGAAGCAACCTTTACTACAACATCATGAAGGAACGGGCAGAGAAGCTGACCCGGAGAGAATACAGACACTCTCACACAGCTGGTGTCTAGCGTCGTCTCAACGGCGCGTCAAAGTAGTCTCTGTCGCAGCGGAGTCTGCCGCTGCTTTTTATAGGCTTGCCAGTTCACAGGGAAAGGGAGAGGCCTGCATGTCCAGATAAGGGAAGATGACTCAATCGCAGGTGGCGCGACCGCATCTCGTCCACCTTCTGCAGACGAGCGAGGGCGATGCACTTTCCCTCGAGCGCCGGGTTTGGCCAGCGTTTGCACGCATACGCACGCACACACATTTGGCGAGTGGCAAGATCACGCCGAGACTTGCCCGCGGGAGGAAGCGTTGGGCGGCCGACTGGACGGCGCCAAAGTGACTGAAACGCACGCTGTTCTGCCTGTTGCTATGCAGTGGCCGCGTCAGCTGTCACACTTGTCGGTGGCGAAACGTAACAGTGGTCATGTTTTGGTACGCAAAGCACGGCGAAAGGCAGCAAACAAATTTACTCGACTTATCCTTAAGTGTTTCAGCTTCCACTGCTGAAGCTGTGGTCTTCACCTTAAAACAGCTTAAGTGACTCACTTGAATATCTCCTACATCGGAATGCATCTCTTAAATTCTCTATGTCAGCATATCGAATGACCAATATGTATAGGAGGCCTCTTTTCACTCTAATCCTCGGCGCTCTCTTATCAAGCTGGCGTGAGAACAGCACCAGGATGCGGCTTCCTAATCCGCTCTGCTTCTTAGTCCAGGCTACGGCATGGGCTCTCTTCAGCACCGCGCCACTGTCGTCATCTTCTTGTGACATCAGCAAGTTGCCCTGCCATTTAAACAATACATTTGGGCCCACGTGGCTGCTAGGCAAGCACCTTGTCATGGCCGTCCTTGAATCACGTGAAAGAAGCGGACCAACAGCAACATCATCTTCTGCAGCCTACATGAAGAGCTGCCAGGACCTGGACGCCCTTAGTGGGCGCGAGAACAGCACCATGGATGCGGCTTCCTAATCCGCTCTGCTTCTTCGTCCAGGTTAGTCTTGTTACTTCCCTCTAGGCTAAGAAATCAAATGACGCGTGCCTGGTGCTGTTCCCACGGCCGGGAGTCTGGCTTTCTAAGTTGAGTGAGTGCTTTGATGTCGCAAACCAGCTGCTTGTGTTGTCCGGGGATGTCGAGCCGAATCCTGGGTCTAACACGAGGGCCCAGACACAGGGCTCTCTGCATGACGCAAAGTCTAATCAGTTGGAAGATACGTTTGCAATGTTAGAAGCTATACACAAGCGAACTGCGGAAATGCAGCTGGACCAAGCGGCTTTTATAAAGTCTGTTGAGCTTCAAAACTTCCAGCTGAAATTGGAAGAAAATTTGACAGAAATAACCAAAAAGGCTAACACAAGTTGAGCGCAAACCGGTTGCCGTTGATGTAGGCGACAGGGAAGTACAGCCTTTTCAGCAGTTAGTTGATCAACTTTCAAGTGAAAACGCCTAACTGCGCGCACGCTTGGCTGAGCTCGAAGACAGGCAGCGACGGGAGAACCTTCTATTCTATGGTATATCAGACACGCAGGAGCCCTGGGCTCCGTGAGAAGTAAAACTAGTTAGTATTTGTAAGGCCGCAGTGAAAAGCGACTCGCACGTGGAGTCGAGCTGGCGGTCGAACCCCCCACGCGCCGAGGCCAAGGAGCGGGCGCTGTTTTTTTTTTCTCCTTTTCTCCCCTTTTCTTGGGCGCGGGCGCAAGGGCGCGCGGGAGGCTTGGTTTGTTTCGCCCCTTCGCCCCGAGGCGTCGCCAAGAAACGAACGGCAGACGCATCCTTATTAACCGGGAACAACAGCAGCACGCTTCTGCGAACCACTTTACGGCCGGCTCGCCAGTAATGTCCCGCCGTGGCGCCAAGCATGGGTGCAGGGAGACGCCGTTAATGAAGCTTTTTGCACTGCCACAAGCGCTCACTAAATGTCCTGCAGAAGGCGACAATAGGCGCGACCCTGGCCCTCCCAAGTAGGCAATCAGCCCAGCGGCCTCCCGCTGTGTCGCGAGACATTAGGTCCGAGCAACGGCGACTGTACACTGCTCTGGGACAGTGCCCCTCCCCCCCCCCCCCTTTTCCTCGAACGGGACGGCTGGGTGGCCTAGTCTCCAGATCCCCCGCGGCGTTTCTTTCACAAAGGCGCCGGCTGCAAGGTCGCGTCGCAGACACACTGAGCAGGGGAGACAAAGACAGGCGCCGTGTGAGAGGGTTTGGGGACCAGCGAGTGGAGAGAATGTTTGTTTTCAATGTTGTATTTTTATTTGGCGTAATTAAGGACCTGGGTCCAAGATTATTTCCAACCCACGGGGGTTGTGGCATGTTTTTAAATAATTTGATTGGCTGCTTCAATTTCGGGGCGGATCACCTAAGGTGACCGCCCTTGGGTGTTTGTTGATGTCTGGTATCAAAAAGCGGTCCTCGGGCCATGTCCGACAGTCAAGATTGAGGCTCCGTGCTAAGCACGTATTTACACCCCCTAGGCTTTAACCGAAACGCTCGGTAAGAAAGTAAGGGCCTGTAATGTGTCTTCTCTGTGTGGGAGTCTTCATTTTCTTTTAAGTTACAGTTGTCTGTGTGACTTGTTGCTGTAACTTTGCCTATGTATACTATTTTGCTTCTGTAAATATATATCTCCTCCTGACCATCATCAGATCATCGTCTTCTGCTTCTTCACTGCCGAATGACCACGTTTGGAGAGGCTTCAGCCCCTCCGAAGATTGGCAACGAACGAACTAAATATCACTGTATTCTTACTTCCTGATTACCAATTCCGTCCTCTTGAATTTTGATCGAAAGAGCACACAAGCTCGGCGGCTTTGCATCAGATAAATGCAGATCGATTATTGCCATATTCTCATTTTTCAAGATGAAACAGAAAAACCTGGTCAATAGTCTCAAGCTACAGGATAAAAAAACACGCTTAGCGACGACTGGTTGAATTCGGCAAAACCCAGCCTTTAACATTCAAGCTTCGCTTCACTAAGCTCTTCATTAAAAAAAGCAAGTGCTACCTTTACAACCGCTTTGATGATTCTGTCCATGAAATCCGGAGCCACTTCCCATTACCGGCCGAGCGTTCTGAGGATTCTATAGATGAACCCTACTGTGCCTCTAGGCCACCGACCGATACTCAAACTGAATAGCACTGCTTACTGCGTGAGGGGCAGTAGAATGCAATACCCGGTAATTACCCCGCTTTCATTTTTATTCAGAAATATTCGTAGCCTAATATCTAAAAGCAATGATCTGTGTTCTGGTATCGATTCTTGCGATGCTCACATCGGATGCCTGACTGAACCTTGGCTATCAGCAAATATAAATAGCAGTGAAATACTAACCTGTAAGAAGCGCTGTAACATTCATCGGTGCGACAGGGAGTCTAGATGCTGCGGAGGAGTGCTTGTAGCTGTTACAGATACTGTTATGTCTTTCGCGGTGCACTCTGTAAACGCGTTAGAACTTGTGCTGGTCGAAATTCGTACGTGCTCTAGTAAATTGATATTGGGCGTTTGCTATCGTTTGCCATCTGCTCCCCCCCCCCCCTTTGTTAACGAACTTCATGACATCATCCATATGGTTACAGTCCGTTATCCGAACAGCCCATTCAATTTACTGGGTGATTTTATTTCCCCTACATAGTTTGGTCTAATGTGCGTTCTTCTTATTGTGATGCCTTTTTGAGCGAATGTGACATATTTCAGAATCTCTGCAGTGATTTCAACTTTTCCCAGCTTGTAATGCAGGCAACTCGAATTTCGCTTACTACGTCTAATATCCTCGACTTGATACTCACCACAACGCCCGATCTTTTCCAGCCCATTACATACTTGCCATGGGTAAGTGGTCACCTACTGCGTCATTTTTCTTTGACTTGCACTGTTCCACATCAACGTAACCACAGAAAGCACATCCGTAATTACAAGAAGGCTGACTTTGGTGCCATTACCCGTGAACTCGGTTTTTCTAGATGATTACTTCCCAAGCTTTCACGATCGCTGCGTGAATACACTGTAGCCTGTTTAAAGAAAAGGTTACTGCGCTCACTGAAACGTATGTTCTACGCTCAGTCATCACCTCTAATCGACAATTACGAAGGTTCACTCAATTGTTAAAAAACTTTTGCAATAAAAAAAAGCATGTTCCGCTCTGCAAAACTAACCGGTTCCCAAGAAGGTTAGACTGCTGATCAGGCTACGGTCCTTCAATATAAAACTGTACTCAAGCACACCAAGGAAGTATTTTTTCTTCTCTCTTATTAAATTACCTTAGGCAGTTTTGGAGCTTAGGTAATAAAAAGGAAACTTCATTCATCAGCCTTAAAGACTCTAGTGACGAGCTAATCCAACCAAATGAGTTTGCAAATGTTCTTAGCACTGTATTTGTTTCAGTTTTTTCAAAATATGCGTGTTCTGAAACCCCTGCATATACCAGTGCTGACGTTTTACAAATGGATTCTGTTGTGTTTGATTTTGCTAGCGTGGAAAAAATAACCGAAAAACAAAATGTTTCTTCATCATGTGGTGTTGATAATATTAATTCCAAGTTCTTGATTAAAACCAAAGGGTACAGTTCCATAATACTATCTAACATATTCCAGCAATCGCTTCAAACAGCCTCGGGAGACTGGAAAGTCGGGAAGGTGATTCCGTTGCATAAGTCCGGAGATAAACATTTCCCACACAATTATTGATCAATTTCAGTAACAAGCATTCCGTGTAAAATCATGGGGCATGTTATTCACCCTCACCTTGCATCATACCTTGATTCTAATGCTTTTTTTATTGGCAGTCAACATGGGTTTCGGAAGTAGTTTTCTTGTGAAACGCAGCTTTTAACCTTCACGCATGATCTAAATTCATTCCTTGACAGGGGTTCCGTTGTCGACTGCATATTTCTCGATTTTTCGAAGGCTTCTGACAAGGTCTCTCATCAACAGCTTTTTCTGAAACTAAGTAAACCTAACCTTCACCCTAACACTCTTAGGTGGCTGCATTCTTTTCTTGCAGATCGTTCACAGTTTGTCATTGCTAATAACACATCATCCTTCAGTTCTCCAGTTCAACCGGCGTGCCACAAGGCTCAGCACTAGGGCCTCTTCTTTTTCTTATATATTGTTAAGACGGGGGTTTGACGTTGGAGCGTTCAACAAAAAGTATAGAGGGTAGGGAGCTCAGCTGGCCAACGGCTGCAAATCCGGCACGGGCACAAGACTCTCCGCGTTTTTCTCAACGTCCTGTTTCCTGTCTTCTTCTATGTGTTTCCTCTTCTTCAGGATTGCTACATTTCCCCTCGGGACAGCCAAAACCCCCCTTGGCGAGGGCTTGAGTCGTTCCTACGGGATTGACACGGCTTCATCCGGGCGACATGATCGACTTCCGTTGTAGCTGAACGACGACCGGTTGCGATCATGCGTGCGATTTCGTAATTCAGATCACTGACGTGGTTGAGGACAACGTATGGGCCAGCGTAATGCGCCAATATTTTCTGGGCTAAACCAGGTTTCCGGAGAGGTCGCCAAAGCCACAATAAGTCTCCTGGTGCGGAAGACACATGACGATGCTGTCTGTCGTATCGAGCTTTTAAACGCTCTTGCGAAGCCAAAATCCGCAAACGGGCGAGATAGCGAGCTTCTTTGGCCAGACTAATATTTTCGGCGATGCAAGGTTCGTTATGGACGGAATAGCAAAGATTTGTGTCGAGGGAATACCGAGGAGCACGGGCACAGAGAAGAAAAAACGGGCTGTAGCCGGTTGTGTCATGTGTTGCAGTGTTGAAGGCAAACAATATAAACGGCAGTATTGTATTCCATTTCTTTTGGTCTGATGCAATATACATAGAGAGCATGTTGACGAGTGTGCGGTTGGTGCACTCCGTCAAAC
The DNA here is from genome assembly GCA_023969395.1 of Amblyomma maculatum. Classification (NCBI taxonomy): domain Eukaryota; kingdom Metazoa; phylum Arthropoda; class Arachnida; order Ixodida; family Ixodidae; genus Amblyomma; species Amblyomma maculatum. The sequence goes on along the minus strand of JAJIZL010020940.1, from coordinate 3,845 downwards.
CGTTGGTTTGAGTGTGGTATGGTGCGGAGTGTTGAAAATGTAACGAGCGCAATCTGAGACGCTCTTCAACAACATGTGCCGTAAACTGCCGACCTCTATAACTGATGATCGCTCGCAGAGGTCCATGGCGCAGGATGACGGAACGGAGCACACGTGATGAGAGGTGGCTGAAGGAAGAACAGCCGTTTCGCTGTAGCGGGTGAGGTGGTCGGCACAAACCACGATCCAGTGATTTCCATCGGAACATTTCGGGAAGGGACCCATAAGGTCGATTCCAACTTTCTGAAATGCACCATGTGGTGGAGTCAGAGGATGCAGCAGGCCCTGTGGCGTGGACGTAGCACGTTTGTGTCTCTGGCACTCAGTGCAGCGCGCCGTATATTGCTCAGTCGTCTGGCGCATTTTCGGCTAATAAAACCGGTCGCGGGCACGGTGCAGCGTTCACGCAGAGCCCAGGTGACCGGAACTGGGGTCGTCGTGCATGGCACGCAGGATGCGTGAGCGGTAACTCTCGGGAACCACAAGTAGAAAATTCGTGCCGTTGCTGGAGTAATCCTTATTGTACAGAAGGCTATCACGGAGACAAAATGGACTGAGAGCGGTGGAATCGCGCGCCGCCGCAAGCAGTGGCTCAGGCTTATGTCGATTTCTTGCGCAGTTCTCAGAGCCGAGGCGTCAGGAAACTTGGGAACGACGGAGGAGACGTAGTGATCGAAGTGAGCAGTCACATTCGGTCGTAGGAAGGCGGAGACGTGAAAGACAGTCTACATCAGCATGTTTGCGGCCACTTTTGTACGAAACAGTGAAGTCCTACTCCTGCAGATGAAGGGCCCAGCGTGCCAGACGATCAGATGGATCACGAAGGTTGACGAGCCAACACAGGGCATGATGGTCCGTCACAACCGTGAAATAGCGTCCATATAGGTAGCCCCAAAATCGCTGAACAGCGTAAACTACAGCGAGGCACTCCTGCTCCGTAACAGTGTAGTTACACTCAGGTTTGCTGAGGGAACAGCTTACATACGCAATTACATGCTCGCCAGTTACCGAACGTTGCACAAGAAAAGCACCAATACCAATCCCACTCGAATCAGTGTGGACTTCCGTCGGAGCGGAGGGGTTGAGGTGCCGTAGTATGAGATGTGACGTAAGCAGAAACTTTAGCGGGTGGAAAGACACGTCACAATCCAGTCGAGCGGGACATCCTTTTGTAGAACGGACGTCAGAAGGTAAGCGACGTCGGCAAATCTTGGGATGAATCGTCGAAAGTAGGAGCGTAGCCCCAGAAACCTTCGGAGCTCCTTTTGATTCTAGGGTCGTTCAAATGCTACAACTGCTGCAGTCTTCTGTGGATCTGACCGAACTCCATCGTGGTCGACAAGAGTCCGAGTACTACAGCTTGACGCTCGCCATAGCGCCACTCTTTAGAATTCAGGGCAAGGCCAGCCTTCTGAAGGCAATCTAAAACAATAGCGAGTCGCATGTTATGTTCAGTAAACGTCCGGCCAAAAATAACAACGTCGTCTAAATAGCACGTGCTGATTTCGCACTTGAGGCTGCGCAGTACTGTGAACATAAATATTTCAAAACTGGCCGCTGTAGACATTACATAGGCCAAAGGGCATCACATTTAATTCATATAGGCCATCCGGCGTAACAAATGCAGTTTTTTCTTTGTCAGCGGAGTCCTTCGGAGTCTGCCAATACCCCGATCGCAAATCAACCGAAGAGAAATAAGATGCAGAGAAAAGGCAATCTAAGACATCGTCGATCCGCGGGAGAGGATACAAGTCCTGTTTAGTGATGGAGCTGAGGAGACGGTAGTGAATGCAGAGTCTCCATGTTCCGTCCTTTTTTTTTTTTACCAATATCACGGGAACGGCCGTAAGACTGGAGGGCTCCTTAATTACGCCCCTGTTCAACATTACTCGGTGATCACCTTGCGCTCTTACGACGACACGCGGTACGGCTTTTGGCGGATCGGATGGGCAGATACCTTGTCAATCCTGTGGCGTGCGCGCGACAGCGGAAAATGTTGAGAGCCGTTGGAGTGCGCTAAATCAAAGTCGGACCCATGCTGGGACAAAAGGTTCTTCAACATCTGTCGTTGTGAGGTATTCAACAATGAGCTGATCATCGGAAGAAGCTTCTCGTCAACAGGTGAGTTAGTTGCGGTTAGTTAGTAATGAGAGTTACATAATTAGGTATAGCTGCGCTATATGAAGGGAGTTTAAGCCCGTAGGAAAAACACCCGGTTCCGGTTAGCAATTTATAGTCCACAGTCCGGTACGGCCATCTTTGGAATAACCCAAACAATGCAGCACTAACACATTTTTCTTTACGTACTGTGAATGACGAGGCATCACAGTAGCCTGAAATGAGTCGTTAACGGCGCGGGAGCTGGACACCTGTACGCACACTGCAGAATGTGGCGGCGGTACGAGGACTTCATCACACACAGTCCAGCTTACCATGATAATGACGGTGAGATTTAGATGTTTTAATCAGGTTAGCCACAGTGGTGTGGATGTATAACATCCGCCTCGCGTGCAAGATGACCGTGTTTCTAATTCCGGTGCCGTGCAATTCCCGACCAGAATACAAAACATCGGCGCGATGATGGATTTGCATCAACTGGTTTAGGTTGCGACATCTCCGGTGAACACCACCAGAAAACGCACTCCCTTACTCAAACAGAATTCGACTATCCTGGAGTAGTAATTGATCGCAACCTCCTATGAATAATCCAACAAATTCCCGACCCTGAGTCTACAGCGTCTGCGCAGCAACTGACCACGGTGGCGGTCAGACCTGCAACGCAGCAAAGGCTGCTAAGAATCTCTGGCTTCGGACAGGCCGCCATTAGAAACTGACCCAGGAAACTTTTAATCCTGGAACTCTAACTAGTGAGGCTAGTTTAGCAGGACTGTTCGAGGAAGTAGAGGGTATGAAATAGGATGTGATAGAGCTCAGTGAGATTAGGATGCCATATGAGGCATTTACCGTACTGAACTGGAAACATGCATTGTGTTATCGAGGTTTATCGGAAATACGTGTGCCAGAAGTAGGGTTTCTTGTCAATAAGTACACAGGTGGTAATATAGAGCTATTCTACAGCTATAATGAGAGAGTGGTAGGCATCGTAATTAGCCTTAATTAGCGATATAATCTCATAAACTGAAGGTTGTGCAGGCCTACTTGCCGACATGTATTCATGACCCGCAGTCGAAACCTTTATGAAGATATAGAATTGGCAATGAGAATAGTAAAGAAGCGATAAATTTTATACTGGGTGACTTCAATGCCAAGGCAGGGTAGAAGCTTGCTGTTGGGGACTATGACATTGGTTCTAGGAATAGCAGGCGAGAGGTACTAGTTGAGTTAGCAGAACGCAATAGCTCAAGAATCAAAAATACCTTCTTCAGCAAACGGAAGAAAGGAAATGGACATCATCAAATGAACATATCAGTGAGACGTTCCAGCAGTGACGAAGGAAGAAGTTAAGAAAACGTTTCCATAAATTTCCAATAAATTAAAGTCTCATAAATAAAGGTGTCAGCCAAGACGACAGGATCTCCCCAGTACTATTCACTGTACTATTCACAGTATTGAGGTTGGTTTGGAAACAGGGATAAGGGTTGATGAAGAAAATCTCAGTAATCGGCGATTCGCTGATGACGTTGCTGTGTTAAGTAGCTCTAAGGATGAACTCCAAAGAATAATTGATGACCTAGAGAGGAATAGCGGAAAGGCAGGCTTGGGAATCAATATGCAGAAAACAAAGGCAATGTTTGAGACATTTGAGACATTACTTGAAGAAAAAACAGAAGTATCATAAACTCTAC
>JAJIZL010020938.1:341536-356597 GCA_023969395.1 Amblyomma maculatum | reverse complement strand
TATTATTATTATTATTATTATTATTATTATTATTATTATTATTATTAGATGGCGCCCAGTAAGGACGCATGTGCGCTGTGCTCTCGCGAGTTTTTTGGCAAGCACCAGTTTTTACGCTGTGCCGATTGTGCGAAACGTGTTCACATGAAGTGCGTCACTTGGGCGGATGATGAGGTGCAACTTTTGAAGTCCGGCTCTCGATCATTCGCGTGCAATTTGCGTGCGTCGTCGTCGTCTGACGGTGTTAGGCTTAGCGACGGTGGTGCGCCGGCAGCTGCGTTCCTTTCTTCCATCGCCCGGCTCCTGTCCAGCCACCCGACCGGTTTTCCCCCTTCAACCGCGACCGGCGAACATGGCGGTGAGTTTGCCTCGCTATGGGCTCTCCTCCTCGACGCGCTTGAGGGAATCTCTTTTCTGAGCGATGAGGTCGCCCAACTACGGGAGGAGAACGAGCGTCTTCGTGGAGAGAACTCGCGGGCTTTCGTACAACAAGCCGAGGTCGTTGCCTCTTTACATGGCGATGTTCGCGCCCTACCCCTGGAGCTTGTGCGGTGCGCTGCTTCGCAGTGTGAGCGTCCTCTCGTTGTTTCTGTGGGCAATCCTACCCGTGAGGAGCAGCCGTCTGTGGACTACTCCACTGCTCTTCATCGAGGGATGACTCCCGGCGATATTACCTGTTCATCTTCTGCCTCTGCTCCTAACTGTGCGGTTAACCCACCTAGTGCGATGAAGAAGCACCGAAGTCGAGCCATCACTGGCGCATCGAGCTCATCTGTCCTGAACGTTGCCATTTACCAAAAGAAGCGTCCGAAGACTATTTTCGTCTCTAAGCTCAGTCCCGATACAACATCGGTAGACCTTACCATCTAAAATCAGTGAATATTACCCCCATTTCCTGCCTGCAGCTGAAAACAAGGTACGGCTCCTACTCGTCCTTCCATATTGAAGTTGATGAAGAACCCTACAGTAAGCTTGTTGAGCCTTCGATGTGGCCGATGGGTTGCATATACAAGGACTTTCGGGGGAAGCTCTACGACGATATGCTGCATCCCTCAAAACTGACGCAAAATTGCAGTGGTCTCTAATTTGGACATCTGTTATCAAAACGCCCGAGGTCTTCGGACTAAGGGATCTAAATATTCTTCTAGCGTTTTGTCCTGTTGTTATATCGCTGTTGTGGTTACCGAAACCTGGCTTTCAAGTGATATTCCTTCCAATGATTTCTTTCCAAATAATTACTCTGTTTTTCGTAGCGACCGCCCCGAAACAGGACCCAAACAAAGAGGAGGTGGAGTGCTCATTGTTATTGACAGTTCTGTGAAGTGTGTTCGATGTTCCGATTTGGAAACTGTTGAATAATGTGTGTGGCTTGAGCTCACTTTAAATCAACATGAAAAACCTGTACTTGCAGCTTTCTACATTCCTCCGAATCTTCCTCCTCCAGCCTATGATGATGTTCTGCTCTCAATCGAACATGTTATAACCCGTCATAGCAAACACAAACTTCTTATTTTAGGCGATTTTATTACTCCAGGTATCAACTGGAACTCATTTATTCCTTCTCACAACAATCATTACATATTAAGTAAGTGTAACAGTCTAATTGATTTTATAGCCTTTAACTCTTCGCAGCAACACAATTTCATTGAAAATTGCTGTGGTAATATTCTTGACATCTGTCTATCGAATTTTGAAAGTGTTCGACTCTTGAGTTCTGACATACCGCTCACTCGCTGTGACAAATTTCACCCTCCTCTTCTAGTTACTACTGCTGTCTCTGCCTCACCTTCTACTAATTCAGATCGGGTGAGGAATTCATCCCGTTTCGCGTATGCATGTGGTGATTATGTCAGTCTTTTCAATTTCTTCTCTTCCGTCGACTGGTCCCTTTTAAATGACATTAATGATTCAGACGGACAAGTCAGTCGCTTCACTGAAATAGTTCTTGATGGTATGGTCGGTACATACCTTTGCATACTCCTACGCGTAGGAAGTACCCTTCCTGGTTTTCAAAGGAACTAATAAAGGCGTTAAAACTTAAAAAGGGGCCCATCTTAAAGCGAAACGCCTTGGGTTTCACAATTGGGCAGATGAGTTTCGCCGCTTGCGTTCTCTTTGCAAACGCTTATACAAGCGGGACTACGACTCCTATCTTGAGTCTTTAGAGAGGAGGGCCTCAAATCGTCCTAGTCAGTTCTGGCGTTACGTTCGTAAGCGTTCCATTAAATCAGATTTGAGTATCAGCTTAGTTGACTCTCAGGGTTCGGAAATTCGGGATGTTGCCGACAGTTTTGCCCAACATTTTTCCTCCGTTTACAAACATCCACATTGTGATTCCGTTTGCCTCCCATCTGGTGCACTATCTAATTCCGTTCTCTTTGACGAAGAGTTGATAACTGAGAGTCTTTAGCGTTTGAGACCATCTTTGTCTCCTGGCCCTGATGGCATTCCAGCCGCCACAATAAAAGCCTTCAGTTATATCTTTGTACCAGTACTGACTGCCATATTTATTAACTGTTTAAAAAATGCGGCCTTTCCTCGCGTGTGGAAAACTGCACGCGTGTTTCCTGTCTTCAAGTCTGGAAACAAATCTGATGTTTCCAATTATCGTCCGATTTCGCTTCTATGTGCAACCTCTAAGCTTTTCGAATTAGCTTTGTACAACGTACTTTCCTTCCATCTCAAACATATCATAGCACCGAATCAACATGGCTTCATATCGAGTCGCTCTACTTCTACCAACCTAGTCACGTTTATGACGTATGCCTCTGCAGCAGTCCTTCAGAAGGGTCAGGTTGACACTGTTTATTGTGATATGAGCTAAGCTTTCTACGTTGTTACTCACTCACTACTTCTTGAAAAGCTTCTACTCTCTGGCGTCGAAGTCTCACCGTAGCCCTCCTACGCAACTATCTCCTTGATCGCTTCTGCTTTGTCAGTGTCAATGGACAGACTTCTTTCGTTTACCCTGCAACCAGTGGAGTTCCTCAGAGTTCTTTACTAGGCCCGCTTCTCTCCTCCGTTTTTATTAACAATGTTTCCTCGGTGATCAAAAACTCCTCGTTTCTTCTTTATGCTGATGATATAAAAATATTAAAGTTAATACAATCTTTTCAAGATTGTTTGTTATTGCAATCGGACATATCTGCTTTTTCTGATTGGTGTGCGAAGAATCGACTTACCTTCAATTCTTCCAAATCTAGAGTTGTCTCCTTTACTCGTAAAACACATAGCTTTCTCTACCATTTATCTGTGAATTCTGTGCTGTTGGACAGGGTTGATGAAATTAATGACCTTGGTTTACTTTTTGACCGCAACCTCAGCTTCTCTCAAACTAAGCGCATTGCTCAGCGGGCTATGCGCACACTGGGATTCGTTTGCAGACTTTCGAGAGAGTTCCGTACTTCACTTCCGTTCTTAAAACTGTATCTGTCCATATGCTTGCCTCTCTTGGTGTACGCGTCGGTTCTTGGAATGCAACTTGCAAATCGAACTTGGACAATGTTGACAGAGTACAAAAAAAAAAAAAATTTACGGATATTTAATTATAGCTTTCCTTGCGCAACTTCCTCCTCTCGCTCCACCAGGAGCGCTCAAATGAATCTTCCTTCTCTTCACTGCCGTCGTATCAGAGTTGACATTATTTTTCTGTACGAACTCCTTCATGGCCACATTCTGTGCCCTCAGCTCTTAGAGTACATCCTACTGCGCGTTCCGCGAAAGAGCATGAGGGAATTCAGACCATTTCAAGTTTCTCCGACTCTTCATTCCCATTCCCTTCTGGACAGAATGCAGTGGTTATTTAAATCTTTTTGTCCTCACCTTGACATCTTCCAAAACTCGCTCTGTTCATTTATATTGGATGTTCGTAGCGTTGTATTCTAAACAGTACTTTATGATGCATATAACTCCCACTTTCTATCCTAAAATATTGTATTTACTTCACTTTTTGCTTTTTCTCCTGTTCAATGCTGTCTGTATCTAGAACTGCTTTTTATCCGTTTCTTACTTGTATCTAAACTTAAAACTTTATATTCGATTCTTACTGTCCCGTGTTCAATTTTGTTTATTATATAATTCTGTATTTCTAGCCTGTGTTTTAAGTACCACGCACTTGTTGCGCCTGGATGATTGTTTATTCTATGTATATTTCTATATTACTATAATCAATCTCAGTTATTTGTTGTTGTTTTTTCTCTCTATCTACCGTTCTTTATTTTTTCAACAATTCTCTCACTGTGTATATAAGTAATGCAACTCATTGACTGCTTTTTTTTCGTGATACTTTTCGTCTCAGCTTCATTTCATATGTTATTTCTTCTTCTGTGTTCTCTCTGTATGTAAACATGTTTGTTTATTTTCATTTTTGTTTCTTTTTTATTTGTGCTGCAGCACGAAGACCACATGGTTGTTCCTGCGCACTATAAATAAAGATTGATTATTATTATTATTATTATTATTATTATTATTATTATTATTATTATTAATCACTTTCAGGACGAAGCCATACATGACGGTGCACCGATAGCGCTTCATTCACTGCCGGACAGCCCCACCTTCCCAAGCGATAATGCATAGACAGCCGAGATTTATGTAAACTGGTTTAAAAATTAAGAACTTTTGTCAGTCAATTAATTATCATTAGCAACTAAAAGGGGAGCCAGAATACGACGAAATGTCTCCGTTGATCATTAACTGCAATGTATCATTTCCTTTCGTTCTCCGACTTGTTACCCAAAGCTATGAATGAATGAAACAAGCTGCCCAGGAAGTACCATAACACAACTAATCGCTTGCCTGAGCTTTGGAATATGTTCTCCGATGTTTGACAGTTTGTCTACCAAAGTAGTTTGCTAATTTTATTTTCGCTTCGAACAGTCGTTTGCAATTTATTATTACCGTTGCAATCTACATGGAGGTATGGGGATAGCAAAAAAAAAAATGCAAACACCAGCACCCCTAATACTACTACAGTTGAAACGCAGTATCAACACTGATAACATTTAGTACGGGGACGAAAGAGAGTATACGAAGCCCAAGGGAAGTGCCCTCTATCCATACCTAATACGAATGGAGCTGACAGTTATTGGCGTCGAGTGACGTACTCTAACCGTTCTAGGGAGGCACTACTTGTAGAAATGAATTATTGTGCTGTTAGAAAACAAGTAGGTTCACTGACAGTAGAAGTAACAACGACCTGGTGCCGGTGACGTGTTCCAAACAAGCGACTGTCGCAATTCATAAGGCGCAGTCAGTCGACGCAGATCACATTTAACACTGTCGATAAGGAACTATTGATATAGCACAGCTTTCTCTCATCCCGTTCTTATTACTTTACATGAAACATTGAGCTCAACAAGGTGTAGCAGATATGCGCGGTTGTGGTTCGGTTGTAGCGCTACTAAGGAGCGTATCGAGAAATGCAAAGGCACAAGGATGACAGCGGAAAATTCAACAGGACGGGTGCCAACTTTCAGCAAATTATGTTATGAAGAGCGAAGCTTCCACTAACATTACAACGCTAATTCTGGTTGGAGCACTAAAAGTTTTACACATATTCGTCGTGCCATCGTATCCCGAGTTAGCGCTTGTGTGTCGTTCATTCTTTCGTGTACTTTTTGCGCTATTTTTTATCATGAACCTTCACCAACTTGCCCAACTTTCGGCGTTACAGATATAAGGCAGGTGGTGGTGAATGATATCCAGTAAAAGTATGCGCATGAGGGCTTAAATAATTTTTAAAATTTAATGCAATAATGTGGGCTATTAGATGAGCCTAAGTAGACGTCTCCGAATCGATATGAGCCACCTAGATTTTTAAACATGTCGACAATATCTGTGTACTCTATTCCGTTTGTTTTAGCTCTACCCCGAACTTTTTTTCTAGTCCAGTGAAATAATTTTGAAATAAAATGAGCCATACACAAGCAGCCTCTGCCTATTTCTCAGCATGTCCCCAAAGTGTTCGCGCCTCATCTTTCGGAAAACTAGCAGAAAAGAGACAACCGCTATATACCTGCACGTACGCACCGCAATGCAATGAGCATGGTCAGTTCGGAATGACCAATAACGAGCACAATTTGTGAAATGAGACTTCTGGTGTCCTTTTTACACGGTTTGTACAACCGTAAGCAACTCATGAGCCAAGACTGTTTGTTCTGATCATGTTACATGCGGCGCACTTGAACGTTTTTACCACCACCACCACTACTTGAACAATCTCTACTTCTCCGTGCACTCAAAAGCCGCGCTCTGCGGCAACTGGCTCGCTTTTCTGCCCCCCTCAAGATGGTTTCGTGGAGGCTTCACTCGATGGGCGCACCCTCCACTTCAGCAGTTTTTTAATAGCCTCCTTGGATTACTGCTTAACTGGCAGTGTTAGGGCTATTAATATTAGATATCCGATATACATGTCTAATGAAGTACAAAACGGCAAAGCTACGGCTGCTGTTCATTGGTGGGTCATAAAGTAGGCGTCGAGCGAATGTCATGGCTACGTATTCCAGGCAATGTGCTTGTTTTTGTTTTCTCCTTTTTAGTCAATACAAAGATTATTTGACGCTATAGGATTACGCTACTTTTCAAGCACTACAAAAAAGCGTTGCGCTCTTCATCTTTACTAATTACTGTTTGCTGTCTTTCGTATATATACATAACGGTGCCACTCATCTCTTTCGAGGACAATTTTTTTCTTCAAGCGTGCAAAGAAAATGTGTAAACGTTAGCAGCTGTGTATCCAATACATATCGGTCGCCGACTGCGCTTGAAACAAACCACTGAGCTTGTAGAAGAGTAGATGCAGTCCATGACGGCATCCAGCATGTTGGCACGTAGAATCCACTTCAGCTCCAGGTCCCTGTAACGCATCACGTTCTTCAGCAGAGCGTCTTCCCAGGCGTACATCTTCACCACGCGAATTGTGGAAATCAGGTCCGTGGTGGCCTTGAGACGTTCGTCACGAGCCTGAACTGCGTGCACCTGTAAGATATTTAAGTTTGCTCTTCGCTATTCGGTGCTGTTTGTTATATCGGCTTGCGTGCATTGCAATTTAATAGTAGCGCAAAAGTGCGTCTTTAGGCTTTATTTCCTGTAGCAGCAAGTCCATTTGAAATAATGCACGAGAGGAAATTTGCAATCGACCCTATGTGCAGCTCCTGCACAAAATATAGGCCCTTTGCGCTGCCGGTGAAGATATAAAGAATTTTTAAACAAATTCTTGAAAAGGGCTTTGAACATAGTATTTTCCCATATTCTACAACTTCTCCATAACAACAATACGTCATCAAATCCCACCGCATCAAGTTTGTAGTTTGTAGCTATTTTGAAAAAAACACACCCATTGCTTTTCTATGGACTTTTTAACTACTCTTCAGGGGGCGCACGTCAAATAAACTTCAGAAAACTTTTCAGTTTATCGGAAACTTAGGCCATCTTCTTAAATATGAATTTATTCAAGTATAGATAGTCCCTACATACCCGACAATTATTTTCAAAATTTTCGAACGCTGTCCACACACTGATTCCCAACTTTCACTACTATGCACGAGCACAGGCCCATACTTTAAAACCACAGTTTTATTAAGCACCGCAAGCTCAGACCATGACAATCAACATGTGCATGACGGTATCTCACAATATACCTCTGTTACCCCACAGTAAGGAGTTTCCAGAGTTGGACTTGGTAGCACGTCAGTCTAGTTCACGAGAGCCTCAAAGACTTGGACTGGGACTTGGAATAAAGCCCTTTTTTTCCTTTGTTAGATCGAAGTTATATCACTGCTTAGGTCTCAACGATACGAGAACCGGTAGGCAAACAATATTCTCATGACGGCGGGCATTATCTACGGATATATGCGGCACATGGTGATGCAAGAGAACAAAAAGCAAGACTCTGGATTACAATTGCACACACGCACCACTGACGTAGTTAGTCCTAGCACATGCAACAGTTCTTATAATAGTCGCATTATGTATGTTCAGTCTTTGTGAAAAGTGTAGCGGCCACGGGGTTTACTTTTGAGCCACTTCATGCGGCTTGGAAGGCATTTTCACTGTTTCTAATCTCTTGATGGTAAGATGATCTTTGTCCTACCCTCTCCAATGCGAAAGACATCCGCTAATGCTGAATCAGCGCCACTGCGCGGCTCAGAAGCAGAAGCCGAGACTGTAAATAAACTACAGATATCACATATATCAATGCACTGCCGTGAATTGCTCTACATTCATTGGACGGCTATACACGTTGGATATTCGCCCCGCCGTGGTGGTGCAGTGGTTATGGCGCTCTACTACTGTGCCCAAGGATGCGGGATCAAATCCCGGCCACGGCTGCTGCTTTTCGATAGAGGCAAAAAGCAAGGCGCCTGTGTGCTGTGCGATGTCAGTGCACGCTAAAGAACCCCAGGTAGTCGAAATTTCCGGAGTCCTCCACTACGGCGTCTCTCATAGTCTGAGTCGCTTTGGGACGTTAAACCCCACAAACCAAACCAAACAAGCTGAATATTCTGGTTTCCTCATTTATCCATATATTTTGTTGAATCCTAATCCTGTGAGCATTTTATTTACGTTGTTCGCAAGCCTTTAAGTTTGCATTGTAATAATATACGTCCTTCACAGGTGATAAAAAGGAGCCCTCGTGTCTCTTTGAAAGTGCAGCGCTGCTCACAAAAGCATCATTTATGAAGGGGTAATAGCCTACTTATGCTCAAATTGCGGGCGCTACGTTATCAACTTGTTTCAAGCTGAGCCTGAGTTATGCTCTGCGATTTTTAATGTCAACATATTATCATGGAAATTATCTGTTCTCTTTATTTTCGTTTGCGAGAAACTTGATCAACAATATACAGAAGCAACTGACTGCTTTAATATTTAGCTGTTCCGGTCCCAACGATAGTCTTTCATCTACAGATAAACCGTTCCGATATTAAGGCAGGCTGCTGGGCTCTCCGGCACGTTAACGCTTTGCAACTCAGCACCGCACATGAAAGTGCGAAGAGAGTAGACGCAACATGGTTTAACTGCTTAAAACTGACTAGGTAGTCGGTACTCGCCGTGTCTTCTTCCTCCTTGTCTGGTATGTTGCGCTGAAGGTCGAAATAGTCGAGCATACTTTTCGCCGCGAAACGGCACACCTTTATAGCGTGAAGTTTTCTTTTTGATTTTGATTAGGGCGTCATTATTCAGCTCCCCTATCAGCCCCTATGTAGCGCTGGTTTCGCCTCACAGGCAATTATGCTTTTAATATATAGCCTACCGAGTGCGAGGTATTAATCATTCTATTTTTGATGAAGGAAAATCTCTTCGTTATAGTAACCTTTCCTACCAGCATCGGCTAGCGTGAGTTCTGAAAAGCATCTGAGATCATTCACGGCTGAAGCGTAGGCTTATGCATTGGACTGAAAGCGCTGCTGCAGCAAAGGGAGCTTATTGCCAGCTCCTTACCCTGCCTGCACCATATCCCGAACTTGATGTGCTACAGTCTCAAAGTTTCTCCATATTTAGACAAAAACAACATCCCCAGCATATCTCTGTAATGCCTTCGTTCACACCCCTGTAGCCTCAAAACACTTTCTAAGTAGCCTAAAGTGGAGCAGTATTCTCTCCGACTGACTGTCCCCGTTAAATTTCCAGCTTTATTATTATGGTCCCATCAGTCTGCAGTGACAAGGTGGCATCAGCTAAATGGAATTTTCAACCGGCGACAATCCGACACGCAACAAATTTCCCTAAAACTTGACTGTGCTAGAAATTAAGCGCTTTTTGACTCTCTCTCTCCCTCTCAGCTGTTAGTTGAAAAGGGCCCAATATAAATGAATCGTAATGTCAAGGGTAGTCTTATGTCGGGACGCATAGGGAAATTTAAACCGAAGCTATTCTCTCTGTCGTGCGGTTACAAAATGAAATTGATCTCGGCAGCCAGTGCAGGACAGCACTTATGCAGGGACAGCTTCTTCCTTTATAATTACTCTCATGCATATTACTCTCATGAAATGACATAAAGGAGGCGGACAGCACAATTGCTGCGCTCGCCATCATTACATGTGTCTCATCAGTCTACAAAAGATGTATATTACACTGTTACCCGTTTAATTTAATATACAATCACACAGCGTGTTGAAGTCAAAGTATAAGCACCTACCTGTCGGTAATGTTGAAAATGTTTGTCGGTGCTAAAATATAGAGAATAGTAAAATTGCTGAGGCTTAGTGCTGGTGTAAAGAGGGCAGTACGTTTTCCAAAATGATAGTGAGAGCGGGAGATAGAAAATGGCCTGAGCACAACACAGGGCATACGCAGAGAAACCAAAACGCACCCTTTCCGTGTCTATAATTCCCTCCCTCCAGAAAGGGTGCATTGAGGTACCCGCCAGCGCAAGTTAGATTCCCAGGTGGTCGAAATCACTCCCTCCACTACGGCTCCTCTTTCTCACTTTCCTATCCCACCTTCTTCCCTTCGCTTACGGCGCGGTTGAGGTGTCCACAGAAAACAAGCGAGACTGTTACCGCGCCTTTCCCTTCCTATAAATCAATCAGTGCACCAATTTATTGATGGCAGAAAATGGGTGCATCAGTGCCAATGTACCCTTTTTAGAACTTTCTGGAGGGAGTTAGCTATATAGACACAATGCACCTTTTGAAGGTTCAATTTTGTTTACAGAGCATTTCTTACTGCGTTCGTAACTGAGCTACATATTCCTACTATGAAGAAATCGCATGCTCAACTTACCCAAATGTGCTTCTGAAGCAACGAGGCTAAGAAGGGCAATAAGAGGACACATATATTCCACGCGGCGCAGCACAAGGTAGGCCCGGCACCGATGCGCATGGCCAGCATCCAGTACAGGAACGGAAGGGACAGCACTCCGAAGAGAGGCACGGGAAACACGAAGCAAAAGGTGCAGATCATCCAGCAGTCCACGCTGAGCAACGATGTCACCTGACCAACCGGATAACGAGCTTTGCTTTGGGCCGACATGGTGGTCACCTGGAACACACCGTGACACTCTCATCTCTCAGGAATTCTGCACAACTGATTCGTCAGGGGCAACCAAATGCCAAAGTCCGCGTGCAGCTCTGCAGCGTCGCACCAGCGATAGGCGATCACTACGAACCTTTGTGAAGAGAAACCCCTGAAGCATACCGCGTGCTCGGGCTCCAAAGTTGATCAGTAGGTCCATCTGGTAGGTCGAGACCAGAAACTCAAAGGTACTTGTAGCAGAAAACAGCAGCACAGCGGTCATCATTTCCGCTTTGCTGCTGCTCTCTATCAGCAACCTGCAAATTACAAGGTAAAAAACTAATGAAAGTTCAAGCTTTCATTCTAACCATGGAATGCTGGGAGTAAAAAAGAAGCAAAACAATTTGGTCATGAATTATACTGCGCCATTTACGCGACAACGTTCATCGCTCCGGACTGCCAACTCTCCTCCCTCATACTTGCTCTCGTGCTAGTATCTTGCTACACATATAATTACTTATCTTGAATTTCGTACCCTAATATCTCACGCATATACCTTTAAATACAGCCATCTGGGGAAAGACACCCGGCGTAGATATAAAGCCTCGCTTAACCTAACCGTACGAATGTGCCTCTGAGCCCTAGTGCAGCGTGCCTGACACGGAAGGTAAGAGTCGTGGAAGGTTGATATCACACTCTAAACACAAATAAGCCTATAAGAGAGTAAAAAGGGAGTAGCATGTGCTTTAGCGAAGTTCTTAACAGGGGCATGGTGTTCTCACAAGCCCTCGGATAGATTTTCAACAATTACTATACGGAATGCTATACTTTTGAAACAGGAGCATATTCATTCTCAAATAATATTTGTTTCATTTATTTAGCAATTAAAGAAGGCTTTTAATCACTGCAACAGAAGTTTTGACGTTAGCACTTGAAGACACAGAAATGTCATTTATGATTTTCGTAACTGCTTCAAATTATTTTCATGTGAGAATTGGCTCCCACATGTCTAGTGATGAAAATCTGCCCCAAAAGAAGGTCAGGGTGCCCTGACTTTAACAGGAAGGGAGCTATAGGACAAGCTACTCCCTTTTGGTTCCCTTCTTGGCTTATTCGTGTTTACAGTGCACCCTATATCCACCCACGAATGTAGAGGCATTGATGAGGCGCAACTCCCGGTGCGTGCGGCTGGCAGGGCTGAGCATAAAACGTGACAGTGCAGAGAAATAAAAGATGCCTATCTCCGTCACGCTTACCAGACGGCGCTACTGAGCAGTACACCAGAAGCGCGCTTTTATGACGGATAAGCACGAAGAGAAAGCATGCATGTAAATATTTTTTCCGCTATGCTACAAGTGACCTCTGCGTTAGGGGCTGAGGCACCGTGAATGGTTGTAAAAATGTCACTATTCCAGCCAGCTTTTGCCAAGGGTGGTGACTAAACGCCCATAATAGTCGGCATTCAGTTGCGGTTGTTCTCTATTCCACATACGCATTCCACATTTCTGTATTCAAAAGAACATTGCAGTCCAGTCTGTCTTTTGCATGAGAGCAGAGGGGCCTTGCTAGCCCTGTATGTTCCCTGTAGGTGGATCCAGTTCCACAGAAGGATGAGTCCAGATGGTTCTTATTCTCCTCTCGCATCTTATTTGCAACTAGATGAAGACAGTGAAGTGAAAGCTCAATATTTCTAGAATTTAATGTTAGACGTGTTTGATGATGCAAGCATCTTGCAGCGTCGTAAAACAAAATATACCTTGTGAGCTGGAAAGATCGAAAATCAACCTAAAGATTGAGGGCCAGCAGACCATGCTATTTTTTTCTATTTTATTTATTTTGGGATACTGTCAACCCCAATCAGAGATTTTTACAGGAGTGGGTTCATTTGCTCATACAGACATACACACGTACGTACAGAAGGCATATAGACATGTGTACAGAAGGGTAAAATCAAATGCTCTTACAATAAAAGGAAAAAAGAAAAGGAGGCAAGCTTATGAAAAATGAAATATACAGGCATTCACAGGTTGACGTCATTACAGGCTCACATTATACATAGAAAATAAAAACGGCACCTCATATATCTATTCCACGACATCAACGCGCTTTCTACAACACAGACCAAATAATAATTCCTTTTCAAGCACAATATTTCCTTTTCAAGCACAAGAATTTAATAAGAGCAAACAAAGAAGCCCTCATTATTCAGTGAAACGCGCAAGATTTTCAAGTGATTTCGTCATCCGCGCGCTCCGACCACGTCGACTACGCCTGCTGCTGGCCATGAATGAAGGAACGGTCCCCATACTGAAGTGCCAAAATTTTTCAAGTGTAACGAATACAAAGTTGTTGAAACCGCCGCGATTCGGCAAATTTCAAGAATGATATGGTGGACCGGTGCTCGGGTTTTCGGCCATCTATGAAATTTGGATGACTGATCTAGAACGATCACCACAGGATGGGACAGAAGAGAATTTGGCCCACATAACGGAAACTGAAGAATGGGATCGCGATGAGGTTCTGCACAGCGACGACAACGACGCAAAAGTCGCGAACGAAGTTTTATATTACATGCAGGGTTCCTGACTAAGAAACAGCAAAAATGTTTTCCTGCTCAAAAGGTAGCGTGTTCTTTCCGGGCATAGACAACAAGGAAAGGAGCCTTTCTGACATTGTGCGAGATGAGCTGTTGATTCATGCACCAAACCTTTAACCAGCCTGCTAATAACGGCAGAGAATATATTTTCTCCCAATGCAAATGGACAACTGCGATGTCTTTTGGCGCACTACCAACCATTTTCGGGGCACATTTCATCTAACGTGTCGAGAGAACCAACATAAAAATAAAGTTAATTGTTGTGAAGAATCTGAAGGACCTCCCTTCAACCAATAGCTGCCGAGTTATGCCATGACGTCACGAACGACCGAGTCGCACCTACGAGTATCGTTTGAAAAGCGATTTTGTTAGTGTGCGTCCTTCCTGTCAAATATTTCCTAAAGGTTTTTCGAGTTCAAGCAAAAATTTATAGCATTACTCAATTCGATCGCTGGTCGTTTGTTCATCAGAGTACGACAGGTAAAACGAGGAAATCTGACTTTGAATTTCAAAACTGTGGACTTTTCATGAACCTGTTCTGTTGTTCTGCGCTTCACTGGACCTTTTTTTCGCCATGGAGCCCAAAGCGGTAACATCGGAATGTGCCTCATCCTTATCGAGTGAGGATTGTAGATAGTTAATGTCCACGCCTAGCAAGTGGTACAAGGTTATGAGAGGCCGTATTATCGATAGTTGCAGACTGGACAGGATCTGAAAAACGTATGTTCGCTTGGAATCAACGTCAGTTTTGTGATCGATATTGCAGCAGTATTATCGTACTGGCGCCGCCATGTGGCGAGCTCGGGCGACCGGCACGCGCTCGTCTTCTTCGCTCTCGGTGCACGCCCGCCAGTCGGTTCCGTGTCTGATCTTGCCGGTGCTTTTACTTAGTCCTAGTAAACCTGCTGAAACAGTTTCACTGGCTTCTGTGACATTTTTGGTGGAGCTTCTGGGTAGATCCCATGTACGAAGAGCCTCTGGCTGCCCCTACGCCCATCTACACACCGTGGACACGACACCTGTGCACAAGGCGAGCCGTCGCTTGAGAGGCTTAGCACCCGAGTGTGGTCCTCTTGTTTTCCCACCGCGAACCACGAGGACTACAGCGGCAATTCAGATCACCACTCAGCTTCCCGTGAGTGCCCAGCAGCTGATCTGCCATACTCCACGTATGCCCACGCCGTTTCATGGCGACAAGTTCGAAGACGTTGAGGACTGGCTGACCAGCTACTACCGCGTCGCTGTGTTTAATGCGTGGGACGAGGAGCGAAAATTGCAGAATGTATATTTCGCACTAGAAGACGCTGCCAAGATGTAGTTCGAAAACCATGAGAGTTAAATATCAGGTTCTTTTTTCTTCTTCTTTTCTTCAAATTTCTCTCCTCTCCCGATTAACCTGGACCGGAATTCACTCTAATTTCAGAATACATAATTTATTTACACTATATACACCATTGCAGCGCAACTTCACTTCAGTCAGGGTGCGGCCTCTCGTCACGGCACCCGAAA
>JAJIZL010020938.1:305525-331811 GCA_023969395.1 Amblyomma maculatum | reverse complement strand
AAAGAAAGAAAGAAAGAAAGAAAGAAAGAAAGAAAGAAAGAAAGAAAATGCCACATCACACAATGAATGGACTCATCAGGGGATTCATAAAGACGTGCGTTTTCTTACTAGTCAATATTAGGTTTGAATTTCTTATCCATTGCAGCAAGGAAACTGACTATTTAGTTTATTACGCACTAGTCAATATTTCTTAACGCTGCAGGAACCACCTCCCAAGTTTTTCTATTAATCTTGTGGCACAACCTGGTCGCTACCGTTTCAAATGGTCGTCAATTGAAAGTTTACGCTCTGTTTTTCCGTTTCACGCATGACAAGTGTTTACTGTGGCCAGCTGCTGCTTGTTCTGAGGGTAGTTAATAACTTAAACTAAATCTACATATATTTTGTTCCACCCCTGCATTTGTTATTGATAATCTAGCCGGCCAGGAAATGTGAATATCCGAACCAGAGAACAAATCCATGCTCAAGGAGAGTGAACCGACGTAAGTGGGTACAGGAATCCGAATCGTGTAAACACAGGAACTATCAACTGTAGGTTCTGAAGAATAAATAGTTTTCTTGTCTTGCTGAAAATACTCGTTGAAAAAACAACAGGGTAGGAGCGCTTTACGTACTGCGAATTAAATACTGCGTTATGAGGTATTTTAATGCCTAAAGTAACGATTGAAAAATCAGAACGGCAAAGCGCAGCAGCGCGCATTTGGTATTTCCGCTGCTGCCTTGCTTTGAGGGCCTATTTTGCCTGCCAACTTCAGTAAAATGTTCACTGTAACATTACCTTTAGAGCTAAAGTTACGATTAATTTCCCTAGCGTTCATCATTTGTGATAGTTTTCATTCACTGTCGTCGCTAGAGATCAAGTAGGGTACAAAGTTCAAAGGCTCAAAACCTAACTATAACTCGCAGGAGACTAGCCATGGATATTTCTTATCCGTGCCTATAATAATTAGCGTCAATCCAAATGGGTAAATCTGTGAAATCTCATTTAGCCAGCGTCTTCTAGTACGAAGGTGCGATGTCATAGGCGTTGCTTGACTACGCGATGCGATGTTTATACAAAATGATACACAATTCAGCGAAGCTGTCAGCAAACACGAGCTGACAGCAGCAGCACTCATGTAAAAATATTTGAAACATGAAATGATTGTAATCTTATTAGGTGCGACCATCCCGCCTGTGCAGTATACTTACCTCGCTGAAAGGCAGGCAGCAAGAGTTCGGACCAGTTCCTTGCAACGCATTCCTCTACGCAGCACTGGCAGTTCAGCCGTGGCTGACGCATTTTTATTGAACGTTTCTTTGAACAACCTGCAGTCATGAAATAACGGCAATAATGTATTGCTGGTAATAATGCAGTTGGTGGTGCTAGTGTACATTGGTGCCTGAAAAATTAGCAGTGGTTTAGCTCCGGTTCAACCTATTTGAGCTGCGCAAGCAACAGCTGCATGGCTACGCTTAGCATAGCTTAGGCTACGCGCTGAGCAGCGACTGGGCTCTCCTCCATAGTTGGTCGATTCTGGCCGCGCGCTCCTAGCTATATATACACCACACACACCTCGTCTCCACACAACCAACGGAGAGTGATGCGCAGCTGACGCCTGCTGTGGTTATGATGTCATTCTTCCGGTACCGGCGGAGTGCGCTGCCGCGACGGCAGCTCCGGCGCACCAGCTGCTGCCTCTGACGTCACGCGGCTTCTCGCGCATGCGCAGCTTGGCCCACGTTGTGCCATGCGAGATGGCTCGACGACTGGCGTAATGTTGCTTTCGCAACAATATTTTAGTATTTACGTAAATAAAAAGACCGAGACGTCTTTAAGTGCTGTCTGGATATGTGGTACCGCCTGCGAATCCCCACTTGAGAGTTGAGCTCGAATTTCGCATATTTTACCTTTATAGCTCCCCCCCCCCCTCCTCACAAGAAAAAGAAATCCTAAATGCGACTGATTCCTTTGACAATCGGCTACTGACCCTAATATCCCAGGTTCGATCCCTGACGCGATGGCCGTATTAGCGTTGAAGCACTAATACGCTCACCGCCAGCGACCAAGAATATTTTTTCCAGTCTTTCTTGTTCGTACCGTTGCTTTCCCATCATGAAACAACTAGTCGAAGCGTATTCAAAATGATCGGGTGTGAACCCGGTGACTTGGATTGAGTAGACTAGCGTCTCAAGGGAGGACAGTCCACTATTGAACCGCTGCGCACATTTCGATAAAATCTTTATAGATTTCTTATCTTCCTCTTAATAGTTTTAAGTTCTACATGTTCTAAGTTTCATCACCTTAGCACAAAAAGAAAAAAACATGTAGCTGCGATAATAAATAATTAAGTGTGTCAGCTTAGGAACACTATCATTTCAAAAGTCATGAATAAGTACGAACGTTTTGTACTTAGATAATTTCTAGATAGTTAATTGTGCAGAATAAGGCCAGTTGCGCGTTCCTTATGATATTTTTGTAAACATATAGGCACTTCAAAACCAGAGCGATAAAAAAAGCATTCTAACTTGGGGATACACTCCGCGTCAGTTTCTTCCCCACTATGAAGATGCATCTTAAAGGGCCACTGTCCAGGGAAGGCCCTTTTAAACAAAGGAGCCCAGTGTTTCGATCAGGTACCGGAGATAGTCTGTGCAAAATGCTACAGTGACACGCGCGCCGCAAAGCATCGAAAATACAATTCAAAGCTCTCTCATGCTCTCCTTTGGGAAGCCAGCCTCCCCGCTTCCTGCGCTGGCCCGATGGGCCACGATAATGACGTACGTATCGGGAACGATGTCCATTGGTCCGTCTCGCTGACTGACGGGAGAAGGATGGGTGTCTACCGCTCGCAGCGCGCTTTTCCCTCGCCACGGCCAGACTGAATCCAGCGGCGCGCGCTCCCTCAACCGTTTTTTTTTTTTCGCGCTCGCGGAGAGCCACGCCCCACCTCCCGCCAAACGCGGAGGAGGAAGGGGAATTTGTATTGCGGAGGCTAGACGACCTCGGGTAGGAGAGTGAAAAACCTTTGCGAGGGAACGGAAGGAGAGAGGCATGACAGAATCGGATGATTGCGGTGGCTGTAACTGCGTTATTAGTTACTCTATTCAAAAACATTTTGCGGCCTTGCGTTCTAGGGGCGAAGTCCCACAGTCACCGGGGAAGAAAATATTTTCGACCGGAGGGTGGACAGTGGGCCTTTAAAATCAGCGTTCATAGGCGCTTTCGGTACTTAGTGAATACCCTCTCACAAAAAAAATAAATTTTCATTTTTCCACTGTAAACAAGACAAGCAAACTGGTGATAAGTTTCATACATGCGGTATCCAAAACAGCAAACATTTCAGAACGCCTTATTTTGTGTGTGTGCGCAATTCTTGGATTTAGTACCGCATCCGCCCTTGATGGCTGAACCACTGCGACGGGTGCTTTCGCTCGTTGTTTAGGCGGGGTTAAACATCCCCCATTTCATGAAGCTTATGCCGCATCACGCTACAAGTAGGGATAGGTATACCAATGGCCTCCATCACCAAGAATGTCGTTGCGCCAAATGCCACAGTGTAACCTCTGCCACTTGACGCTGCGCTTTCCAGATGGGGCCGCATGAACAGCTAAAAGCCTCACTTTGATCAGGACATAAACACCCCACAGTCGATTCTTCAGTATTAAGTAATGCCTGTTTCTGCTCGAGAAGAACATACCGCGTTACAACAAGATATCTTTAGTGCTAAAACGTGGTGCACTATAAATGTCCTCATTGTAAACACGTCGAGAACGAAAGTTCTTTTATTTTTTTTTACAATCACGCTTTTTTTATTATTTTGGCCGTGGTGATAACCTGAACAAAACGAAAGAAAAAGAGAACGTGCACTCGTACACGAAGTGTCATCAACGCGTGAACTGTAGAATTATTTTGTAAGCAATAACAGGGTCATCGTGCAAAGAGCATCTATACAAAATGTGTACAAAATGTTCTACAGAAAGGAGTTATCCGAATTGACAGTAGCTGCTAACTCGGGATTCTCATTTCAGATTTCCGAATAAGGAAAGAACGAGCTACTGTGGATTTGTATAATGTGAGATTCTGAAGATTGGAAAGTCCATTTCTAACTAGCGACAGCCAGTTCACAAATTCAGCAAAATATACATAATCATTTTGTAGTAAAACGAGCTTATGGTCAATTTGATTACTTAGTTTCCACACAGCGATTTTTGATGTCGTGTGTGTTGTTTTCCTTCCTTTGTGCTAGCTTTTTTTCGCGCTGCAGTTATGTGGAAGAAATGCGATCATTGTACGTACGGCATGAGAACCGTGCAGGCTTGTCTGGCAAGCAATGAAGATGAGTCTTCATCGACTAACGCCTGTAAAAGAAATGAAAATAGTTTTATATAAATGTCGCTACACATCCTTCAATGATTTAAATTATTTCTTCAAGTAGAGTGATTGCAGAGCACACTCAATCATCCCGTACTTGAGTGGCTCGAAAAGTGAATCTTGCATTGCAGAGCTAGCCAATGTGCATTAACGTAAACAAGACACCGTACAGCTAATAAAGGAATAAACTGATCTCTAATGTTCCCTTACGCAATATTTCCCAACTATGTTTCTGAAGGAGATTACACAATCCATTATGTATCGGCACATACAATAAAATGTCAAAAGCTGCTCTGTCGGCTTTTTGAGCCATAACAGGCCATTTGAATTCTATGCCAACCAACAACTTCGACATTGCCAGAACGCAATAATAACTATTAGTAAAAAAATTTAACAACGACGCAACATTGAATTGTGCCTACATTCTTCGGATGCAGCATTTAGTACGTTGCACTTTCTGTCACATGACATATTTGGTGAGTTGCACAATCAGGTCTTTCTTTAACGCACAACACTTTTTCAAGACAAATAAGGACTTGCCGCAGTAGCACGTAATATGAGCGTATTCCCCACCCACCACATCTCGTTCTGATGCCAATAGTACTTCAAACCAATCAACAGAAACTTTTCAATGCTGCGGTGGAGAAAATGTCTTCAGTAACATAATAAGCTTGAAAGAAGAAGCATAATAAGCTTGAAAGAAGAAAGGTGCATCTAGGCGGAAAAAACTACAGAAAGCTTTCTGTTGTTACAACAAAACTTCTGTGTGGTTTTTGCAAGGAAACTTGTGATAACAGAAATTTCTGTAGTATAGCATAATAATTTATCTGTAGTTACAACAGAAAAGTACTACAGAACAAGCAAAAAACTACTACAGAAAAAAGTACAGAACTACACAAAATTGCTACAGAACTAAAGAAAGACCTTGCGTTTACGGCGGAACTACAGAGTATTTTGTTGTATTTTTGACATGTGTAGTCGTGTAGTTTTTTTTCGAGTGGGCGCTACACTGGCATGGCAACGATAGAGTGCGTTCCTCTTCTGTTTCTTTGTCACATCGATGTTCTTTTTTACTTTTCATGCATGCAGGACCAGCCAGCCAAGTATCCCGTTCTACTGAACATTAAGAGTGTCTTGTGCGTCCTTTACACGTCCCGGAAGTAATGCTGAAGCCCATAGCGTCCCTCGCGGTGTATTTAGTATGGCGCCCGCCGATGACGAAGAAGCCAGCGCTAGTGTACGCAAAATGAGCGGCGCTAGTAAAATATGAAATAATAAATGTGTCTTAGTTTGAGTACTCCGATTTTATTGCTTTGAGACACCACCATGACTGGGTACTGTCGAAAGACTGTTTTACAATTCAAAATTTTTTACTGGAATCTAAACCTCTGTCTGTCTTGCTAGTACTATACGTTTTCTTAATCACGTGCCTACAAAACGCGGTGTTAATCTCCCTCGTGCGTTATGAGTTCGCCTTTTTATATTGGTAATTTATCTTAATTTCTTTTCTTCTCTCGTCCTCAACAATCATTTCATTCTTTTGCGATTTGAATATAAATGTAAAAAAAAAAAAAACTCTGTGTATCCCACTTCTTGGCCGATCTCCCATTGTGAGTGTGGGTTACCTGTTAAGAACATATTGATAAAACAACGAATAAGTTTTAAACTGAGCTGTTTCGAGATTGTTCTATACTTGCCGTAGCTTCAAAAGGATTGTAGCTGCGCAAGTAGCTTGGTTTCCACAGCGCAGGTCTGAACAGGGGGTGACAACACATCAAAAAAACACCCAACTTTCCGCTTTGCATCTGATGGCTGCCGTTATGATTCCGACACAACTTATTTACAGCATTCCATCCTTTGCCAGGTAAGGGAGAGCCGGTTTTCAAGCAAGGAAGGAACGTATGAAAAGAGTACACCACTCAAGCAACTGATCATTTCCTTAACAAGCAAAGCGCTTGAACAGAAAAATCATGATAGTTCTTATAGAAATTGCCCAGCAACATATGCTTTGCAAATGAGAAGCCTTTAGGGTCCCTCTTGCATGAGGTTTTTCTGATGTAACCAATGCCAGTGGCTTCGTTAACTTTTAACAATACTTCTGCTACCACTGCAGCGCTTTCATCTGCATTTAGTAGTTAACTTACAGCACGACCCACGCCCACTCAAGCAGTGCCAAGTGCTCACGTATACCAGCCCAGAAGTTAGGATCTCTGATTTAATTTTGATATTCTTGTGCGCGCGCTCCTTACGGGACGTGTATGCGTGAAATTCGTTGCGTTGTGTAACCTTGTTTTCTCCGGTGCTTTTCTCGGATTGCCGCCTCGAATTATTCGCAGTTAGTTTTCCCAATAATTATCATCCCTACAGAGTAAAAATCACATCGGAGGAAGAGCATTGTAGCATAAAATATCCAAATGGATGACCGGCGAACAGACGCCGGCAGCGATAGAAAAATTGTGAGCAAACTTTTAGGCCAAATATGGAGTAAAGCTGTCACATTAAGTTCTGGTGCACTACAGTACGTCTCCTAAAGGTCAGACATGGTTACGTACATAATCAAACAGTGTTTACGATCACCTAAGGCTAATACTAGAATTATAAGACTTACGTTGCAGCTCATTGGCTACAACAAAATTTCGTACTCCTTGGCACCCCTTTCCTCGCAACCCTTTCAAATTCTACGCGACAGCGTATTGATTTATTTGTTCCCGAAACCGGTCGTTGTTACCTGACATCGCGCAAACAGTATCAGTGAGAAAAACTTTCTGACCGGTCGACAGTATAATGACCTCACAGTCACATGGCCTTGCGTGAGAATTTGAAACATCGCACATCCAAATAGAGCTAGTAACTTTGGAGAAAGTCCGAACAAAGCCAGAATTGACGAGGAGGTTTCTCTGATGGTGGTAATTCATACAAACCATGTAAGTCAATAAAATAGAATACATTTCAGTGGGGTTTGAGCACAGACCTTATGCTTGTCACATGGGCAACGATATCATAGGCCTCGAGTGGTCTTTTTAAGGCGAGAGCCTTTCCAGGCTCATGGAACGAAATCCCGTGCGCGAGAGTTGTGCGCGAGATCTGTGCGCGAGATCTGTCATACCCCGCTGGATTGCAAGGGATTAGTTCTTGTGTAGCGCTCCTGCCATCTGCAATGCCCCACTTGAACGCGCGCCAAGGCAAGCCATGCGAAAGGAGCCATGGTGTACCGTCCAAACACACTTGTCGAGAAAAAAGTGACAGGTACTGGGCCTTTCCTTTCCTCTAAACCGATTATAATTATATTTAGCACTGCAACGAACGCCGATAGGAGGCAAGCGATGAGAGGCAAACAATAGGAGAGGAAGGGTAGGCTTCCGCCGTTCTCCTCTTAACCCTTTATAGGCCGCAAGCAAACCACAAAAGCAATATTGTTTTTTAAAGGAATATGTGTTTATTTAACTCAAGACAAGAAGCTTGAAGCAACTTGCAAGATTCTACTTGATTCTAATAAAGCACAGAAGGTGGGACAACCTATGTCCCACTGTACGGATAGGGGTATAAAGCAGGGTGGGACATAAGATGTCCCGCTGAGCATGAGATGCTGTCATTTGTTAGAAGGTTTCGTTCAAAAAGCGCTCATTTGCCTGGATGGAAAGGCGAGAAACACTGGACACATAATGACACATTGCAACCGGCACAGAGGAACTTTGTGCGCACCTCCGATCGCTTTGTGGAGCACCAGCGGCACCTCCTCCTTGTTCCAGATGCTTTTGGGAAGTGATCCTTGTTGGCTTGCATAACGATTTGTCTCTAACTATTATCTGCCATACTTCTTCATCAAAATACAAGGTGAATGCATCACACGCTCTGCTTTGCGGATTCAAGTTTACAGAAAATGTCGGCGGCTTTTCATTGATGTCAGGAATGTCGGTCGGCAATCCTGCAATCCACCCTGTTGATTGAGGTTCTTCATTTTCATCTGATGTAGGATCATTATTGATGCCTTTATCAAGCACTTTCTTCCCTTGTTTTTTCTTTTTTCGACATGTTTTACGGATTTTAGGCCCTGGCTCGTCATTGCTATCAATTTCTGATGTTTCGATCGGCACAAGGGCTGATGAGGACGGTACATTGAATTCGTCGCTTGAGGAATCAGTGAAAGAATCACTACCGTAGTCTTCCGGGAGGCTGAAAAATACTTCTAAAGCCTCTTCAGCAGTAAGGGTTTTCTTACCTAAGGTAAAAATGAATAGATCGGATTTTTTCAAGCAAGTACAGGTACTAGGGAGTAAACGTGAAGCAAACAATAACACGTGCTGTATCAGATTTTCATAAATAAATGATGGTTCGCTGTATGCAAACCGAAATGCTTGTAGTGACACAATCTAGACACATACATAACCACGGGGAATGGAAAATAAGTCTTACCAGCCATTTGGGAAGGATCATACGGAAGTCCGAAAATTACCGAGAAAGAAACTTCACACCTCGAAAAAAGCGGCACATTTGAGCGCTTGTTGGACTGTCTACGCCACCTTGTGTGGCAAATATAAACTAGGATATAGTTAACTGATCTATTCATAGATGGCACAAATAGTACTTGACGTTCCAGTTGACTTCAGATTTTCGCTACCATGTTTTTTCTAAAACCATTAAGGTGGGACACGGGTTTCCCTATGAGGTATAAAGGGTTAAGAGACGTTTGGGGCAGCAGGGACCCAGGCGTGGCGTGTTTCGCTTGTGATCGTGGCACATCAACTCGAACCTCGACGAAACCGGAGCTACTTCATAACGCGTGACAAAACATCTGGAGTTATTGCTTCTATCCAGATGGGCCCCAATTTTACCAATTAGGGACTGAGTTTCACCCGCGCATCGCGGCAGCGGCGCTAAGCCTAACCACTGCGCCGCTCCCCACCGCTTGGTTGCTCACCCCTTTTGCTCCAATGTGACTTCTACTTTGCAACGCGGCTATGACCTGCCCGAAATGATGTGGTCCATCATTTCGATGGCCCAAGATACTGGTTCTTCGGTCACACTGCCCCTAGAGAACGAGAACCTTTTCAAACATGTACAACGCCGCTTCCAGTCCAGAAGCGGATGCAAGGTGGCGCCCCACACCTCAGCGGCCTTCCCACCTCAAGCCAACAAGGAACCTGCCGCGCAGCCCCACGCTCGTCTTGTCCAAACAACTGACCAACAAAAACTGCAGCAGGCTAGCAATGGCGTCCACGACTCATGCCACACCCGCACCCCAAGACATTGTTGTAATCCTCAAGCCCCGCGTCATAACGAACTTGCGGAGTGTGTTCCAACATGAAGAACTGGGAGCGGCTCTCACCGCCTACCTTGGCAAGCAGGCGGCAGCCCCTCTCAACATCATCCCGGCGTGGGACCAAAATCTTGTCGTAGTAGGCACCCAGGACCCACACACAGTGGACCGCCTAATTCGCGACTTTAACTTGTACAGCGGCAAGGGACGTACCCCTCTCTATACGTGGACATTTGAAACAGACCGGCGAAATCTGCCGAGGTGTGATCTCTGTGGCCAACCAGGAGAAAAGCACCATCCTGAAAGACAAATTGCAGTGGTGGGCTGGCGAGCTCGCAGTAGTACGCAAGCTGGGAAAGACGAACGTCGCGGTTCTCACTGGCACCGCGTTTTGTGCACTACTATTCGGAACAATCTGTCGTGCGTGAATACAAGCGTACTGTGCCGGCGTGTGTGAGGTGCGGTACTATCGGGCATCGGGAGGACACGTGTCCTGCCCCGTACCCCTCAAAGTGCGGCCTGTGTGGCCAATGTGTGGAACTACCTCCAGTAGGCCCAGCTCCACATGAATGTAAACCATCGTATGTAATCTGCGGACTCGCGGAGCCAATGATAGCGCGGAACGCGGCGCCAGCTCACGTGACAGTGACGTCAACGATTCTTCCTTGCGCAACCGGTCGTGATCGAAAGGCAAGAAGGCCCCCCACCGCCTCCAAGCGGCAAGGATGACAGATACTTCCCGGCCCTTCAGACAACCTCCTTGCTTCAGACAGACGGCGCTGCCGGTGCCCATGCCTCCGCGCCGCAACATAAGTAAGTGAGTAGCTAGGCAGGGGTTACCTCCTTCCCTATACCCTTCTCACCTTCCTTCCCTCCCGCGGTCCCCGGCGTAGACA
The DNA here is from genome assembly GCA_023969395.1 of Amblyomma maculatum. NCBI lineage: Eukaryota > Metazoa > Arthropoda > Arachnida > Ixodida > Ixodidae > Amblyomma > Amblyomma maculatum. The sequence continues at coordinate 321,304 of JAJIZL010020938.1, read as the reverse complement.
CCGACAGCCGCAAAGAAATCGAGCTGCTCAGGGCGCAGACCGAGCATTTTCATGCTAAAATTCAAACTTCGGAAGCTAAACTCACAGCCGCGTCGAGTCTTCAGAGCGTAGACACCATGAAGTGTGCGCCGGAGCTGCCGACCGCTTTTACGGCCGCTATGGCCGCCATGGAGGCGCGTCTCGCCTCCCAACTGCCAAACATGGCGGAGGCCGCCATGGACCGCGTCGCAGCCAAATGCTCGTCAATGGTTACCGCAACTGTCACTAATACATGCCGGATCACCCCAGAACGGGCCGTCAAACTGGGAACCTTAAAGATATGTCCTGTATCGCTAAATACTCCCGAGTTATTACGGATTCAGACAACGACGACTCCAACCCCGCACCTACTTTAGGTGCCGGCTCCAGGGCGGCGTCTGCACCAGTCTCCCTAAATATCACTCATGGCGGGACAGCCTAACCAGCCGTCCCTCTCCCAAATGTGTGTGTGTAAAACCTTTATTCGGAGAAAGCTTGAGGTAGCCGGAGCAACCTCGCGCAAACACTAGGTGGGCTCCTCATTACAGGAGCCCATTGGCGACCGCTGCGGCTCGGGCTCGGTGAACCAGGGCCTTCTGGCTTGCCAGATCGGAGCAGCCGAGCAGGGCTGCCTCCCAGTCCTCCCGGGTGGGGTTGGGTTTGGGGGTGAGGTTCGGGGTTGACTGACATGCCCACACCATATGGAAGATGTCCGAAGACTTCTCCGCACAGTGCGGGCACTTTCCTGTACAGGCAGGATCGAAGTGTTTTAAAACTGCCGGGCACAGCAGCGTTTTGGTGTACAGGCGGAGTAGTGTGCGTTCCTCCACCTTTGTAAGACCCTTACAAGGCTTAGGATAAATTGCATGGCCGAATTGAAATAATTCAATAATTTCTCGAAAAGTGAGAGCCGGATTGGGTTCGAGATACGTATCATAAGGGTCTGAAGGCGTTGCCCGGAGAGGGAGCGCGCGGGCGGCGGCGTCGGCCGTTTCATTGCCTTCGAGGCTCATGTGAGCTGGAGCCCATACAATCGTTCGAGACGCGGGGGCCCCGAGGTAGTCACTGTTTTGAAGGATGCGGTGCGCAAAGAGAGGAATGTACCCCTGTTTAATATTTCTGCAGGCCCCTCTCGAGTCGGTGATGATGACTCGTGAGTCCTTGTCTGCGGCGGCTAACGCGATGGCCACTTCTTCCGCATGTGTTATGTCTTGAGCTCGGAACGTTAGGCCATTCACCGTGATTTTTTGATGGACGACTGCGGCTGTGTACCACCCCCCATGGTGAGGGCCGGAGGCGTCCATGTAGAAAATTCCGTGTTTGTTCCCACAGTGACGGGCCAGTGCCTCCGCCCGCACAAGGCGCCTGCCACTGTGGTCGTCACGTGTCATGTTGGCCGGAAGAGGGCGTACGTGCAGGGCGTATCTCCAGATTTCAGGAATGCGTACGCGCTCTTCCGTAAATGTTGGGTGGTGGATGTGTAGTCGGGCTAATAGGCGGCGTCCCGACGGCGTTTTTGAAAGTCTTGTGTATTGATTAGTCAAGTGCGCCTCTCGGAGCTCCGCGAATGTGTTTATCATCCCCAGACCCATAAGACGCTGGTTGGATGTGTTGATCGGGAGATCGAGGGCACGCTTGTAGATCTTTCTGAGAATCACTTCGAGAGCGTTCTCATCAAATCTGCGCAGGTGGAGGTAAGGAGTCGAGTACAGTACTCGACTGGTCACGAATGCATGCGCCAGCCGCAAAGCGTCTGTGCACCGAAACTCCCCGCGTTTGTTGGAAACCCGGCGCACCACCCGACCCACCTGGTCCCCCACCTTGCGCAGTTTTGCTAGTGTTGTATCAGCCCGTCGATGTTTGTGGATAAGGAGACCAAGTACTCTAATCTCATCGTGTTCGGGTATTGGACCGCTGGCCAGGGATAGTTCTATTTTTGTGGTGCACTTAGGCGACGGGCGAATGTGCACAAATTCGGATTTGGACGGTGAGCATTGAAGGCCGCAGCGGCACATGTCATTAATTATTGGTAACGCAATTAAATTTTAGGGACTCCAGGAACCGCCAAAAACGCTCGAATCTGCGCCTCTACTCAGAACCATTCGAAACCTTGCCCGGCGTCTTCGCCCTCCAGGAGCCAAGAGCAGCGGTCAAATTAACAGACTACACGACGTTCCAGCAAGACCCCTCGTCCTGTCTGTTCGTACACAAATTATACACGGCTACAGAAGTGGATCTAGACCTAATACTCCCCTATTCGTATGTCATGGTGACGATCTTACACCTCCGCCGCTCATATTCTCCCATGCACATACTGAACATATACTGCTCCCCCCAAACTAAAGCGAGTGACGTTAGCAGACATCTTTAACCGCGCGCTGAAGACAGCGGGTCGAGACCCCTCCTGACTTCGGGTGACTTCAATCCCCAGTCAGCTGTGTGGGTATCGTAACGAGGAGGCGCGAGGACGCAAACTGGCGGAGCTTGTGTCCATACTAGGCCTCACCCTCCACACCGACCCCGTTTACCCAACACGCGCAGGTAACTCCGGACAAGTGTCCAGATTTTACCTTCACTCGCAACATACGACACGCAGACTGGGTTAACTCTAGGAAACACTCGGCAGCGACCACTGCCTTCTCCATACCACGGTCTACACACGCCCCCTCAAGCGTCCTACCACACAAGCCCACATCTCTAGTTGGATTACCTTGCGGCAAAAGTTTCCCGCCGCTACCAACTCGCTCATAGCAGAGCAACGGTGCACCAACTGGTCCCGATCACTATGTCACACCTTCGCACACATGAAACGCAGAGCCAACTCGCAGAGTTGATAACGGACGTGGATAACCATCTGCTTTACCTCTGGGAAACTCGCCGCAGCCTTACACGCCGCTGGCGCCACCAAAAACACAACCGTAAAGAACGTATTGCCGACATCAGCCACCGAGCCGCCGAGTACGCGGCCCAGCTCGCTGACTCGAAATGAGTGGATCGTTGCAATGCAGCGGCCCGACAAATGTCTAGCCGTAATACATGGAGGCTCTTCCGAGCTCTCATCAATCCAAGGCAGCCGCCGCGAAACCTAAAAACATTAACCCGAGCATTCCATTCCTTTAAAGGCAACACTATACAGCTGGCACAATCGCTCCGGGACCGCTGCTTGTGGAGAGCTTAAGACCCCTGACGATCGGTCTACTCCTAGACAGGCAAGGAGAACTCGGAGGTGAACAAATCTTTCCAGCTTCATGATCTTCGGGCCAGTCTAGCCAAAATGAAGAGAGGCACCGCACCGGGTCGGGACAAAGTCCCCGAAAGCTAATGGCGAACCTGTCTAACTCAACATACCAATGCCTACTCAAATACAATAACGCAATCTGGACAGGGGAATCCCTGTTACCCATTGATTGGAAAATGGCACTTGTGACTTTCATCCCAAAATCTGGCAAACCAATTAGAACGGATAACCTCCGCCGCATCTCTCTCACCTCCTGTGTTAGCAAACTTATGGAGACTGTGGTGCGCAACCGGCTATGCGAGTACCTTGAACACAGGCACACTTTCGCGGACACCATGTTCGGATTTCGCCGTCCTCCAAATTAACAAAAAAATTCTAAACCCATTCGAACCCCCCCCCCCCCCCCGATGACCGGGTTGTACTCACCCTAGACTTTTAAGGCGCTTTCGATAACGTCACACACGAAGTCATACTGACCCACCTACGTCAAACACACTGTGCAAGCAATACTTTCAATTATATAAGACAATTGCTTACAGACACAATCCTACATCAAAATACAAGACAAGAGCACAGACCATTCATGCTCGGAATGCGGGGCACACCTCAGGGCGCCGTTCTCTGCCCAGTGCTTTTTAAAATTGCCATGATGCGTCTGCCGGCCCAGCTATGAGGTCGAAGGCGCGCAGCACGCGCTCTATGCCGACGACATGCAGGGCAACGTGGGAGACTATGAAACCTGCCTGCAAACAGCGGCAAGAATAGTGGACCGCTATGCCCGGCGCTGTGTTCTTCAATGTTCCTCCCAGAAAGGGCAGTTTAAGCGTCTCCACCTCTCTCCAAGATGCACCACACAAATCTCGCTCTCGCTTGCGAGCGGTCCCATTCATAAATCAAAAGAGATCAGAGTACTCGGTCTCCTCATCCATCAGCAAAGACGTCCTGGCACAACACTAGTCATGATCCGGCAGGTGGGGGACCAGGTGGGTCGTATGTTCCGCCGGGTGTCTAACAAACGCGGGGGGCTGCGAAATAAGGATGCCTCGTGGCTGGGAAACGCCTTCGTAACCAGTCGAATCCTGTATTCGACTCCTTACCTCCACTTGCGGAAGCACGAGGAGGAAACCCTCGAGGTGATCCTCCGCAAAAATCATGAAACGTGCCTTCGACCTCCCAATCTCCACCTCTAACTGTCGGCTCATGGCCCTAGGATTGGTGAACACTTTAAGGAAGCTTCGGGGAGCACATTTCATGAACCAATATACCCGCCTCACACAGACAGTGTCGGGTCACTGCCTTCTTGTCCGGGTAAACATTCAATATAAACAGACAGCGGAGAGGTTCCACATCCCATAACTCTGGAGACGCGCCCTCAGAGTGCGGCCTCTCCCTGGCAACATGTCAAGAAAAGACAATAATGGGCGACGCCTGGCGCGGGCGGCAGGCTTGGCCCGCCATTATGGCAACAAATCAGATGTGTTCTACGTGGATGCCTCGGGCCCCCATCCAAGGGGTTGGCATACGGCCGCAGTCGTTCACAATGGAAACACAGCGGAAACAAGGCCAAATCTATAACACACGCTGAAGAGGTAGTAATTACACTCGCTGCCTCAGACCACACCTCTTAATATATCGTCACCGACTCACGAGGGGCTTGTCAGAACGCCGGGCAAGGGCTGACTACCCCTTTAGCCTATCGAATATATCAAAATTGCAGTCCGAACACGGAAACCGCGTGCCGATATCTCCTGTGAGCTCCTAGCCACCAGGGTCTTGCAGGGAACGAGGCAGCTGACGCGGCCGCCCGCAAGCTTCCTCTCCGGCCAGTTTCCTGGGAACTCGAATTGGCTGAGGACATCGATTCCATCCGGCTTACTCATTCAAAGACATTGTAATTTTCTATCAAAACTCGCATCGCAACTACCCTTACTCCTGCAAAGGGTTAGGAAAAGCGAGCAGCCTCTTCACTAACACGATGCTGTACCCGGCAGTACTTGAACGTTTTAACTCCCAATTCACTGGCCAGTGCCAGTACTGTGGGGAGGTGGCTGACACCTACCACATGGTATGGGCCTGCCAACACAACCCATTTCTTCCCCCATCCCTAACCCTTCCCAGGAGGACTGGGAGGTGACCCTGCTCGGCTGCTGCGACCTAAAGACCCAAAGGGCCTTACCGCGGTGTGCGTGGGCGGTGGCAACTGCCAATGGAGTTCCTGACTAGGGACTCCACCCAGTATTGTAAGGTCGAGGCCCTTAATGCTCCGCGCCAAACAAACCTCCTTCAAAGTGTACAATCAATGTTTTTACCACCACCACCCTCTTAAGAGACATCTAAGAAACGTATAATGTTTTTTACGTATTGCATGCGAAAACTATCGTTTAGTTGGGTGGCCGCCCTTACAGACCAAAAGACAGCCCTTGGAGGACTATTCGACTCAGGGTGTTGGTGATGACCCACTACTCTGTGGCAGTGGAGCTGGCCAGGAGAGTCTCCCCAAAAAAACCCTAAGGGTCCATGCCTCAAATCACCGGGCTGCATAACTTGAGCTCGCCTTATACCAGTAATTCAGCCCTACAAATAGGCTACGAAGGGTAATGAATAAAACAGCCCAACGAACGGGACGTAACACGAAGAAAGGGAGACAAAGACACAGGCGCTGACTAACAACTGTGTCTTTGTCTCCCTTTCTTCGTGTTACGTCCCGTTCTTCGCGCTGTTTTATTTCATTATGCAGTACCAACTCACCCGGCATCTTGCACTTACGAAGGGTAGTTGGTACCATTATTGTTAGACGGCTTGGTTTGGTTTGTGGGGTTTAAATTCCCAAAGCTACTCAGGCTATGAGAGACGCCGTAGTGGAGGGCTCCGAAAATGTCGACCACCTGTGGTTTTTTGACGTGCACTGACATCGCACAGCACATGGGAGCCTTGCTTTTTGCCGCCATCGAAAAGCGGCCGCCGAGGCGGAATTCGATCCGCACCCGTCAAGTTGTAGTGGTGTGTACAGTTAAAAACTGAATAAAAATGGATATTAAAAATAAAAATAGAACAAAATTCTTACCTATTGTATCAACTCTTAGATAGAGAATAAGCGTTTCTAAGGCTTTTTTTAATTATAAACATCAGGTGCTGAATTTAAATGCAGCGCAGGAATTGCTTCCCTCAGCTGCACCGTTTGCTAACTCGTGCAGTTTTTTAACGCATGACGTGGCACCTAATGGTTTATTTCCTCTATTATCATGAAACTTGCCTGATTAAGTCGTGTCATTTAAAAATGTTCATAGTATGCTGCGACAAAACTCGAAAAAGCAGAATACGCCGAACTGATTATTGAGGCCTATCAGCTCTGAACGACATTCTCCTTCAAGGAAGTCACCGCCACTAGCCCTTTAGTGCTGTCGCTTGCCAAGAGTAAGCCAGATGAATGAAAACTCTGTCACTGCAGAGGATGCCGATTTTAATCATCAGTTTACTAGATGGAGCAGTTACCTACTCCACAGTATATGCTATTACAGTAAAGAGAAGTACCACGTCATGCGTTCAATTCTTGTAGAGGCAAGCAACCTGTGTAAACTGAATAATAATATACATGTGTATAGCGATGCCACATATGACATTGGTAGATGTTCTGAAGTATGTGCGTTGAAAAAAAGAAGATACTTGCAGTTAGACAATTGGGCGAGCTGGTATCGATTCATATTGGAAGGGCACAGCGCAAAAAGACACGGGACAAAAGGAAGAAGACAGCGCTCTTGTGTACGTCTTCTTGCTTTTGTCCCGTGTCTTTTTGCGCTGTGCCCTTCCAATACTTGCAGTTGTTGCACAGCACTAGAAGTTTTTGTGGAAAACGTTCTACCTTAGGCCCGTCGCTGCGTTCCGGAAGCGTAAACAAGACCTTGAAGAATGTATGCTAGAAGGCGGTGCTGGGTTTAATCGCTTTGCTGTGCTTTTGGCTACATCCAATAGCTAACTCACCAAGTCAAACACGGTCTGTACTGTTTTCTATGACTGATTTTACTGCCACTGCTTTATTAGTCTCATTACAAAACAATTGTGCCGGAAACCGCTGTTTACGTTCAGGCCGAGATGGTAAAAAAAAAATGCGTTGGAACCACTTCAATCTCCCTTAAGTTCGGTAAGGGAAAAGCCCTCGCTGCGACTCTTTTCAGTCATTTGCGGCTTTTTCACTCATTTGCTTTCTCATTTTTTCCCCGGTATTTTTTTTCCTTCTGTCGCTCTTTTTTTTTCTACTTTACTCTTTCTACTTTTGACGAGGCCTGGCATAAAAGCTTAGCGACATTTTTGCATTTTTTACTCAATTTTGACGTGCGTGTTTGTCTTAACGTCTACACACTCTATCGACATCCCTGACTATTTCGATGCACAATTGACGTTTTTGGCTTTAATTAAGTAATTAATTATTCCTCATCAAAAAAACTTTTGCATATATAGATATATTTTCACGCTTTACCACATACAGCCATTTTATACTAATAAAATCACGTCATTCTTCGACGAGGACGGTGTGACACCCTCTGCGGACGGACCCTTAAGAGCAGACCCAAGGGAATATAAAGGATTTCGTCTTAAAATTAAGAGGGCGCCTAAGTTTCGCTTAAGACTATAGACGTGATAGCGGCTTCAATGCTGACTTTTCATACAGTGATCTTTTCTTTGAGTTGGTTTGATTGTTGGGGAAATGAAGACGCAGTATATGCCTCACTTCTAAGTGGACGCCTTACAATGAATCGCAAACATTTTAAGGTACATTTTTTGTCGGTTCGAATCTGTAAAGCAACCTAGCCTCCAATTTGACTAGGAGGTTGCTAACTAGCAATCGAAATGGTATGACGCCATCCTGAACGATGCACCAAGAACGGTTGTGTCGCTATTTTGATACGGCTACAGCTTTACGAGGCCTATATGCTATTATATAAAAGATAACCCATCACACCGTCGTTGGGCACAGCACAATTTCCTATACCAGTCTGTCTCAGTCACGCCTTATAGCTAAATTTTAGAATTGGACATTTCATATATAATAACTGCCCCAAAATACTCATAAAACCCTATCTTTTGGTGCAGTAAAACGTTGTGTTCTAGCAGAAACTCACCGCTCTCGGAGCCGGCTTCTTTAAGACTAAGTCTTGCAGCTCAGCTGCAGCGAAGTTTCCAGCCAGAGTAGCAGCGACGAGAAGAGTCACAATCATTCTGCTGTTTTCAAGCGAGATTACTGATAGCGTTATATCCTGAAAGAATGAAATAAAAACAGAGATTACATTTTACTTTAATCATTAATGCCACTCAACAAAAAATAAAAGTTGCGCCTCACAAGATAAGAGTGAAACGCTCGACATTATCAGCGTCATTGCGCCTGTACATCACTACACTTGACGTCATCTTTTTGTCCACAGATTAGGCGCGTTCATTTAAATAACAAATTTTGAAGTTTTAAATTACCCTTTCCAAAAACAAAAGTTTTTATCGTAGCCTAAATAACTGGCCTGGTCTTTACTTGAATGTGTTGACATGCTCTGACCATTCTAAAATTCTTCACATCCACCATGTTATCGAGTCACTATAGCCGATTGTCCCTACTCCAAAAGGTACTCAACTCAATGCAGAGTGGCAAACGTGTCGAACACTTAAGGCCGGAATACATGGAGCGTTTGTGCGGCGTCAAGCAGGCGTATCGCCTTGCGGCACGCACTCGACGCCCCGCGTCGGAAAAAACGCGCGCCGCCGCCGATCTGGCCCTGCCAGATATTTGACGCGCGGGCGGCGCGGCCTCCTCTCAAACCGGAAGCGGAAAGCTGGCATTTCCGGTTGGAGCGACCGCTGTCAACATGGCCGCCATGGCCGACGAGGTGTGCGGCAATTTGACCGCAGAAACGTGATTATCGTAAAAATAAACGCTTAATCAAGCACGGAATGTTCCTTTTTTGTGAGTATACGACCTACTCTCGGATCATAATGTATTTGTTTTTTCCCTCAAGCGAAATTTGTAAAAAAAAAAAAAAAGAACCGTGCCACTGGTATCCGAGCGGGTATTTCGAGGTGGTATCTTCGTTCATTCGAGCAATTCAAATCCTTGTGCGACGAATGTACGCTTTCTGCATTTACCGAAGTAGCATTGGATTGAGCCCTTTCGAGATTTCAACACAAAGGACAGTGCCGCTTCTCTCACGTACCTCGCTCTGCGGTTATTTCCGCTCGCTGAGGCATTTTTTTTTGTTTTCGCATCAAGGAACCGCGGCGGTGCTCGCGCCGTTTCGTCGTATCTCGAAACGCGTCGGCGCGGCAGTTTTCGACGTGCGAAAATCGTGGGAAAAAAACGCCGCATGTATTCCGGCCTTTACTGTCGTGAGCGAGCATTGAGGATTACCAATGCTCCGCCAAGCAATCACGTCGGGTGCAAGGCCATTTGGAAAAAAATATGACGCCCTGCCTTAACCGATCCGCTCGAACGTCCTTGCGTGGAATTTCAGAACGTGTGTGGCTCAGGATTTACGGGTTTCTAAGGTTTCAATTTACATCTCAAAGCAGCTGCCCAAGTTGCACCTCCTGCCACCTCGGTGACATACTTCACGCAGTCTCGTTAAGTCACAGAACCCGTCGACCAATCATTGCCCATGTAACATTTTGCAAATACCACCTGCCGAGGCACGTTGATAATTTTTTTGCTCACTCCAATTACAACGCCATGCCAATTTTTTTAGCGGAGTGGGCACTTTCACGTAAAAATTGAATAGCATTGTAATAACAACAGACACCTTTAGCAGACCGTGTTGCGTGTTACCTGCGTTATTGCAGTTGCGGGATCCCTCCCACCAGCAATGTTCCCGCACTGATTGGTCCCGACGGAGTGGTCATGGCTAAACTGGCGGGCAACTAGCGCCATCTGGCGCCCTCAAGGTTCGCCGCCATGCTTCGGGACCAATGAAGCGCGTGCACATTTCCGGTGGCAGGGATCCTGTAAATGCAGTAACGCAGAAGAAAAAACGCAACATGGTCTGCTAAAGGTGTCTAAGCTAAAGGTGTCTAATACTAACTGGTTCAATTTACATTGCCCAGACTGTCCGATGTATTAATGGTCGCTTAGCAAGGATAAAAGCGATTTGAAGAAAAGGATAGAATCCCATTCACAGCACCGTTGTAAAGCCTGCGGGGGAAAAGAACTTGTGCGAAGCAAGACTGATGAAAACAAAATATTAAAAAAGGATCGATTAGACAGCCCGGTAACAGCTGGAGGCATGATTTATCAATGCAAAAGGTAGTGATTGTGCAAGCAAAACCATCTACGTATTCCAATATACAGTATAATAATGAAAGAGCGTTCTTGATAAAACGTGGTGAGACACGTGCGTGCAAACATTTTGTGCGCTGATCAGATTACGTGTCCTTCGCGTGCATGTTTAGGTTCCTCTAGATTCTTATTCCTTATATTCACTTCCCTCCGCTGTAAATAAACAGTGGCAAGTAGCACCTGTCCTGTCTGTCTATCTGTGTGCGCTCTGTTTCGGTATTTAATCTCTTCAGGGTACACAAATAACAAACTCGTAGATAAAAGATATTTAAACGATCGAGATATGTGATGAACTCTAATTTTCATTCTTCGAGGCAAATGGCGTTTTGCGTGCCAGAACTTCACGCAAGCATTTGAATGAGCGGGCAAACAATACTCAGAGGGTGTGATATCGACTGTTAGACAAACCTCACAGCGTACTTTTATTTACCGATTGTCTTCTGAAAAAATGGCACTTTAATAGCACGTTCAGCGTCTTCTTTCTAAACGCCATGTATATTATATTCCTACTTTTGCTGCAAAATACTTCCTTTGTCCAGATCCCGTATATGTTTCCATTTCAGCCACTTTGAAATGAACCGAATGCGTCATAAAGAACATATTTTGATCTAGCGTACCGAATAGGGTCAAGGCATTCACCCCTTTCTCTATCGGTGTCGCCCAACACTTCTTTTTTCGCCCTTAGCAGAGTTTTTACAAATCTGCACTCAAGTTGGTTGAGGCCTCCTGCAGAGTAAAAAAATCTGCTTTTCTCCATGTAAACGCCATCCACGTAAAATGAATGAGGTCGTCACCTGTCGACCTTTGCTTCCTGAGGAATGCAATATCTGTTGCAAAACATCCCTCGAGCTATTGCCCCGTTTACTTCCCACAGTGCGGATGCCAGCTTCGCCTCAGCCGGCGCTAATTTTGTCGGATACAGCGCGAATATTTAACGAAGTGATCAGTTCTAAACAGTATGATATTTAGACAGTTTTGGTTTTGGCGCTTAAAGTCACTGAGCCCTGCGACACATTACAAAACGACATTGCGCCTGTGCTTTACTCGGAATGTTTGGGAATGACTGGACATTTCTATTCACGAACAAAAGGAAAGACAGGAAAGCTGAACTTTGCATAGCGGGGAGCGTGTACATCCGAAATAGCTACTATTTGTGATTTTTAAGCGTGCATGCGCTAAAACGTGTTTTCGGCGTAATTTAAAACGCGAAGTGTCATCGTCTGAAGCCAGCAAAGCTTAAAAAACCCCAGGTGGTGGAACTTTTCCGAAAACCTCCGCCACTGCATGTCTCCCATCCTGATTTGATTTGTAACGTTAAAGTGAATAAACCAAATGAATGATTCCAAGTTGGTCATAGGTATTGGTTGTGGCTGGGCAGCTTGTTTACGTAACATCAGCTGTGCTCATTAGCGCACGTTGCCTACACGATCACGGACTGTGCGGTTGTATCCAAAATTAGATTTGAAATGCTTTGGCTGTTTCCCATTTAGGCTTAATTCAAATAGAAATTAGTCTCTCATACACACAAATAAAACTGCAGCAGCATTCTCGTTGTCATGTAACCTGAAGTTTGTTGGACCCGCAGTAGATGTAAACTAATTTCGTTACTAGAATAAAAACCAACTTCTTTTGTTTACACGCACAAATCTGCCTATCTCACTGACCTTTTCAGTTCACTGGCGTATTGACTGAGGTAGTCTTAGCCATATCATCACAAAAAATTAAGTCTGCGCATTTTCAAGCCAGTTTTAGGCAGAAATTGTTGCCCAGAAAGAACTTGTACTCCCAAACCAGGGCGTCCGTCTGCAATGTCACTCATCGAAACCAATGCATTCCGACTGTATCCATGCAGATTAATCGTCAATTCCTTCATTATTTTATATAAACTTTGCACTTGAGCGCATTTTCAGACCATTACACCCATTGGTCGTTAGCGTTCCCTAGTGCATTTTCAGCATAAGTTCGAGCAGCAAATGAGTAAAAATGTTCCAGACCGCGTGGCTCCTTCGTGGTTCCTAAGCAAAGCATTCAAGCTATTGTATAACCCCCAAACAAACGAAAGCTTTTTTTTTTTTGCCGAGTGCCTTAGATATAATATAGGCTTCTGCCTTTTCTTTTTTATTTAAGAAATCTGTAAAAAGGTATAAAATGTCTTTAGGTTAATGAGACATACAAGGATAAATATTAGACCAACAAATAGTACAATAGAACGCAGAATGAATGGCAAAAATGTTTAACGGAAAGAATGGAGCACAGTCAAAATGAAATGACCGAAGGTCATCGAGTAAAAGAGACCGAAACCAAGTACAGCAGGAACGAATAGCCAAAGCAGGATAAAGGCGAATACTCTGGAGGACAAAACTCTACCAGAAAGATCGTATGGGTATGTGGTATATCAAACAGAAGATGTAGCTCTGGTACTACACAAATTGAAAACCATTCTAAAGAAACAGCTACTAAATAAAAAAGGCATATATAACTGAAGAACTCTCGAAATGCCGAAACATATTGTCATTGAACACGCAAAAAGGAATGTTTTCAGGCGCAACAAAGTTCAAGCAATATTCATGTAATATAATAAGGATGATACTGTATTTTTACGGTATATGTCTAGAAACGTTGATAAGGAACCGCAAGGGTAGTTAGGGAGTGTCAGAGAGTGAGATGAACTCGTAATACTGACACATTCAATACAAGACGACAAAGACGGACTAAAGGGATCTGAGAATGCGACGCTGAAGTGATTAATACCGAGGGAGAAAAAGTGAATCTACTACAGCGTCTGTCCTTCTGACCGGCATAGCAGTTCCTTGGTTTCGAAATAACGTTCGCATAACGTTTCGCTGTAATAACGAAGTTATCAAATGGGAAGTAGCTTGATCACAGCATCAGTTTGATGAACACGGCAGACACCTTAACTACGCTCACGGCGTAGTTAGGATAATCCCTCTTAACAAGGTTTCGTGCGGTACAGCTAGCCGTCGCTTTTTGCGTATTAAGTATCAATGGTTGCGGTCTTGATATACGAATCATGTATGGCAATATTGTCAGCTTTCCTCATCATCTATAGGCTTCATGTCTAGAGCCAGATCTGCATTTTAGACTATTTAAGAAACACATTCTTCAAAGAGAGTCAATAGCCACTGACTGCAAGCAGACTCCTTGGCGTGGCCCTGAAGTAAGGCACCCGCCTCAGCGTCAGGAGATAGTGAGTTCGACTACCACTGCCGACCTGTCACCCATCGGTTTTCTCAAATGTGTGCAAGCTACGGCCCGGCCTGGTTTTCGGCTTACCAGGGCTCATGGCTTGAGAAAGGAGCCCGCGCCTTCTAAGCCCACCACTGTGGGCCGTACGATGATGGCCACATATGGGCTTCTGCCGCCAGAGGCGAACATGGTTGCTCGATGGCGGAACAAATCACTGATCCATCGGCGCAACTTTATGGTCCGTGATCCAAGCATTTCACCCCATGAATGCGGAGAATACGCAGGGCGAAATCTTGTACCGATAGAAAACCCGGTGGGTACCCAGCGGCACCCGGGATCGAACCTGGTACCTCCAGAGTATAAGGAGGATGCTTTACTACAAGGCTACTGCTTCGGTAAAAACCGCGGGCGCCTCTGCGTGGCAGGCTCTAAAGTCAGGGTTCCCCCAACCTGTGGGCCGGTTCTGTTAGGGGAAGCACGCCTGGGAGCAGGCTCTTCATCTCCAGGTGTGGCCTGCGCGCCATTCACACTGTTTCGAACAGCTGTATGAATAGGCGGTTTTCGTGGCCGTGTGTGTGTGTGTGTGTGTGCGCGCGTGTTTGTGTGTGCGTGTGCGTGCGTGCATGCGGGCGTGCGTGCGTGCATGCGGGCGTGCGTGCGTGCGTGTGTGTGTGTGTGTGTGTGTGTGCGTGTGTGTGTGTGTGTGTCCTTCCTGTGCTTGTCTACTAGGTTGCCCTCCTGTAAGTGATGGCCCGTGTGGCAGGAGCCCATATATGGCCCTTTTTAGAACCTGCTGACGCTGCTTCGAAGTTATAACCAAGACGACAATGAACCACCTTTTCCGAATGCAAAGCCGTAAGGAAATAGGTTTGGCCACCGAGGGGCGCAGCGGGGCTTACGGAGCTCCTCCCAAGATCACATCTCTGAAGACGCCCAGATTCCAGGTCGACTCACACTTGTGCCCATCTTTAGCGGTGAATGTCCGGAGGTGGGTTTCAAGCTAACTACCTCCTGAAGTTGAGACGGGAGATCTAATGGCCGCGGCTGCGGTGTCGTCTCGCCTGCCTGCACTTGCGCCTATGGGTCAGTGATTTGTTCTGCTATGAGACAACTATACGTACAACTCGTGCCGCAGAATCCCATATGTGGCCTTTAACTTTTTTTCCATGACCCCTTTCCAAGCGTTTAACCCTAGAAGAGCCGACCACCAGACCGGGGCAAATCTTGTGCCCATTGAAAATCCGGTAATAATCTGGCGGAACCTGGGATCGAACCTGGTACCTCCCAAATACGTGACAGATGCTCAGCAAAAGGCCATCGTTTGGCAACAAGGAGAGCATACGAAATATTTTTGCCTGTTGTTTAATATAGAATGGCAATGTATTCATAAAGATAATCGACGAGAAAGTAGAAGAAATAGCAATCACATGCCACCGGTGTGATTCGAACCCATGACCTCCGACTTTGGCATCCGGTGCTCTATGGCCTGAGCTACGGCAAAAGTTTAATTTTTCACTTTCTTTGGCATTTATACGCGCAAGCCAACCTTGAGAGTGTTCGACAGCGTGACCCTCCTCCAAAGCGTCGGATTGGGAGCGTTCTGTGTTATCGCGAGTTGAGTTTGGTTTACAGGTTTTTAACCTTCCAAAGCGACTTATACTATGAAAGGCGGCGTATTAAATGACTCTATAAATTTCGGCTACCTGGGTTTCTTAAACGTGCACTCATATCGCACAGCTAATGGACGCCGTTTTGCCCATAGTGTCAAGTAGAAGTGATTTAACAGAAATGGTGGAAGCTTTGTGATAAATCTTTTAAGCTACCCGCAACGTCAAACCTGCCAAATCAAGGCCCTTGTTAAAATAATCAGGAACCGTATTACTGCGTGCCTCTCTGCGACGGAGGAAAACGAGGACAAAGTTGAGTGTAGTGTGTGATGTGTTATGACCGTGCACCATCAGCACTTGCGCGCTCTATTGTTCGCCTGTGGGCATGGATAAGTGCTGT